>OY294068.1:196449028-196869216 GCA_958510875.1 Endomychus coccineus
GTCAAACGGAAAATAACAACTCGAAAACGACAGTTTCGCTAAAATTCTATTGACACATACTGTAAAGAAGGAAAGGCTTATTTGCAAAGCGCTTGTGGAAAGTGAACATGCCCGTGTACAGGATGGGCAAATTTCGATCTTTGTTTAGGATAATAATTCGGTAACTGTACGAGATAAGTTAGGAAAAAACAACTATGTACTACATTCTCGATGCAATTTTTTCAGTAGCGTCGAGAAAACTAAAAAATTTCGAATTATGGCATAAAGTTGTATTTCTTAAAATACAAATCGTAGTTGGTTACGATTTAGTTGAAAAAAAAATGTTTTCTCTTTCAAACTATGTACCATATGGGGGTTCCCTTGTCATCTGTAAGTATTTAATAAAGAAAATAATCTTTTAGTAGATTACTTTTTGTGTTCCTCACTGAATGAATGGGTTCATTCTTTGTCAGTAAGTTGCATATTAATAATTTTTCGTCATTTAATAGAAAATAACTGACATCAATTTGAACATTTACTTTAATATGAATTTTTCTTCTACAGTTATTGTAATACCAATTATTTTTTTTTGGTCGTGGCTTGTTGAAATACCAATTTTAGCTTTATTAGGTTGGCTTTTTGTGGATAGCAATTGAAATATATTTCGGATGCAATATCACCAATAGTGTTATAATATATATACAGTGTGAATTCTTTTATAGTTTATCATAGCCATTTAAATAAATGTAATTTTATGCCATAACTCGAAATTGCACCTTTTTTCGACGTCACTGTATTATACAGCAAAAGGTGCCTCGAGAATGTGGAAGTTGTTTTTTCCTAACTTTACAAACAACCAAAATGTTGACATGTGTGTCTTTAAATCGAAAAAATAGAACTTTTGTTCGATAACAAAGTTTTGTTACGCCAGTGAATTTATCTCAAAACAAGAGATCGACAATGTGCCTTTCAATTTTCCGTATCTTTTACACTTAGAAATATCGTTAAATTTGCCCATCCTGTACATATTGGCAACATAAGAAGAGGTGTGATCAATAAAAACAATGAATGAATCAACCATGAGTGATCCATTGCAAAAAGTCTTTCAATAATTACTGGAACGACCCATCACGTTCCGAATAGAAACAATTGCTATTTTGATCTCACTCAGGGTTATTTTTGGATACCATCATCCTTCTAGTTTAGATCAAAATCATAAAACCGTGAAAGATAAAATAATGATTTTAATTCTTGATCAGGCCTCGTATTATGTAACGCATTGTTCCGAAGATATAATTGAAAATTTGATGGTTCACATTTTGTTCCCAACATTCTAATTCTTTCGGAATTAATGATCCGATATTTTCGAAGGGATCCATGCATTCAATTCATTGATACGCGTCTGCAAAATAAGCCGTAGAGAGAATAGTGGATAGTAGATAAAGGTTTGCAAAATAGTTATACACCAATTTCAACATTTTAGTGTCAGTGTCCTGCCTTTGGCTAGTTCTGATTCACCTCAATATAAAAAGTACGAAATGTTCAACCGGGTGGTGCGGAAAAAGCGTGGATGGCGTGAAGCGGAATATTGAAAAAAGAAAGTCAACAATGGATGATTGTGATGTAGAAACGAATGTATGAAAGTGTGAAAATTATAAAATGTACAAAGCGAATTGAAGTGGGCTAGCTGAAAAAAATAATATAAACTAGAATAGTATTATTAGGTATGTTTTGTGTTCTTTATTCGCAGGACAAGTCAGAAATTAGGAAAATAGGAATGCAATCATTTGAATAAACCAACATTTCTTCTACGCTTTTGACATATCGCTAAATTGTCATTTTTATAGTTAACTATGTGTGGTCAACGAATCGTGCTTTACTCTTCCAGTGAATAAAAAAGATTGTTAATTATTGTTAATAATAAAATAATATAAATAAATATAATTAATAATAACTATGAAATCACGAAACGTTAACTACAAACAGTTGCCTATAAGTGAAATTGCGTAGGCCTCGCCAACAAGAATAAATTTCACGGTATAAACAAAATAATTACAAAAAAAAGTTTTATACTCAAGTACATGTGAATATACCTTTACCAAGCAAATATTTCCAATTAGGCCTAAAACATTTATTAAATTTCCAGTCGCATGATATAGTCGGGTCAAATTAGACGTAAAAATTGTGAAAGTTCGGAATTTTTTCCAAGCAGACCAATCAACTTAATTTTTTTTGTAAATCGTTCCTGGACGGATATTGAACGATATTGAACTTTAAGATCTAGTCGCTCGACCATTTTTCACCTGTTAAACCGGAAATTGGCCAATTTTCATGGGAAAATTTGCAAAGTTGGTAAGTATTGCCAAAATTGGCTGGAAAACTCCACTCGGGGGTTTTCGGGGTCGCTGATCACGATTCCGAAGTTAGATTTACCATTTTCGACCGCAGTATCTAGAAATTGGCCAATTATATGTCTGAAAAATAGCCAAATTTGATAATTTCGTAATTTTTGTTGAAAACGACTAAAATATTTCACGCGGGGGTTTTCGAGATCGCTGATCACGATTCCGAAGTTAGATTTACCATTTTCCACCGCGGTAGCTAGAAATTCGCCAATTTTATGTTAGAAAAATGGATAAATTAGATAATTTTGTATTTTTTTTTGAAATTAACACTGCTATCAAAAGTCAGGGAATTTATCTGTGACTGTAAATCATTTGTTTCATATCCAATATCAAATGACGCTTGCGTTCGAGAATCAGTAATTTCTGATATACCTGTCTCTTGCAAATTATAGTTTTGGAATGGTACCCAGAATTTTATTTATATTATTTTCAAATTTATAAACATTAGAATGCAAGTGTAAATGTAAATGTAAGAAATTGTAAAATATTAATTGTAAATAATAAAATGTAAAAAAATAAATGAAATATTAAAATGTTTAATAAAAATATATTCATAAATTCTTGTTCTTATTTGAATTTGTCCATTTTGTTTCTAGACGGTTGACCAATTTCAGGTATGAAATATTTTTTTGCCATGAAATTGGTAAATTTCTAAATGGTATAATAATAAAAAAATGTTTTCATCAGGAAGTCCCTTTTTTTGACTGGAATTGCATATTTAGGTTTTACGAATAAAATTTGAACTGAGAGAAATTTACTCATCGAATAAATTAAATATTTTCTATTGCACGATGTGAAGTGGTCAAATTGGATGCACTTACCCGTGTTTCTTATACCGGGCGATTCCAGCATGGCATCCGCGAGATCCTCTTTCAACTGAAGTTCGCCGATGCCACCAACTTCGTCGTGACTCTTGTGATATGTATCCATAAGCGATTGTTCGCTACTATTGGCGGAACCGGCTTCTATAAGAACCGGATTGAATTTAGTTACGGGCATGTTTACCGGTTTAGAACGACCAACGTCTAAAGGTTGTACCTCCACTACAGACATCGGAGACCTAGGAAATTAAACCGATTAACATGCCATAAAAGAAGAGATGCGAAGCTAAAGAAAACAATTTTTTCCAGTGAAACTTACGCTCTTAAGCAGTTATAGAAACACTATGAAGAATAAGAAGCAATCACCCTTATCCATTAAATATACTGTTAAGTACTGAGAAACTTTCAGCTACCAAATAGTCATCATCAGAGTAAACTCAGTCAGTACTTAACAGTATTTTTAGTAGATAAGGGTGATTATTTCTTATTATAGTTATGTTATAGTGTATCCACAATTAATAATGCCTTCTATATAGGACAAACTGGACGCATTTTTACTGTAAAGTTAATCATTCAATTCAATATCCCACTTACCCACTACCCGTAGTGTAAGTTTTGAAAGTGAACTGCGGCCCCATCCACAATCTTCTATGAGGTCCCGCATGCGTCACGATCTCCACTTGCGATAACCAATGATCGTCGTTGTGGTGGTCCGACTTGAGATTCTTATAAAGGGGCACGTCTTGGGCGACGAACTGGAAATTGTGGTGTTTCAACGGTAACGGTACGTCCACGGTGTGCGACTGACGTTGCACAACCCATTGGGCCTTCGCGTACACTTTCAGTTCGATCTGCGTATCGTCGCAGATCTTCTCTTTGGGCACGTGAGAAGACGATTGCGGTTCGAGATCGTACTGCACCAGACTGCCGTGACAAGATATCGTGAACAGAGATTCTACCGGTTTCACGGGTTTATTTAGGGGCGTTTCTCGAGCTGGCGACAAACCGTCGATATAAGCGCGAGGAGCGGCGAAGCAGGCCGCTACACGCAGCGCTATGTTGTCTTCTGTAGCGGATGATAGGCGTTGGCGGCCTGGAAATTAGAAGTTCTTCAAAATTCATAATGAGACTACAACATAGAATTGAATTCTTATAATGAATTATTTTAATCTGAACAGTTTCATAAACAATCCATTTATTATTTACTAGCTGTTGTGCGCGGGCCACCCGTAGAAGAAACCGGCGGCGCAGCCGCCGTGATGTCATTCCCCGTCTTTCAATACTTACAGGGATATCTATCATATGGAATGGTCTGTCATTGTAACATTACGTTACTATGTCTAATAATTGCTGGAATAATCTTAATAACAGTTTCCGCTCGGAATTTCAGATGATTAAACTTGAAATGAGACTATGACTGACATCTATCGTTCAATAGAAAATCGATTATTTAATCTTGCGCGAAAACTCGTGCGAGGTCGCGCGACAAGCGATGAGAGGGTTGACGAGAAAACGGAAATTGAAATCTGGCATCTTGATTAGTGGAACTGCGCTGGGCGAGTTGTTTTCAAATCGTTCTTCTTTTCCGACATTAAATTGCTTTATTGAAAGATTATTGTCGACAGTGAACACGTAATTTGATGTATAATTGTATCTAAACCTAGTTGTAGATATGATCTGATCACAAATCATTTACTATATTCTTTGTCTTACCTTTATACAGAATCTAATTTGTCAAGTTAGAAGTCAGAATGGTTTCTGTCATTCTCTAAGGCTTGTTTAACCTAGCAATTATCCTAGTGGTTGCGTGGTATTCCGAATCTCCTTTCTTTTACCCTCCTCATATAAATTTGTAATGGTTATGTCTTTTTAGACTGGTCTTGGTGAGATAACGGAATAATTATTGCTCTGGGTGAATTTAGATAAAGCCGAAATTCTCATTTACTGCTTTATGAGATCACCGGGTAAATCATCTGACATTGCTTGAACGGATTATTCATTTAGAATCTACGAGCACAATTTCAGTATACTATACCCCGTAAACTATTATCCAATTGTTCTCTTGCAATTTTCTAAGACAACCTTTTATTTTATATATTTTGTAGTTTAAATTGTCATAGCTTCAATAAGTATCCAAATATTCTCTTTCAGATTTTAAAATTGTATTTTACTTGTTCTCTTCGAGATTTCAATACTTTTTGGGAAGATAGCATAATCAGTTGTGGAATTATATTGATTATTCTTGCCGATTTAGTTACTTGTCTTTCGAGCTTGTGGCCAAGGTATTTGTTGTATCCCGAAGAGATTCGTCAATTAACAATATTCTATTTTTTTACGTCATGTGTATGTTATGCGTGCATAACATGAATGTCCATGCCGGCACGTAGGCCAACCTTCGCCGAACTATTAGAAGAGGAACAAGTTACAATAAGTCATATATAGTCGGTAGTTATAGTCATAAGTAAGTCAGCTATCTGCGATAGATATAAGTTATTAGTGTTAGTTCAATGTAGTGGATAGTAAACCAATACATCACATTTCGTAACGTAGTGTTTTAATACCTGTGCCCCAAAAGAACCACGGACCAGCTTATGGCAAACCGTTCCCTGTCATTAAGAGCTGATCCCCACATATTGCTCGTATTGTCTGTATTACAGAATTTGAACAATCGAGACGTCTCCATCCTTTATCCCGTGCCGTGTTGTAGAGAAAAATTCCTGGCAGAGCACTTTTTCCAACCCCATCCAAGTTTAATGGACGGTAAAATTTTTCTCAGTTGAAATAACCAATTGTTTATGTTCTCTAACTAATTTTGGTTCCATCTACAATCTAATTTCTTAAATTTGAACCTTTGGTTCAAAAATTAATTCTTTTTTGAAATTAGTAATTTCAATTTAAGTAACCAAATTATCAATAATTCTAGTTTGTTTCAATTTCAATTTTTCAGGATTGAACTTTGTTAATTTTTAAATTAAGTCTTATTAATCAAAGTAATTATTTATTTATCTGATATAACAATCAACATTTATCCACCTTTTTGACCGGAAATTCCTGATTGAGGATTGTATCTTGACCTTTTTTTGCTAAAGCAGTTGGCGCTCAGGGTAATACGATCAATCAAGAATCTAAGGACACGTATCACTACGAGCCCTGAGTGTATAATATCCTAGTGAGCTAGTTGGGAACATTAAACACAAAAGGTCACTTCAAAACCTTACATCATGTAAACTTTACCTGTTTTGTTGATGGGTTGTGTTGTCTGTCATAGCATAGCAAGTCTGTACTGTGATAATGATACTATGATAATCACGTACAATGTAAATTATACGTGATTATATTAGTAGTCACAAACGTCAAAATATATCGAATCTCTTCTACTCCGTTTGGAATTAAGTTTCAAAAAATCCGTTCTTAGTGAGTGCCTTTGTCGTATAAGGAACATATCTGCCAAGTTTCAAGTCGATCCGCTTAATAGCATCGGAGATTTCGTGTTGAGTCAGTTAGTCGGCAAGCGATAACCAAGAAACTATTCTATGATTTACAAAACTAAATGACTATGATTTTTCTATGAATTAGCTGTTCTATGGTTGACATTTCATTTATACTACCGACCAATCAATTTTAATTTAAGATAACTCTAAGGAATTTAATTTTAAAACTGTCAATGTCAGAAATATAGCAATGTCAGATAATACATAACATTTGAGGTTGAATTAAGTAGACAATAGAAAGTGGTAATTCAAAATATCTGAATTTGTTTTTTTTTTAATTAGGTTATTATACAGTTTTGAAAGATTAGAATCAAGTTTATCATCAACACAATTGTTGTTCTTAATTTGGATACTTTCTAATACGTGATGTTATTGCGCTTTAATATCTACCACTAAAATTAAACAAAAAGTTTACTTCACAAAAAACGTTTCCAAGCACTTGTTTGAATAAAAATCCAATACACATACCTGTAGTCGCCCGCGGTGTTGCATTTCCCGAATTCTGCAGATAAATCGGCTGTCTGATTTGGGCTAGCGCGTGCACAATCGTCGGATGCGGAAACGGCCCGAATCTGGGATTCTGGAAGGGCAGATGGGTGTGCGCCGGCGTCTCCAACACCGATACGGGACTGTTGGACCTGCCCTGTTCTCCCGTCAAACCGGCCGATCGGTGAAACCTCGACATGCGGTTGACCACGTGCTGCGTTGTGTGCGTCCTGACGCCCACATTTCCACCGTAAGGCGTAACCGGAAATACGTGCGTGGTGCCTCTTAGCGTCGACACGGAGGCCCAGCGGGAATCCGACGAGAAGCACATGTCCTGGACTTTGGCCGTCGTGTCGCCTCTGTGCAAGATGTACAGATGGTGGACGGCGGCGAGAGAGGGACCGGTGGGGTGGGGGAAGATACGAAACAGGTGAAAATCGTGTCCCCGCTTATCCGCCGTCAGCAGTAACATGCCGCTCGGATCGAAGGACATGCAGACTATGGCTTCCGTGTGAGCCATGAAATGCGCGACTATCGCTTCCGGTTGAATTGTTTTCTCTACGCTATCTATAAAAGTACTCTGCAAAAGAAATGTTTTAATTACACAAAGACAGAGCCACTTTTACAAAAAAACATGAAAAGGGATATTTTGCGTAATTGAGTTGTTAGTTGGCCATTTTCACCCCCAATGGGTGGGGTTGGGGTTCCCAAGAGGTTTTAAGGTGTATGAATGATCCTGAGAACCTCCTGAAGCTTTTTGTTACTGTCAGGTTCCGGTTTTATTAATAGTAGTAGATTCACTTAATTAGTTGAAAATAAATTGATTTGAAACACACTGTACATTGTTAAGAGGATCCTGTTAAAAAAACGCTAAGTTTTGCATCTCTTGAATTATTACAACAATTTAGAAAATGTTAAATTTCAAAAGATTATAATAGTGTGCATATGAACTCCGAACTATTCGCCAAAAGAAGTGAGATTTTTCAAAAACAGACAATAATTATTTGAAAACTTAGAACTTGAAGAAGAATTAAATGTTAATTTTTCAAAATTTCATTTCGGCTTTGCAAACCTACTTTTGGCATACCTTGGAAAACAAATTAGCAAAAAAAATTAATTTCGACTTTGTTTATTGTTTGCAATTGCGTATATTTTTTTTAGTAGAGGGTAACCCCCAGGTCGACATTGTCTCCCAGTCCGGTCCTGATCAAGATCATATCAACATACTTGAAAGTATATTTTATTCATGAGGTCAACGAATTGATCATTTATCCAAAGTAAATATAAATTCCATGTTCGCTCTTGTGTTGATCTAGTTTACAATAATTGGAATGTGTCTAAAGAGAAATCATTTTCAACTTACTTCTATATCTAAAATTGTTACTATGCCTTTTTGCACTACGTCCGTCACTCCGCCAGCTTGTGGACTGCCTGGAGAAGTTCCCGGTTTACCGTGAGGACTTCCCGTTAAACTGCTAGCCACCGTCTCGCTCAGTTCCCTAAGCCCCCGGCCCAGGGATTTAGCTGCGTGTAAAACGGTCGCCGTGTAACTCTGCAAATTGTTGTTAGGTCAAAAATCGGTCAAGTTCGCTTTTCGTTTCAAAATTACCTGAACACCTTCGCTGTCGTTACCGCCGCTGCTTCTCCTGGATAGGTTCAGTTTCTTCTCGGCATAGGCCATCCATCGCTGGCCCAGTACTATGGGATTGGGTTGGATGCCGGGACTGAGATAGCAGGTGGTCACGGTACATCTGTCTTCCAAGGTGAAAGCGTCGAAGACGGCGATCCTTTCCAGGAACGACACCACCACGGAATGCCTGTTGGCGAACACGTTCAATATGGGATTTTTAAACTTGATCAACTTCACCTACAATGGAGAATATAGAAACCTGTATTATGACGTTTTACAAATCAATCGCCAGTTACAAATTTGATCTTAAATCGAAACGCCATTTCTTCTTTTTATGGTTTTATATGAGAGGAACGCAATTACCCATTTTAAATTACAATATTATTGATTTACCTGTTCACCAGTTTTTATTGACAAGAAACTGAGTGCACAATATTGTGGTCCTGGTGAGGCACTATCACATAATGCCAACAATGGCCTTTTGTCTAGAAAGAAATCTCCTGAAACTGTACTTCCCACTTTGTATGGCGTCGGCAAAATCTTCAGCACTTTACAAGAACCATGACGCCATGATATTATCTCCGAAGCCTCACCATTAGCGGGAACGCACCAAACCTATCAAAAATATACATTATATTGCATTATATTTGATCATAAATAACTTGTTGATGTTGGAAGTTATTTTTGATTTGATCCATTTTGTATTCACCTGTATTCCTGTGGTATAACCAAGAACTAATATCAGAGGCGGCGGTATGATTTTCTCGCAATCGTAGTTTGGGGCAAAAGTAGATTCATCACATTCCAAATGTTCGAAATGTGCCCATTGGATTTGGTCTTTCAAGTCAAAAGGAACATTGTAAGAATTAGGAACTACTTCATGTATGAATCCTGCCACACTGTCCAATATTGTAGGGTCGGTAACTTGCTGTGGAACCACTGTGGGGCCCCCTCCTGACTGTCTTAATTGAGATCGCGGACATTTTGGTGATTCTGCTGACATTTCTCTAAAAATTCTGAAATAACAAATATAAACACTGGAGGCTTATGGAAAAAAATGGATTGGGGAGAACAAAAAATTATTGCTATTTATTCAAAATAATATGAAATATTTTGTATTCATTTTTTCATATAAATTTCAAAATAATTATTTAATCAAATTTTTAGTTATATCAACGTAATAATGTCATAAACCTGACTGTCAATTATATATTTATTAAGTAATACTTCGGAAATATTTTAGGAAATACTTTGTTGATTAAAAATTGAGTGAAAACATTTTTTAAATTATCTTCATTGGCATTTTATATATTTAATAGACTAACTTAATTCAAATAAACTGTTTAGAGGTCGCTATTAAAATTGAAAATGTTAAATAGTTAGATTGATTCCTATGAATAAAATCCATAAACTATAGATCTACTATATATGTGATTAATAATATTTATTGCATTTCAAAAAAGGGAATTGTTTCTGAACCATTTTATTTAGAGGCAGCCTAATCATTTGATAATAGTATTTTGAACAACTATCAAGTCAGTTATTGCTAAATTGCATATTTTTTTTAAAAAACTTAGCATACCAGGTGAACATATTATAATTACCAATAAGTTTTCAGAATATATTTATAACTTCTTAATTATATCACATATAACAGCCAAATTTATGAAGCCCACTTCTGATAGAACAAAATTTACCCTAATATATTTTCAGTCAAGTATGATTTATACTGTTATTAAAAATAATTAATTCTAGCTATATTACAATGAACCAAAAAGAATAATACATATATAATTACAATAAAACGCAAAAGACTAGTTGAACTAATTTATTCATAGTATATTTATGGGTAGTAGTTAATTGATGAATAAATAGATAATATATCTTATGGCAATTATGACACATAATAATTGTGAAAAAACATGTATTAAAAATCGAGGTGAATAAAAATTTGCGCTCACCGTTATAGCTACCTACCTTTAAATATTATATATTAGCTTGTAAAATGCTGATCAGTCGTCATACTAAATTAGAATTAAATAAAATAACCGTTAACGTATTTTGAAATTTCTTTCAATTCCCTCACCTTTTTATGAGGATTGAAAGTGTATTCAATAACAGCTGCACCTATACACAAAAGCGATAAGAAAACATATGGGACAGCTACAAACAAAAAATCGTATGATTTCCCAAAACAACCATTGTTTTGTTTTTGTGATGCAATAAATTGTACATTTCAAAACAAAGGGTGTGGGTTCAGCACAACAAAGAACTCCGGGATATGCAATGATTTAACTTATTGACAACTCAATATTTTCGAGCCACAAATCAGAACTGATAATTTGAGCATTGAACGAATTAATTCAATTGGACTTGCCTTGTTTTCCAAACTAATAATCATTTTCAGTTCACAACTGCGCCATTTCAGATTCACTACTATCCAAACAAATTGTGACGTCATTCACTTTGAAGCAAAAACTTTACACTTATCATTAAAATAATATCTACATATATGAAATTCTAATAATGCAGCTGTTCGAGTTCCTGAATTATATAGTTTTACGGTAATTTCGATGAATTTTAAATCTATACAAAGAGATATTATCAAATGTCACTTTACTGTCAGACAGAATGCTAAACACAAATCAGCTGGTCGAATAAACACTCAGCTGTCAAATCAGAAGTGCCAATTTAAATAAATAAATAATATTGAACAATTATGAACATCGAAATCAGAACAGCGATAAAATAGATAAGTGGGTAAAGATATGAAAAAAAAATACAAATAACATCACCGTTTTATGCTACTAACACTACTAACTACTAATACGTTATGATTCCTCTATCATGCACAGCGTAATTATTTTGATTCTATTGGTTAGGACCGTCCAGTTGTTGAAACCGAATGTTTTGTTCATAATTATCGATGATTTGAACACAAATATTGGATCTTATGGATATAAAAACGGGCATACACCCAATATAGATAAGCTGGCTTCTAACAGTTTTCTGTTCAGAAATGCATTTGCACAGGTAACTTGATACAAAGTTTTACTCTATAGGGTAGAATTATTCGAACCTACTTAGCAATAGAGTTTACTCATATTCTAGCAAGCTTTATGTGGGCCTAGTAGAAATTCACTCTTGACAAGTAGAAGACCAGACAGCTTACATCTATATGATGTGAACAGCTATTGGAGATCTACTGTCGGTAATTTTACCACATTACCAGAACATTTCAAAAATAGTGGCTTTTTTACTCATTCGATTGGCAAAGTGTTCCACCCAGGCATTACTTCGAATAATTCAGATGACATGCCTTACAGCTGGTCAGAAAAGCCATTTCATGCAAATACACAGAAATATAAGGATGCCAAAGTATGTGCCAAAGCCAATGGGCAAATGGCAAGAAATCTTTTATGTCCTGTGATCGTGAATTTACAACCTGGAGATACATTGCCCGACATTGAATCCACCAATGAGGCATTGAATTTTATCAGATTTAGCAAAAATGTGACCAATAATAAACCTTTCTTGTTAGCTGTTGGATTTCACAAGCCTCACATACCTCTCAAGTTTCCAGTTGAATATTTGAGTGAGTATAATGAATTTTGAAAAAATTCATGCTTATCTTGAATTCCAATTTGTGAGTAATTCATTCATTAATAAAACTTAATTCTACATTGCTTGAAACTATGTTTCAAAACCATTAATATTGTACCAGTAGACAAAATATACCTCTGATATTAATTTTTATTAAAAATTACAATGTGTATGTAATGATTATTCTAGACTATCATCCTGTAGATGAAGTTATTCTACCTACAAACAGGTGGAGACCTGCATTATTGCCTACAGTATCCTGGAACCCATGGAGTGATATCAGAAGAAGGGACGATGTTAAGCTATTGAACTTGACTTTTCCTTTTGGGGTAATGCCAGATAATTATATTAAACAATTAATTCGTCATTATAACGCAGCTGTTAGTTATATTGATGATTTAATTGGATTAATATTGAAAGAATTGGATAAAAACACAATTGTGGTTCTTACTTCAGATCATGGTAATTTTTTTTGGTTAAACTGTTATTAATTATTGATATATTCGATTACCAGGATATAAACATATAGTTTAATTATTATTATTGCATATGGAACATTTATAAAGTTCTTCAACAGGTTGGTCTTTAGGGGAACACGGTGAATTTGCCAAGTACAGTAATTTTGACATTGCCACAAGAGTGCCCTTATTGATTCATGTTCCTAGACTGAATAATGGTCAAGTAATTGTTAAAGGTCTTGTTGAACTTGTAGATTTATTTCCTACATTGGTAGATCTTACACAAGTTAGCAAAAGTATACCAACATGTGACTCCAAAGGGAGGAACAAGAAACTCTGCACAGAAGGAAAGAGTTTAGTCCCTTTGATGACATTCAAAACCAAAAGGGTAATATTCACTTCCTTTTCGTTCGCATATCTTTATCGATGTCTTTCACAGGCAAGATTGGGCAAAAGTGCCGTTTTCTCTCAGTATCCCAGACCTAGTATCTTCCCTCAGGAAAACAGCGATCAGCCGGAACTTCGAGACATCAAAATTATGGGCTATTCAATGCGCACAAAAAGATATAGATATACTGAGTGGGTGCAATTTAATACCAGCAGTTTTAAGCCCAACTGGAAGCTGAAATATGGTTCCGAATTATACGATTATTCTATAGATCCTGATGAAAATATGAACCTCTCCTCTAAACTGGAATTATTCTACATTATTAAAATGTTAAGTAAACAATTGAGACAAGGTTGGAGATACATTTATTAGAAGTTTGAATAAAAGCTTTTGGAATATTGTTTTTTTTTTATTTCTAGTCGATCGATTATTAATGTCACAAGTTTGCAACGTTACCGACCTACTTGTTAAAAAGATCATAATACGTTACGCTATCTATGATTAGATGTCCCAACTAAGGAATCGAGCAATGTACCACATTGACAGATTTCTCGAACTCTACAAAAGTTAAATTTTGGTCTTTTTACCACGTTATAGGTCGGTTACGGTTATCTTTAGTAGAGGTCGTTATGAAACTTTGCATACATTGTTACTATTGACAAATTTTGAGGTTAAAACAATAAATATCTCTGGTAGGTATGTAGAATGTTTTTTGTACTAAAATTAAGAATTTATTTATTTTCTTGGATTTATGACCAAAATTCAAAAGAACCTTAACACTCGAGTCTATTTTTTCATAGGTTATAAGGGGTCATTGAATGTTATTTGCAAATCATTGTAAAGAAATGTTATCCCAAGCCAATTGAATATCATAGAAACTTCTATTTGTTATTATGTAATCAATTTAAAGCATAGGTACAGAATGTGACAGGGTTGACACTAACCTAGCCACATCATCAAAAAATAAAATTCTGTCAAATTATGATACTCATTATTTAATACGGTTGGGTTGTGTTTACAGTCCATCCTCATGATATACAAACAAACAATGACATACATTAAATTGTATTGGCTGGTCCAGGATTAAAGAATGTTATTATTGATACAATTGCAACATCAAAAAGGTGAAAAATTTTAAAAACAACGAATATTTTTAATACATTTTCAAGAATATGTACAAAACAAACATCTTATAAAAAACATCACATCTGATTAGCTTCTCATCTTCACTGTTCTGCACACAATATATACCACCTCACCAACTATACCTAACATATTACACAGTGAGATAAATCACACCTTAATCAATTTTATCTACTGGTTTGCCTTTCTCTCCTTCAAAGTAGGCTTTGTATATGTATAGGCCTAATGCTAAATGCAAAACTATAACGGCAAATATCGCAGACCAGATATTACTCACAACTGTGTCTATTCCAAAAATTCCTGAAAATTAATAAAGAATTAATTATTTTCCACAATCTATATAATGCAAATTACCTTGGAAAAATAGAATCTTTGTTCCAAAAAATGTCGAAATCGGAGCTGTGAGTATCAGGGCTGTATAATACAACACACTTTTAAAAACGATCAATGTTTCTGCATCGGACATTATTACTATTATTGAGGAACAAAATAAATTAATTACAATTAACAAAATTTAATCTACTCATCTGTTAACTACTTAAATTTTGGATCTGCTTTATTGGATAAGGTTAGGAAAATTTTACGCATAGGCATAGAATAATTTTTTCATTGTGACTAGGGTCCCGCAATTGTGAACAGACTACTTTCCGTAAAATGCTATAGAGAAGGTATTATATGGAATATTTTATTACATATAATGTAATTGATTCATACAACTCTGATCCCATTCCAGTATTAGTTTTCTCTTCATGTTAATTGGCGCTCTCTGTATCTCTTTCTAATGTGCCCATATAGGCTTTACTGTTTTTGTCACAAACATATATTTATATTGTATGGTCACAAATTGGATTACCTATGAAAGTTTGCATGCTACAAGCCCAGTTTTACAGCTTTCAATACATTCTTATCCGAAGGTTTGCAACCGGCAACAAATTGGTTTATCTAAACCAATTTATAAACTACTAACCTACTTTAACTAAGGCACTATTTAAACAGCTTTCAAAACCGTCTTTTCCGAAGGGTTGTCCCTACGTTCAAAATTTTGAATTATTAATTAATTAAAATTCTTAACATTCCTCAGTTTCCCACATTCATGGGAAAAATCCGGAATATCTTCACACTTCGCATTATATATTATTGCCGTTCACAGAGAATCGACATATTGAGTTAGTATATTATGTTATCAATCCCATTAATAAATATTTCCTAAAATATTATTTCTTGGGATGAGAATCTCTGTGCTCTATATGTCATTTTCTCATTTATTTGTCAACAAAAATCTGCTGGTTACTGTGAGAGTTCGAAAATATGTTTTCTCTTGGAGTTATAAATACAACATTGGGCCGCGTTTGAAGTGAATATCAATTGAAAGTAGTGTATATTGGTACGTGGAAATTGGTATTCAATATTTTACAGTTATCTAATAATTATGTCTCTCACAATCCAACAAATAATTACTGATGCAAGACGGTTAGCCCGTCGTCTGAAAGATAGTGACACCGTTGCTGATATTCTGTTGAATGAAACTAATGCAATACATAAGAAAATAGATGCCATGAAACAGGTAAGAAATGTGTTATTCTATTGAGACATCCGAATTAAGATTTGGGGACATAGTTTCAGGATGAAGTTGAGCAGTTGAATGATGTGGCCAACCAAAAACCACATTCTCAATTAATCGCCAATATTCAAAAAGAGAATAGACATTTACGTGAAATACAACAAGAAAACAAGGAACTGAGAGCAACCCTGGAAGAATACCAAACAACCTTAGAACACATTATGTTCAAATACAGAGAACATACAACAGATAAGGTTTATAAAACTAGAGTCAACTTTCAGCAAACCTTCCAAAGCCAACATAACGATGGTATTATAAGACAACAGGCTGATAAAATCGAAGAGATGGCAGCAGTTATGCAAAAAGCTGCGCTTCTCGACGAAGAAAAATCATTCGAAGATGAAGAAATAGTGACCATGTTGAAAACAGAAAATGAGGTAAGTTTTTATTGACTCTAAGCTTGTAAATTCACTACATGTAGACAAAGCTGATATCAAAAGAATTCAGTGGGTTGAAAATATGAAATTGATGATACAAAATTAGCCCATGTTCTTGTAGAAAAAATATAGGTTGCCATACTAAGATAGTGTTGATGATTCATAAGCTGACTTAATGAAGTCACTCTTCTAGATCAATCGGAATTTATAAATGCTGTAAAGTTTTGTTTAGAACGCACTTATTTTCAGTATGGTGAGCAATATTGTGATGGGACTTATACTGGAATCTCTAAACAATATTTACAAAAAAGAATGTATGGCCATAAGTATAGCACAAGAAACAAAAACTTAGATTCTGGAGATGATTCACATAAAACGTGACTCCAAATCTGTAAATCATAGGACTGATATTCAGACATTGAGTCAGAATTATACTTAAACTTAATTAATTAATATTCTTGCATATTCCTACTTGTGCCCTTATAATGTTAAAAGTATATTTTTAGGTAGAATGGTCAAAAGTATATCTCAGAGGTCGGACCTTTTTTATTACCTAATAAATCGTGACATCTGGTTCGAAAGTAAATACTTGAACTTGTCTCGCTTGTTAGTCGTTCGTAGACTATGATGAAATGTGTTCGTATTTTTTGAGATTTCTACTAAATAGTGGATTCTTGATATACGTATCATACTTATAACATTGTTGTGTTACAATTTCGATTTCGTGTTTCTGTTCGTTTCGGCGACGTTCGCATTTTAAACGAAATTGGTGCGATAAGGACGCTTTGTCTTGATACAATTAGTTCTAAGTAATCAGGTTATTGAAATAAGTCTTCTGATGATGGTCGTGAGACCGAAACGTACGTAAAGACTAAAATATAAGTGTTAATGTGACCTATTTCCCGAGAATTTATATATAATTCATACCTGGGTCAAGAATCTTTATTATTACTTATTGATTTTATAATTTGCAGGGATTAAGAGAAATGTTAAGAATAGCAAACAAATTCGGTTCAACAAAATATACTGAAGATAAGAATATTCAAACTGAAAACTCTTTGTGAATTTCTCAGCAAATTGTCGAGCGCCCATTTAAAACAGCAATAACTGGTATGAATGTGAATGAACTGAATCAATAATTGGTATCTTTCCGTTAATACATGTCTAGTCTGCTGAACATACCATACAAATGATTTAAAACGGTTCATGAACTTGTACATTGTAATTTAATAATTAGATTAAAGTGTAACATCTTATTTATAATTTCGCTTATTCCATATTGTATTTATTAAGGAAAATAATAATAGAAATCGTTTTTTATTGAAAAACAGCAAATAATTACATAACAATTGAATTACATTCTTGATGTGGTGTATTCTATTGGAAATTTGAAGGAATGTTCACCCTTAGCGAATATATTTGGAAGGAGTCCTGCGTTGGGAATTATATTCCAGGATAGAGTTAGCGTAATGTTCTTATTTCCTCTGAAACAAAAATAGATAATATTTGAACTGTATGACCATTTTAGAAATCGCCCACGTACCTCAAACCATTTCCATCATCCCAAAAGTAATATTTCGTGTTCATATTCTTGAAATCTAACATTGCATTCTCGCCTCTTAAAATTATTTTGTCCCACAACACAACCTAGAATATTACAAATGTTACACATCCAAAACCTCTAAAACATCAGGGATATTTATTGATGCGAGACTCAAGGTTCTGCTGAGCAAATTGCATTGGGATAATGCTTAAAGATTGTACATGAAATTTAACTCACTTGATTCAATTTATTGTTTGCCGATTCATATTCTGCAGTGAGGTAAAGAAATAATTCCTTTACATTCCAATTGAATAAATGTGTTAGATCTGTTTGCAGATCAAATGTAAGGAAACCGAGATCATTCTTCTCTCTCGAAGCACTATAGTCAGGTACATTTTTCCTATAAAAAAAAAACAACGGTACTAATCATGTTAAGGATGAACGAAGATGTGTACACATCATCAGTAACTGAACTTACACCACCACTTTCACTGTATTTATTGCAGTATCAGTCCTGTAATTGAGGAACACAGTTGAAACGAAACAGGCGAAAGTTAAACATGCTAGTACACTTAACGCATACGCTAAGATCGCGTTACCTCTTTGAAGAACGGAGTGCATATTTTATCAGCGTATGCTTTCGCTGTGCAAATCTAACCAAAACTATAACGGAATGACAGCAGTGACAAGTTGAGTCAATTTTGAACACGTCAGTTAACATGGACATAGAGAATAATAACGAAATCATATATAATTCCGCTGTGGTCGATTCATAGAAGGCTGTAAACTTCAATTCAAAAAGACTACTTCCCAATCATGGTCGTATATACAGGTCTGGGAACTCGAGGCTGTTTCCCATGTGAGAAGTGAGTCCGCTAAGCGTCATCTGTAGCGTAGTACCAAAAGGGTGGCGCATGAGTCGAGGAATGATCTCTGGCACGTATACGACCGTTTTCTCTGGCAACTGTCATTGTTGACTCGTAAACAAAAGGAAAATCGGCGTTTTTAGAAGAAAATTACGAAACCGTGCATTGTGCCGTAAATGCAAAACGGGGTACAAAACTAAAGCAAGAAACTTCTGTTTTTAAAGTGCCGAAAGATGCGGAAATGCGAAAAAAGTGATCCGGATCGAAATCGTTTTAACGAGGTCTTTTATGTGTGCGAAAAAGGGGGAATTATTTTTAAGGTGAGTAATACATTTTGACAAGAGTAACAGTTCTATTCCTCTCTCAAATCAGAATAGTAAATATTGCGTTACGAGAAAAACTATTTTACTTAATAATGTGATTGTTGCCATACTTCGATCCAAGCACAAGCTGATGGCTGAGCGAGGGACTACGAGTTTGGCGACATGTAAGAGACTCATGTCAAACAATAGAGTTCCCAGACCTGTATGTACGACCGTGCTCTAGCCACTTTCCGTTCGTCTTTTTCTGTAGATTTCACCAGCGTACTGAATAGTTCAGTAATATTATTCCATAGATCTATTAAGTAAACATATAACAAGTCTCTGGTAACAAACAGTTCTTTGGAATTTTTAAGGCTCATCATTCTAAACAATGGTATAATTCCAAGCATAGCAATTAAAGTATTTTGTTATAACATGGACCCATTCCCCGTCTGGCTGTTTAATATTCTAATTCATTAATATTTAGTTTAAACTGAAGCTTAATTAGTGACCAAGTCGCTTTAAGAAGTGTTAAAATTATGTCAGACGAACGTAGGAAAATAAATAAACACAGCACGGGCACCGTGCCAAAAACGAAATATCGTAACAATTCTAGGCAACAGTTCGTGGATAGAGAAAGCTTACAATCTTTGCCAAATAATCTGGTAAGTATGAACGTCATACTATTGAACTATTCAACAGTTTGAAATAGTAAATGATCTAAAAATAAGTCAGGATGTCCTTTGAACTGATTCACTAGTAGCGACTTTTCAGGGAACAGAGTGGTCTCCAAGAAGTGTAGGCGTAGATTCCAATTTCTTCCGAAATTCAGGCAGAAACTTGTTCAACACCAACTATATGATTCCTATGGATGTCTCTACAGAGGATCGTAGGCAAAATGGTTCTCTAGGTTTTGGATGTAATAATTTAATTCCCTGATTCATCAACATGCTCAATAAATGAAAACTGTATTTTAGCAAATGGAACTATAACACCTAGCCAGAGTAGTTCTTCTAATTCAAGAAGGGATTCTACTGGAACAGTTCCAAAATGTGATAATGTTTCTAAATATCCAGATAAAAAGCAAATTGAAGATAAGTTGAATCAAATACAGGAATATCTGCGAATAACAACCTCTTTGATGACTAGTATGAAGACCACGGATGATCAGGTTAGTAAGTTGCAGATAAGTTTTCCACAAAATATGGATAATTTAATTCAATTTAGCATCTGGAAGAGGTAGAAAAAGAAAATATTATAAAAATGATTAGTGACCTTAAAGATAGTGAAAAGAAGTTGGTTTCAATGTTGGTTAGTTGTAATGGAATTCATGATGAGGTATAATGGAATTGATTCTTAAGTTTTGTGTGTTTAACATTGCAATTGAAGCATGATTTCTAAATCTATCGAATATAGATATGTTTAACAAACTTAACAGTTCTGAGATTTTGCTATTAACTTGACTCTCATTTTTGTTTGATTAACTTTACAAATGAACTGTATATTGCAATTTCATGAAAATTGAATTTTAGGGTCTCGAAAATGTAACTGACAATATATGTGATGTTACATCTAGGAAAAATGAATTTGAACAGTTGAATAGAGAGTTAGATGCAAGCAAAGATTCTCAGTTGTCTTTGCAAAGTCTGCAGCATAAGGCTGAAAATAAAATGAGAAATGCTCGCCTCATTCAGGAAACATTAGCCAGTCGTAAGTATTTCATTTTATTTTTATTTAAACATACCAGCAGCAACTTAATTATAATAAATCTCTACAAATTTATACATTTAAGCATTCACGTAAACATTTTTTCTGAATGTTATTGTTTTAAAACGAGGTACGTAATTTCAGGTGGAAATTCGAGCGGCAACAGCACATCAAACAGACGTGACAAGAACTTATCCGATCAAGAATACGATGCCGCGTTACGTGAACTGGAGGAGGGAACGAAAAGACTGAATGATCTGCGCTTGCCCGGCCCGAACAACGTTACGAATACACAAGAAAAACTCATCATCGACGAGATAGACGCGTTACAGAATCAGATTCATGTGATGCACAACTCGAACGAGGACCGTAATCAACTGATTCAGATGTTGGATAAGAGAGACGCCGAATTGCGCACGCAGCATCTGGAATTGCAAAGCAAGCTGACCGAATTGCAAAGCAAGAAATTGCAAGTGGATCAGCTCGTTAATCAGTTGCAAAATATCGAGGAGGGCGAAGACGACGATGTAGGTGAGCGAATTAGGTTTTTTTTCGGGATTTTTAGAAATATTTTAAACATAATTTTCGGAATTTGAACTGTTTTGTTAGTTTCACACTTTTTTCAAGATGGTGAAAACATTCGACACTGGCGCAGGCAGGTATAAACTCACTCATCTATATTTAATTTCAATTTATTTCATGGTACCAAAGTCATACGGATTGCCGCCTCAATTTTGTCGTTTATTATCGATTTTCTCTAGGATAGATCACTCCATGTGGTGGTTGACGGAGTATCCTTCGATATAATGGCTATCAACTCTGGTGTTCCACAGGAACCTGTCTTGGCGCCAACTTTGTTTCTGCTCCATTTGTCTCTCAGATAGGTGACTCCATGTGGTGGTTGAAGGAGTATCCTCGGTTACAATGGCTATTAACGCTGGTGTTCCATAGGGATCTCTCTTGACACCAATGATGATGTCAGGTACAACTATTCCTATGAAGTCTTCCATGTCAATGCTCGGGGTCACCACCAACAGAACCCTATTATGGGATGATCAAGTGAGGTCCATCGCGAAAACCGCTTCATAAAAACTTGGTTTTCTATGCTGTGCCAAGAGCTACTTTACATCCCAGCAACTGTTCATAATCTACAAAGCACAGACTCCACCTGTCCTGGAGTATGGCTCCCAAACTTACGCTGAATCTCTTGAATTCTATCCAAAAGAGAACTATTCGTTTGATTGATGATGTCACACTTACGAGTTCATTGACACCACTAAAACATCGTAGAAAGGTGGACGATCTCTTACTTTTCTATAGATATTTCCATGGTCGGTGTTCATCAGAAATCTCGTTTGTTGTTCTACCACGAGAGATTCCAGATAGGCGGACTAGACGAGCTCAAACCATAGACATTTACAGGGTGTTTCAGAAAGACCTCCCGTAAATGCAGGGGATGGTAGATTTTACAAAAATAATTAGATTTTCCATATAAACTATGGTCCTATCTTCTTTTGTTTTGGAATTTAATTTTTTTTAAACGAAATTTTGCTGTAGGTCCTATGCAGTTACAGATATTTCGTTGAAATCTGGTACTCGGAGGTTTCAGTGGACGCCGAATAAGATGGTTTAGTTAGTTGCAGATTATGCGGTAGAGGACGCTGGGTGCGCGACTTTTCAGCGTTTCTTTTAGCCTTAACTTTTTCAAGAATAATTTTTTTGTTGTCTTTGCACATTTTTCTGTTTTACAATTTTGTTTCAAACAAACAATGTACTCCTGTTGAGGGTCTTAAAATTTCACCGTTTTCGCGTTTAAATGAACAACAAAAACTCATTAACAAATTTATTTACTATCGAATCATTTAAACGTTTTTTTTCTCGAAAACGGTGAGACTTTGAGAACATCAACAAGAGTACATTATTTGTTTGAAATAAAATTGTAAACCAGAAAAATCTGCAAAGAAAACAAGAAAATTATTCTCAAAGAAGTTAAGGCTAAAAGGAACGCCGAAAAGTCGCTCACCCAGCGCCCTCTACCGCATCATCTGATACTCACTAAACCATCTTATTCAGCGTCCTCTGAAAAACCCGAGTATCAGATTTCAACGAAATATCTGTAACTGCACAGGGACAGCAAAATTTCGTAAAAAAAAAATTTAATCTTCGAAACGAAAGAAGATAGAATCATAGTTTATGTGAAAAAATCTGATCATTTTTGTAAAATCTACCGTCCCCTGCATTTACGGGAAGTCTTTCTGAAACACCCTGTATAATTCAGGAATTGTACCATTTATATCGGCAATTCTGTAATGTGTTGCCAACTGTAAAAATTAAATAGACCTGATTTGACGAGGATACCGTGGCACTTGAGGAATTTGTTGAATTGGCTGTCGCAAAAGTGACCAAATATGACGTCATATCATTATTAACGCAAAAATACTGTAGCAGTTTACTCAGCATCTAGTTCATGACGTCATTTCTTCGCAGTACCTTAACAGTATTTTTAGTAGATAATGATATTTATAATGTTGTAGTATTTTCACAGTGTGAACTCTTTTATAGGTTATTAATATATTTATAAGTTTAATTAGTGAAAGGTGCTTATATTCAACATTTGAATTATTTTTTTGTAAATGAAGCCATCACCTCTCAGACTGAGAATTTTTGAAACCAAAATGAACTTTTGTACGATCAGGTTGCCAAGTGAGAAAAATCGTCACCATGAAAGATCAATTGTCCAAGTTGAAAGACATGCTGGCCCTCGTCCAAAACACCGAATGTCTGATCCAGAACGGCACGCAGGAAGAGCAGGCCATGGCGGTGGCGACCGAGATTTACAACAAAGCGGAAAACCTGCTGAACAAGGACATCGAGAAGGGCGGCTGTCCGTCTCAGTCGCATCACGGCGAACCGAACCATCTGTCGTTGCAGTTCGACAACAGGGTCGGATCCGGTTCGATCAACGACAATCGCAACAAGGAAGTGAACAACAAGAACACGCGCGACAATCAGATGCCGATATGTAACGGAGCCAAGCCGAAGGTGAGTAGTATCAGCGAGAAATTGGCGTTGCAGGCCGAACTGAAGGCGAAGAAACGCGAACTGGAAGAGATCATGGGGAAGCATAAGGCGAGCAGCTCGAATCTGAACCACGACGTCGGGAACGACAGTAAATCTGAGTTCAGTTGCAGTAACAGCTTGTTCGATAACGGTAGCGGTGCCTGGCATCCTTTGCTGCCCGTGCAACATAATCGTACTGGTTCCAGTGACAGATATTCAAGGTAAATCCTTTTACAAGTATATTTTTTAAAATCGCAAACTCTTGAAGTAACATAATGATTCTTGATCCGGGTTTAAATACGTAAATTCTTAGGAAATAGGTCACATCAACATATATTTATTATGTTTTCATCTTTACCTACGTTGCGGTCTCGCGACCATCACCAGGAGACGTTTGACAACTGATTGATATCAACTAAAGCGCAGGAATTCTTAAACTAATTGTAATAAGCAGTAAGCGTCTTCATCGCATTCATTTGTAGTAAAAATGTGTGTCGCAACAATGAACAAACCACGAATAATTGAAATTGTAATACATTCAAGTCCAAAATATAAAAAAAATACTGTAGCAGTTTACTCTTTTTTTACTACTTAGTAATTTTTCTATAGTCAAAGACATCAAATCTCGGCGACGAGGATACATAGTTTGGCACCAATATTACTGATTAGTATAAATTTTACTCAATGATTGTACATCGGTTCTACTATTTACCAACTTACCAGCACATTTCCAGGATAGATCTTTTATAATAATTGGTTTCTTTAGCCAAAATAGTAACATTTTCATAATCGAACTGATGGTTACAATCAAAACAATGTTTAGCAAGGGCGGTGAAATTTTCTATGTATGTTATTTGGGTTGAAAAATAGATTTTGACGCCCCCTAAAAAGCCTCTAAATATTATAAAAATGGCTGGACATAACCTCCCGGGCGTTTATTTCAACATTAAACCGTGCCCCACTTCACTTTTGTGCTTTTCGATTAGCTTTTTTTTTACCTGAAAATCGTAAAAATTCACTCAAACTTATTATTGTATTAGTTATTATTATTATTAGTATTAGTATTGTATTCACTGAGTTTAATTTGATCTAAAAATTATTCAAAATAATTAACAAATGTTTGCTATAATTATATAAGACCTTTTCATAAACTTTAAACCGTGCCCCACTTCACTTTTGTGCTTTTTGATTAGCTTTTTTTACCTGAAAATCTTAAAAATTCACTCAAACTTATTATTGTATTAGTTATTATTATTATTAGTATTAGTATATTGTATTCACTGAGTTTAATTTGATGTAAAATTTTTCAAAATAATTAACAAATGTTTGCTATAATTATATAAGACCTTTTTATAAACTTTAAACCGTGCCCCACTTCACTTTTGTGCTTTTTGATTGGCTTTCTTACCTGAAAATCGTAAAAATTCACTCAAACTTATTATTGTATTAGTTATTATTATTATTAGCATTAGTATTGTATTCACTGAGTTTAATTTGATCTAATAATCATTCAAAATAATTAACAAATGTTTGCTATAATTATATAAGACCTTTTTATAAACTTTAAACCGTGCCCCACTTCAGTTTCATGCTTTTTGATTGGCTTTTTTACCTGAAAATCGTAAAAATTCACTCAAACTTATTATTGTATTAGTTATTATTAGTATTGTATTCACTGAGTTTAATTTGATCCAAAATTATTCAAAATAATTAACAAATGTTTGCTATAATATAAGTCCTTTTCATAAACGTTAAACCGTTCCCCACATCACTTTTCTGCTTTTTATTTGCCTTTTTTTACTCAATCTCGGTTGCATGGTATTTTTCTGAATTTGATTTAATGGAAAACCGCTCAAAATGTCCCACAAATATTCGCTAAAGCTTGTTACGGCCTTTACTTAAATGTCCAAACATGCGCTCGATTTTATCCAATTTTTGAGATGAAAGAGCTATTAAATTGGGGCATGTTTGGGCATTTAAGTAAAGATCGTAAGAAGCTTTAGCGAACATTTGTGAGACATTTTGAGCGGTTTTCCATTAAATCAAATTCAGTAAATACAATGCAACCTAGTTTGAGTAACTTTTTACGATTTTTAGAAAAAAAAAAAAGCAGAAAAGTGATGTGGAGCGCAGTTTAACGTTTATAAAAAGTCTTATAATATTATAGCAAACATTTGTTAATTATTTTGAATAATTTTTGATCAAATTAAACTCAGTAAATACAATACAACTAGGTTCGAGTGAATTTTTACGACTTTTAGGAAAAAAAAAAAGGCAATCTAAAAGTTCAAAAATGAAGTAGGCGCGGTTTCACGCTAAAGCAAAGGTCTTATAATGTTAATCATTTTGATTAACTTTGAATCAAATCGAATTAAAAAAAAGAGTGAATTATTAAAATTTTTAGGGGAAAAACGGCTTTTAAAAAGCACAAAATCTATTTGGGCCGCGGTTTCACATTTGAGTAAAGGTCTTCTGATGTTGTAGGAAGCATTTGTGTATAGTCCCGAATAATTTTGGATGAAATCCAACCCAGTAATTGCAGACAAGCCGCGTTGAAATCAATTTATCCGAATTTTTAGCATAAAAGTGAAGTGGGGCACGGTTTAACGTTGAAATAAACACCCGGTAGGTTATCTCCAGCCATTTCTACAATAATTAGAAGCTTTTTAGGGACGTCAAACAAAATCTATTTTTCGTCCCAAATAAGGGCCACCCTAAAGTATTTATGTTTTTAGTTAGTTAGTTAGTATGGCCATAAATTCTTTTTTGTAAATATTATTTAGATCGCGATCTAAACAATTTAATTTATATATCGTGTGAGATTCTTTATCTTTAGTTATTAACGCGTTTAGATTGGAAAAATATTTACAAACACCGTTAATTTACACTGAGGTCTCCGGAATGTATGGTAATGTTATAAAATTGTCTTTTTTTAATGATGTAAATAATTTTTTTTTGGGTAGCCATTCATTTCCAATGTATTACGAACTTTTTTGAAATGTTTGGGACAGTTTTCTGGGTGTAGAGAATTTTACAGTAATATAACACTTTCTTTCATCAACCACTCCTTCGATTTCAGTGACGAATGTACCGAGGGCGCGAACGATTACTCTGAAATTCCGCCCAGCATGAATCAAACGCTACTGTTACCGTGCAACTTCTCTACCGGCAATTCGAACAAACATCGCGGCGAACACAACACCTCGTTCGATTTCGTGCAGCCGCAAGATTACGATCGACTGTCGAGTTTGAACAGGACGCCGGACAGGAACACAAGAGGCACGTCGGCCGGCACTACGGGGTTCAGCAGGGGTCCTTCTGTGTCCAACATTGAACAAGTCACCAAACAGAACGTGAGTAGTTTTCAATTGTTTTTATTTTCACGTTATCCTGTCCAATCTTTCGAAAAAGTATTTATAAGAATCATTTCAACCATTTTTTATACACATGGTACAAAAATATGGTAACTCATTCATGTTAAAATGGCATAAAACACGTGAATTCTGGGACTATTGAATCAAAGAAAACACTAATTTCCAGGTGCAAAAACAGATCGAACTGATCCGTAGCGTTTGCGACACGATGCTGTCGCAACAGCAGACCAACAACCAACCGCAACAACAACAACAGCAATCGAATGTCCATCACCTGAGGAACAACCTGACCCCGTCGCCCATTTATTCGGAACCGAGACGCGCCTTCGCATCTCCCATGTCTCACTCCATGAACGCCCTGGACGTGGTCAATCAGCCGTTGATCGACAATCCCTGGTACAATCAGAACCACATCGCGGCCAATAATGCCGACGTCACCACTTACCAACACTGGCTCGCTACGAACACCCTACAAACGCAGGCTTTCATGTTGAACACGCTCAATCAGTGTTGCCAGATGTTGTGGTTGCAGCAGCGGGAGTTGGCGGGACTTAGGAGCGTCGTTACCACGGTAAAAATTGATTTTTATGGTCCTTCGAGCTTTTGCGTAATACACAGTTTATTCATTCAATGGAACAAGTCATTATTTGAGTGAGAATACTATACGCATTTGTTTTATTTCCAAAAATCTTCGACTATAAAAAGTTGAAATTAGCCTGCACAATTTTTTGATACCAGAAATCTTTGATATATTTTTTTACAGAAACTTGCAACTACGTGTAGTTTAAGCCGGAAAATGGTCGAAGTATGCCCTAGGCATTCTTTAGTGGGAATTAATTGAGATATCTTTGAAATATTTTTTTAGAGAAACTTGCAATTATGCGTAGTTAAAGCTGGAAAATGGTCGGACTATGCCCTAGGCAGTCTTTGGTGGGGGTTAATTAAGAAATCTTTGATATATTTTTTTAGAGAAACTTGCAACTATGAGTAGAAATCTTTGATATATTTTTTTAGAGAAATATGAAACAATAAATAAATAAAATAAAAAGTCGAAAAACAGTCAGTCGGAGTATGCGTAGGCCCTAGGCATTCTTTGGTGGAGTTTAATTAAGAAATCTTTGATATATTTTTTAGAGAAACTTGCAACTATGTGTAGTTTAAGCTGGAAAATGGTCGGAGTATGCCCGCAAGCATTCTTTAGTGGGAATTAATTAAGAAATCTTAGAAATATTTTTTTAGAGAAACTTGCAATTATGCGTAGTTAAAGCTGGAAAATGGTCGGAGTATGCCCTAGCCAATCTTTGGTGGGGGTTCTTTGATATATTTTTTTAGAGAAACTTGCAACTATGAGTAGAAAATCTTTGATATATTTTTTAGGGAAATATAAAACAATGAATAAATAAAATAAAAAGTCGAAAAACAGTCAGTCGGAGTATGCGTAGACCCTAGGCATTCTTTGGTGGAGATTAATTGAGAAATCTTTGATATATTTTTTTAGAGAAACTTGCAACTATGCATAGTTAAAACTGGAAAATGGTGGGAGTATGCCCTAGGCAATCTTTGGTGGGGGTTAATTAAGAAATCTTTGACATATTTTTTTAGAGAAACTTGCAACTATGGGTAGTTAAAGCTGGAAAATGGTCGGAGTATGCCCTAGGCAATCTTTGGTGAGGGTTAATTAAGAAATCTTTGATATATTTTTTTAGAGAAACTTGCAACTATGCGTAGTTGAAGCCGGAAAATGGTCGGAGTATGCTCTAGGCATTCTTGGGTGGGGATTAATTAAGAAATCTTTGATATATTTTTTTAGAGAAACTTGCGGTGGGGATTAATTAAGAAATCTTTGATATATTTTTTTAGAGAAACTTGCAACTATGCGTAGTTGAAGCCGGAAAATGGTCGGAGTATGCTCTAGGCATTCTTTGGTGGAGATTAATTAAGAAATCTTTGATATATTTTTTTAGAGAAACTTGCAACTATGCATAGTTAAAACTGGAAAATGGTGGGAGTATGCCCTAGGCAATCTTTGGTGGGGGTTAATTAAGAAATCTTTGACATATTTTTTTAGAGAAACTTGCAACTATGGGTAGTTAAAGCTGGAAAATGGTCGGAGTATGCCCTAGGCAATCTTTGGTGAGGGTTAATTAAGAAATCTTTGATATATTTTTTTAGAGAAACTTGCAACTATGCGTAGTTGAAGCCGGAAAATGGTCGGAGTATGCTCTAGGCATTCTTGGGTGGGGATTAATCAAAAAATCTTTGTATATTTTAGAGAATCTTGCAATTATTCGTAGTTAAAGCCGGAAAATGGTCGGAGTATCTCCTAGACATTCTTTGGTGGGGGATTAATTAAGAAGTCTTTGATATGTTTTTTTAGAGAAACCTGCAACTATGCGTAGTTAAAGCCGGAAAATGCTCTAGGCATTCTTTGGTGGGGATTAATTAAGAAGCCTTTGATAAGTTTTTTTAGAGAAACTTGCAACTACGCGTAGTTGAAGTCGGAAAATGGTCGGAGTATGCCCTAGGCTTTATTTACCCGGCGGCTATAATATTTGTGTATTCAATGAATAAATGAAGAGTCGTGTGTAGAACCACAGGTTATATAATTATACAATATTTTAGTTTATCCAACAAGATATCATTGAACTGATCGACGTCGACCTTAAAATTTTTGTTCTCTAATTTGTCTAATCGTTATCGTTATTCTTCAACAAAACTGTTCGTGGTTAGTTTTTTTGTACTTATGTTGCGCTATATAAAAAAACAAACGTTTCGATATTCTTGTAGCTACAACAGGACCGTTTCGAAGGACCACAATTCGATAACGGCAACAGCAACAACCACTTGGTCGGATCGACGCCGATTCATCCGGAACATCGCGTTCCGTCCAACCAATGTAGCCGACAGAACAACCAAAACAACACCGCCGTGACCGCCGCCGCCGCCAACAAAACCAATCAAGTATCTGCCGCTTGCTCATTGCCAAACCTGAATCAGTATAACACAACGCCCATTAACATTGACCCGGCCGTCGCGTATTCGCCCGCTAATCACAGTAACTTAAGACTACTGCCCGAACACCCCGTACCGGCGAACAATATAAATCTGAACGAGGGCGATCATCATCAGATCAATAACAGTTTGTTGCATGGTGTGAATTCTGCTAACGTTAATCAGTTACCCAGTCAGATATGGAACGGCCAGGCGCTCAATAACCAAGTGGCTCCAGGTAACAGAGCCAACAACTACTGGGACAATTTTCGCAGGTAAATTTTCTGATTTTTTTTTTTTTTTTTTGCGATATTTATCTCTTCGTTCGGGTCCCATGTGGTTTAGTTCAACGTTTCGGTGAGTTTAGGTCGAATAAGTATGAAAACGATTGTAGATTGTATACATTTTGCAACAATAAATTATGAGTGAATATGCATCGAATGTTTAATTTCATCCAAAAGTCCACGTTATACAGGATGTTCGTTTTCAACTAACGCCCTAGGCGTATGTCCAGACTTTTGAAATTTTATAAATCTTTTCAGTCTATCAACTTTGTTATTTTAAATAGAACGCCTCAACTTTTGAATTTTTGTTTTCTTCGTTGAAATTGAGAGTGATTTTGATGATCCAGCCTACCTTGACACTATTTTTGAGTAACCACTCTCCGTTCAAATGGTCAATCACTAATTGACCGGCCTGGGTTTCTTCTGTAGAAGAAGATCAGGGTTCTAGTTTATTTATGGGCATTTGAATGGAGTTCCTGTGTGGGAAAATTTTTTTTTTGCTAAATAAAAGAGTGTCAAACCTGTTTAATTGCTCATTAAAATATCATTATGGTATGTAGACTGTATCCCAACGGAGGGAAATTGTTTATACGGCTAATAAACAATAAATAAACGACGATTCTTAAAAAAAAATCGGAAAACATGCATATGAAACGGCTAATTTGGACTGATTTTGGATGGTAATGCATATTCAATTGAATGGCAGAATCAATATTTATAAAAATTTGTTGGTTAACAATAAATAAACAAAAAAAATTGACGCGTGGTTTGAGTTTACAGTCGATTTCGGATAATTTAGACTTGATAAGCACGAATCTTTGGTCAATATGTTCGTTAATTGTTTATAAAACATTATATTGTTAGTTAACAATTTGTTAATTAACAAACAAAAAAAGTTGTCGCGTACTTCAGTTTAAAGTCAATTTCGGATAAATTAGACTTGACGAGCAAGAATCTTTGGTCTATACGCCCGTCAATTGCTTATAAAACATATATTGTTTGTTAACAATTTGTTAATTAACAAATTGATAAACAAAACAGTTGACACGTGGCAGAGTTTAAAGTCAATTTCGGATAATTTAGACTTGACGAGCAAGAATCTTTGGTCTATACGCCCGTCAATTGTTTATAAAACATTATATTGTTAGTTAACAATTTGTTAATTAACAAACAAAAAAAAGTTGTCGCGTACTTGAGTTTAAAGTCAATTTCGGATAAATTAGACTTGACGAGCAAGAATCTTTGGTCTATACGCCCGTCAATTGCTTATAAAACATATATTGTTTGTTAACAATTTGTTAATTAACAAATTGATAAACAAAACAGTTGACACGTGGCTGAGTTTAAAGTCAATTTCGGATAATTTAGGCTTGACGAGCAACAATCTTTGGTCTATACGCCCGTCAATTGTTTATAAAACATTATGATGTTTGTTAACAATTTGTTAATTAACAAATTAATAAACAAAAAAGTTGACACGTGGTTGAGTTTAAAGTCAATTTCGGATAATTTAGGCTTGAGGAGCAAGAATGTTTGGTCTATACGCCCGTCAATTGTGTATAAAATATTATATTGTTTGTTAACAATTTGTTAATTAACAAATTAACAAACAAAAAAGTTGACTCGTGGTTGAGTTTAGAGTCAATTTTGGATAATTTAGACTTGACGAGCAAGAATCTTTGGTCTATATGCCATTCAATTGTTTATTTTAAAATATTTTTAAAATTCGTTTCACAAACGTCTCGATCTTAACTCATCCGTTTCGTGGGCCTGAATTTATCCTTGCGTTTTCGAACCTGGACAGAATAAGTGAAAAATTATTAATTTCAGCAAAATAGTTACAGATTAATTTTCGTCCTGATAAATATTCACTTCTTTCTAATTTTCACTTCGACTGCGCTTCTGTCGGATACATGGTTCTCGTAACTGAAACTACAACGGAGTTCGATACAGTCCTTTTTCATCGAAAATCGGGCGCCTTATATACTCTTCGAGGTAATGGTCACGTCCATGTCAGTAGTTCCTTGCCTCATTATCAGCATTCGCAACGTTGTACAAAGTCTGCTTCCTTAATTTAGGCGAGCTGACGTGATTCCAATGATATTGAATGAATGTTTTTCTTTATTTTTATTATTTTCAAAAGTAATTAATAGAAGTTGATGATTTTTTTGCCAACAAAATTGATTGAAAATGTTTTAGAATTGTAGGTTCTATTTGGAAAAACATTCTACAGAAAATTAAAAAGGATACGTCTAGGGGGTAGGTTGAAAACGAACATCCTGTATACAGGGTGGAAAGTATTGCGATCTCGAAAACCTGAAAGTGATTAAGATAGTTCAGTTATTATGTAAAATATTTTGTAAGAGAATCAATCGAAGAGGCTCAAATACTGAAAGATGTTGTGCCTTCTATAAAATGTGGAAAGCTGTAATAATCATCATTCTTTGAAGGCGGATAATTTGGCAAATGGTCACTTTAGGACATGAGTTTATATGGAGAACTGTCCTTTCCTCTTCAACTCAACCGTCTTGGTGTAAAACGTTGTCGCTTATCAATTATTTACTATTGAACCAAGTTATTTGTATTTGTAGTTATTCAAGGCAGAATCTCCTATCGACGAAAAGTAACGACGGCTTACAAAACCTGGCCGCCTGCTTAGTAGAAAGGAACAACTTCACCGATCACAGACCCCCACCGCCGTCGTCACATCACCCCTACGAGCTGCCCAAGAGCAATTCGGAACAGCAATCGTCGCACGAGAGCACCCCGCAAAGATCGTGCGTCAAGCCTTCCATACGCTACACCAACACGAACATAGCCGTCGTACCGCCGGACGTTCTCAACATCAATCAGAACGTTGTCGGCAAAAACGACGCAGGTCTCGCCTTACCGCCGTCGGGCAGAAGTCAACAACACGACAGTCATTCTAACAACAGTTTCGATACGGGACTCGCAACGCATCCCACTTATCCGACTAACAACGCTTCCGGTTTCACCGTCAGGGAACATTCCAACGTCGAAGTGGACACAGGCTATAGGGAACTACCGCGGAATCCTCAGAGTCGTAGCAAATGCAGAAACGAGGGACGAACGGACGAGGCGGATCTGAGGTCAGTATTCAATATTTTTGCCAACAGAGTAGCAACTAAGCAAAAAGTAGTTACCTCATTATTTGTTCATTCATTTTGTAACGAAAAAAGTCACTTCGTTGAATATCGTTTGCCGCCCCAACTTTGTCGTTTTCTCTCAGATAGATCACCCCATGTAGAGGGGACCGATGGTGTTCCACAGGCATATGTCTTGGTACCAACTTTGTTGCAATAAATGAAGAATTTTAAAATGGGTCCAATCGTTTGCATAATTCTTTCGTTAGACCTCATAACAATAAAGAGATTTACTATTCATTAAATGAATGATGCCGTTTTCGTTTTGCAGATCGAAATTGTTCGAAGAACTACGCGAGAACGTGTACAAAGAGGTGGTCGGCCTAATATCGGCCAACGAAGCGAGGCCGCATTTCCTTATTCAACTGTTTCGTGATCTGCAGCTGATCAGTTCGGATCCGTTGCGATTGAAGGCTCTACAATCGATACAAGTATTAATTTCGCAATCGCTGAATTCCTCTCAGCCCGAAATCGTCAGACAAGCGCGCAATCTCCAAGAAATAATCGACCAGGGACCGCCGCCTCCACCTCCGCTGGGTCGGTTCTCTTTACAATCAACGGTATGGTCACCGACGCCCGCGGCAATCTCGAGAAACGCATCGGCTCTGGTAAGCACATTTCACGGCGAATTTTCAGATTAACTCGATAGAACATTGGAAGGCTGCTAAAAATTGCGTAATTTCACAAAGTGGAAGACTAAAAGTGCCACTTTAGCTTCACATTAAAACAGCGAAAAATGTTTGCTGGAAAACCCGGCAAATTTTACCAAATCTTAGCAACAAACAAAAATTTTCTTCGTACTTGAGTGGTATTGAAATGATAAGATGCCGTGATGTGTCTCGGTACAATTTTCACTAAAAGAAGGAAAATTACGTCGTTTTTCCTTCATATTCCTATCTCGGTGCTCGTCCAACGTGTCTAATTATATGTTTTCGTGGTCGCTGAGCCCGGTAGAACAGCTAACAATCTGTATTTTTGCAACCTTTTCTTTTTTAAGGGTTTAGTCGGATAGTGCGTGGTCACCTTTAGGTTGTCACTTTGACAGTTGTAGGTTATATAGAGATAAGTACGCGTTCATAGAAAAATTTACTATTGGCACGTGTCACACGTTATTCTATGGTATCGATCTATGTCTCTTAACATTTATAGGTTATATAGAGAGTAGTAGGTTGTCATAGAAAAGTATAAAATTCTGGAAAATTGCGTCTGTTCTCTTCATATTTCTGTTTCGGTGTGTCAAATCATATGTTTTTGTGGTCGTTGAGTATTATTTTATGGTTATAAAATCATAAGCAACTGCGAAAAATGAAAAATTTCAAGTATCTTTTATTATGATATGTACAGTACCTCTTTCATGGAAGTAAAAAAAGAGCAGATGTTTTTGAAGCACCAATGATGATGCGGCGTACGTGTACCATATAGATCCTATACGTAAGATCTCTATGACGTGGACACGTTAACTCGTATGGAGAACACAGCAACTGTCTTTGAGTGGGGAGGGAAAAGAACTGGCATAGTGGCAATAGCATCTGAGATGCGGCTGTAAGATCACGTTCTTTTTTTATTTTAATGTATAAAACACGTGGCCTCTGAAATATCGATTTGTATTAAAACATTTTATTTTGAAAAACATTTTCCTGTTAGTTTAATTGAATTTTAAGTTATTCTCAAGTGTTTTTTGGTGCAGTAGAACAAATTAAAACTACGTTGCAGCGCATTGCATCGGTTGAGTAGTTTTTAAAACCAACCTTTACTGTTTTTTCATTGTTGTTTAATATTAAAAAGTGGAAACGCGTAACTTCAATAACGTACATTATATTATTATTATATTGTAATTAAAAGCTATTTATTACTATGCTTTATAAAAGAAACCTAAACGACCATAAGTACGGGCTACTTAGTAACCGAAAATAAAATTAAATAAATTAAATTAACATATTTGGCGTTTGAAAAAAAATTGTCAGCTGAGTTAATCTAATTCACAACAAAACGAACAGCTTGTTGGTTTGTGGTAAATTCAAGATTCAAGTTTTTTTCCCAAAAAACAATTTTGAAATATGAAAGAATAATATCACCATTATTATATAGATTTTTTACAACAATTTTCTGAAAAAAAATTAAATAACATTAAGGTTTAATCAAGTTTTCGTTTTCTGGCTAAGATTTCCTGTCACGATGTGTAAGCCATCCTGAACACGATGCAAGAAGTATTTTGATTTTCTTGCGGTCTATAAAATTTTAGATGTTTTTCACACTTTTAACTGGACTACTGGGAGAACAAGGACTCCGGACCACTCCCGCCAGGGGGGCTCGTCCGGTTCAGGGATTGGCGAGTCTAGCGGAGCCGGAGTCCACTCGTGCATATCCAGAAGGGGGGCTTTCAGTTCGTATTGAAATGGAGGCGAGCCAGTAATTAACCACGATTTAGGTTAAGCGTAATTCGTGTGAAGAACGTTGCTTGTGTGGGTGTGTATAAATATGTTATGTGACCGTGTATTTCAGGAAAATATAGACATGGAACAACAATCCAACAATACATTTTACGAGATTGTGCCATTCTTGAACGATCACGAACATGAAACGCTCAGTCATCATCTCTTAGCTACGCTCAAACAGATTATCACGGAATCTCACTCGTTCAAAGAAGTCGTTACAGATACCATATTCCAGAAACATTTCTCTAACGTTCTAGATGACGTGTTGGCTGTCTACGTTGGCAAACTGTGAGTATTTATATTCGGTTCTACATGCTTAGACTTCAGCTTATTTGATAATTCGCATCATCATATAATATCCTTACTTTACTAAATCTTCAGCTTTACATATTTATTATTATTACTATTATTATTTCTATTACTTTATTTTTAATTTTTTTAATTACCCAGTACCTTGAAAATTCAAGGATTAAATTTAGATTGTTTTAACTAGCAAAAAAAAAATCTTTTTTTTGTTTAGAAATGGAATTTTCGGCTTTAGAATTTGTAAATAATAAATATAATTATATCAATATTAAAATATTATTTACCTCTGTAGGATTACTACGATGTATATTTTATGGATATAGTACAGTAATATTAGGGGAATGTTTTTGAAAAAATACACGAAAGGTAATGTTAAAACTCTGAACTGCAACATGTGTGTTTCCGGTCGCCATCTTGGAAAACGAGAATGGCGTTATAACTTCATTCCTGTTCGTTTTTTCATCATAAGGATCAAAATTGTGAAAAATTGATCCATCTTTCAATTAAAATAAAACTTTTTTCATGTAGGGATATTATACCGGGATATCAAAAATTATCTTGGTCAAGGGTGGTTGTGGAATCTAAAACGTGTGTCTTACTTTACGTTTGAAATAATTATGTCACTGTCACACTGACATCAATAACCTACAAATTGCATACCTATTTATTTTGGTTGTAAAACAATAATGAACTACAAATTATGAAATAACGGTTTTAGTAACAAGAAATGTTCGAAATGTGAACTTTGAACATTTTTAAAGGTCGTGATAGCCCCAAACCGAGTCCAAAACCGTTTTAAAATAGTTAATTTTCGATAAATCAAATGACGTTCACGTGAGAAGCCCGTAGCACGCGAGTTAGGAAAGTGCAAACTGGTTGTACCTAATACGGCTTTACCACGACTTTTCGCGTGCCGTTTTCGCTCCATGTAGTTAGATTTAGTGTCGGACCGTGCCCAACGGCCCTTCTTTTTCCGATAAATGTCCATTAAATAGGAAAATTTAATTAAAACAGTTTGAGCTATTCTCAGATCTCAGCTATGCGCGTCTCTAACGTGCGACGTACCGAAGGGAATTTTCTAGCTACCAAAATATACCAAAAGGTAGTAAAAGCTAGTGGCCTATATCCGAAAACACTTTATTACAACTGGCGCTGGCCGCACGGGGCACGAAACGGCCCCGAATTAACAAGATCGAGGTAAAAAGTATAAACTCTAACTGACGCGCAGCGAGCTCCTCCAGGCATATGTCAAAATGATTTCGTTCGTAGCTAATTACATAGGACTTCTGGCGTTCATGCAATTATGTTTTTATACAATTCGAACCTTCTAGTTTCGATAGGCCACGTGAAAATCCCGGAGCTCGAAGCGCTAGAAACTTCTGAGCGTAATAATATTCGTATAAAATTGCAAAATTGCGCACTTTTAGAAACTTCAAATTAATTAATTTGACACGAGTTTTGGGGATATTTTTATTTCAAATGTAAAGTAAGACACACGTTTTAGATTCCACTACCACCCTTGACCAAGATAATTTTTGATATCCCGGTAGTAAGATTTAAAACTTTTTGTTCTCCATCTTTAACCCAATTAATGGAACTTTTTGGTGTAGCAGTATGCATAAAAAATGTAATAGGCATAATTATAATTTAAGTTTTTGTGACCAATCTTTTAAAAAACCGTGGGACACCTAAGTCGGACCCGCCAATTTCCACGCTACAACGAGTCTAGACTTTCCGCCTGTCTATACGTACGATTGTAAGATTCTTTAATGACTGATAATTTAACAAGTATTGATTCATGAAATTGATAAATTTTTTACTCAATTTATTGAATTGATTGAATTAATTTCATTCAAATCAATCTACTGATTTGTTTATTTCAACTGTTTAAAAATTTTTAATTTTTTTTATACTGCAATTGTTTCAAAACGAAAAATTGATTAATTTTCTACAATTTAGCACATTGCGTTTTACAAAATGGAGACCGGAAGCGGAATTTAGACTTTCACTTAGTAACAAATCTCCTTAATTGCATTTTTCAAAAACCTTACATTGTTTTTTGTTCAACTTTATTGTACTAGATGAATATTTATTTTGCAAGAAATCACATCAGGTCATTCTAATGATTGGAATGAATTCTTGTAAAACAGTAAAATAGAACTTTGGATGGTTTTGCTTTCTCGTTGAAAATTGATATCTATAGTTTTAATAAAAAATACGCTTGTAATAAATTTTCACAAATTTCGTTTTTATTAAACAAAACGTGACATGTTTCACCACACGGTGGCCTTATCAAACAATGGTTTTACAAACTATGGTTTATTCCTTAAATATCAAAATTAAGATTAAGAAGGAGGGGATGAGTAAGGTTAGTGTACAGTAGGATAAGAGTTACTTACAAATACATTTAATAATGAAGAATTGGTAGTCTTTCTGATCATTTAGAAGGTTTCCTGTATTTTTAAACTTATTAATTTCAATTTTCTCTAAGTTGTTTAATACATTACTTTTAACTGACTTATGGTGACTCTCAAAATCATCTTTGAAATGATTAATCAGTTTCTTTAATATGGTTTACAACTTTTGAATCTCCTTTGTTCAAATTAAAATGTTTTTAATTCTAGTTTTGAAAGGTCTTCCTGTCTGACCTATATGTAATTTATCACAATCTTCACATTCTACCTTGTAAACTCCTGATTCTTGATCTTTTTTTATTCTTACCTTTGTTGTTTTTATTATTTCCCTACTGTATTATTTGTTCCAAAAGATGTTGTAACATTGTGTTTTTTAAGTAAATTGCATACATTATTGATGTTTAAGTAGATCAATCGCAATTTTTTCGTTATATAGAAATGAAAAAGTGTGCTATCTCCAGCTTTGCACCTGACGTTGTCGTCCGTCCACAAACGACAATAATTAACACTAAAATACATTTTCAGTTTACACGACGTGAAAATGCCGTTGCTCCAAAACGTCCGCGACTTGCTACATCGCGAACTGTCCTTCATGAATCTGATCCAAGGCACGTGCGATTCCAACATCAACGATCTGATCAATTCTAGCGCGTTATTGAACGCGGCGGCCGCCGCCGCCCACGGCTCTCTGCTAGACTTACAATCGCACGCCGTCAGCAATTCGGACTTCGCGGACGGCGATACGATCGCGGGCGGTGTCGTTCAACAAATACAGAACGAGGATCTCGCGGAAGCCGATCAGAGTCACGTGGAGGACGACGACGCCGAAGAGGAAGGTGCCGTGGGCGGATTTCTCGAAGTGCCGATAGAACATGACGTCACGTTAGCTAACATAGTAAGTAGATTAGGGAGGTTATGGAGTTGGGTTCATTATAACAGTGCGAAATTACATAAATATTGTTTCCTAATACTCTCATACTCTCATTTACAGGTTTGTTCATAAATGACGTCTGGTATTCCCCGGATTCGATTTGTTACAGCTTAAATACTGTACTTTTTGTCCCGACTAATAATAAATTGGTTTTCAACATCATCTTCTGAATATCTATTTATGATTTTAACAGATTTTCAAAATTTAGAGGCTACAAAACTATTTTGGGATGAGGCCTTTTAATACCCTGAGAGTATTATGAGTTTTTTGGGCTCAAACTTTAATAGTTGATAGTTTTTTTATCTCACATTATTTTTCGAATGCATTTATTAGAACATTAAAAAGAAAAAACTTGTTATATGAATCTAGTTACTTATTTTAACGATTTGTAAAATTAATTATGGCTGTTGAATTATTATATCTAATAATTGATCGTTCAAAAATACTATTACTAGAGCGCGGAATATGTGCAGGGTAAAAATGTTAATATACGCGTATATTTCTGCCAGCCTTTATTGAAAATATGCACATATTTTTTTTGTTTTTTTGAACCGAAAACTTCTTAGGTCTTTTTGAAATCATAATTCGAAATTTTGTCCAGTCTAGCCGATGTATAAGGCATCATAAGTTCATACAACCCAGACAATATTTTGCTCCCCATTTTCTAGTTCTATGTAAAAATAAGATATGATTACACTAGACAAGGTCATCCTAATTTCCGGAATTACCAAAAATTAGGATCATTCTAATTTCAGGTTAATAAAGAAGAGTCTGATTTAGGATCCGTTATTGTCGACTTCCCGACGTCAGTAGAGGTGCGTAAATAAACGAATTCCGTATTAATTTTTTTTTATTGAAATTCATCGCTTGATTTGTTTTCCATTGATAAATATGAGAGGGTAAGATGGAAAGTTCCTGAAAAATGAAACAAGAAATGATTTATTCGGTCAAAACTTAGTTTATTTCTCAACATAATCTCCTTGTAGCCCAATACACTTCGTCCAACGTTTTTCTAATGTTTCGATCCCTTCCAAACAATACGATTTCGGCAATCCTTCAAAATGGGCGTTTGTTTCAGCGATGACCTCATCGTTTGAGCCAAATATCTTTCCGCCGAGCCATTTCTTCAAGTTTGAAAATTGATAAAAATCGCAGGGGGGCAAATCTGGAGAATATGGTGGATGACGAACCAATTGGTAGGGCAATTCATGAAATGTTGCCAGTGCAGACCTGGACACCGGTGCGTTGTCCTGGTGGAAGAGCACTTTTTTATTTGCCAAATGCGGTCGCTTCCGCTTCAAATCGGCGTCGAATCGATCCAACAGCTCTGCATAATATACGCCGGTGATCGTTTTGCCCTTTTCAAGGTAATCGATATGGACGACACCGTGTGAATCCCCAAAAAACCGTCACCATGACTTTGTTGGCCGATAAACCCACTTTGGACTTTGTCGGCTTCGATTCTCCTGGACAAATCTACTGTTTCGACTGTTCTGGGGTCTCTGGTGTGTTGTGGTGGATCCATGTTTCGTCCACGGTTACGAATCGGAGTAAAAAGTCGTTCTTATCTCGCTTGAACATCGCCTCCTTTGAAGTTGTCACACGGTCGCGCTTGTTGTCAACAGAGAGCAAATGCGGCACCCATCTTGCAAATAACTTTTTCATATTCGAAAATTTATGCAAAATGTTCCATACCCGTTTGGTTGAGATGCCCATAACCTCAGTAATCTCGTGCACTTTAACTCGCCGATCGTCCAATATCATACCATGGATTTTATAGACGATTTCTGGCGTTGAAACCTCAATTGGACAGCCTATCACAACGAAAATCAGTAAACTACTTGTGGATCGTTCTAATCGATGTTGAAGAGTCCCCATAATGTTCAACAAGCGATGCTTTGGTTTGCGTGTTTTTCCACGTAAGAAATAATGTTTAATTAAGACACGAAATTCACTTTTTTCCATGTTTACAAAAATCTTCAAGGTTGCTTGCTTTCGATGGGTGTCAAAACCTAAGAGTTCTATAACTGGAGGAGACAAGCTGCATGTACCCAATGTATAACGGCCGCACACTCGCCGGTCTCCTGTCTTTGTTGCTCTTCTCATTCTTTCTCTCTCGCACGATTCCTACGCTTATACGTATACAGTATACACATGTATACACACGACTACAGCGTTCGACGCGCACGAAATTTCTTCCTCTCCCGCAAACTGCGTGACAGAGGAAGAGCGACAAGGACAGAAGACCCACGAGTGTGCGGCAGATTGTTAGGCTTGTCTGCTCCAGTTATGGAACTCTTTGGTCAAACCAGAACTAAATGACATGTAAGTCTTAGTTAAATGTCACATGGAATTTTCGATTGTGGCGCCATCTACTTTATTTTTCAGGGACTTTTCGCCTTGCCTCGTATGTTAACAAAAATCATTTTAATCAAATTTCAACGTTTTATACTCAATTTCTTATATTATTGTCTGCAAATTTCTTTAAATATAATAGGACATTTAACAATAATTTCTCATATTTATCACGAAATTGTAATATTTTTTTTCTAGTCTGAATCTCAATATCAATTAGGCTTAGACCAAGTCCCAACAAGACTGCCTACCAAATCCAAGTCTCGTTCTAATACTCCAAATAGAGGTAATTATATTATAATTGTTGTAATTTATATTGTTTTTAAAATATTGGTTTTGTAGATCGGTCGTCTTCAAGACAAGATATGGATCCAGATCATTTTTAGGAAAGTTCTCATTTAATTTATTTAATTAAATTGTTTAGTGTTTATTTTATAATACTCTGAATTTTTATATTATTTATTTATATATTATACTATATATTTAATCATACTTTATTCTCAATATTGTATCGTTTATTTGATGAAGGACATTTGTTATAAAAAAAATATCTCATTTTCATTGTTTTATTTTTAATCTAGTACAAAATTATCAAACTTGAATCTATAACTATAATAACATTAATAACTTCTCAAGTTCACCAAAATCACATATACTTATTTTAAACATAAAACTACAATTGTAGGAAGTGTCATTTATATTTCTTTTAATCTGCAGGTACTTTGTTTAATTTTCTAAATTCAGTTAATCAAATTTGTTTCCAAATTGATGACTGAAGTTCACAATATCATATACTAATTGCAATAATTTGTCAAATTACATTAAATTATTTAAAACTGATTTTTGACAATTTGAAGTATGTGTGTTAAATTTTAACAGGTACATTATAAATCTAGAAAACTTCAGTGAGGTAGATTTATTGCTGATTTCAATAATAACCAGGTAGGTAACATATGAATATATAATAATTATTAATTCAAATCTAACAAAATAATAGTAATCAACGCCTTTTTACTCACAACATATTTTTAAACATTAATGAATATTACACTTTTCGATGTTTGCGTTTAATTCTAAATCTATTTCGAATGATTAAAAACCACTTTAGACGTCAAAAAGTTTGATTTTGCGCACAGGGCGAATTTTTTTTTCAAAAGTAAAACTTCGCTGTGAATATCCTGGAATAACTTGACTCAGCACCAGTCTATGATATATCAAATTATTCGCAATTGTGTGGAGAAGTGGGATAAACAGTTAAAAGTTGCATGCGTAAGACTGTTTGGCTGCTATTTGCAAAAAAGTTAAAAAAAAAAACGCTAAATTTTCATCAAAGTTGACGTAAAAATCGCCAAATAAAAAATCGTAGAACCAAATTCAGATCCAAATACCGTTTTTTCGCGATTTGTATCCGTTGAGTGACTCATTACGAAGAGATTGATACCATTCCAAAGTACATATGGACTTTTATTAAAAAGTTATAGCGCGTTAACCGATTAAGTTTCGTGAAAATTCTCACATATTTAACCCATCAGGGCCCAGGCAAAACGCACCCTAATTGTGTCAAATTTATAAAAAGTTATTCCAGGATATTCACAGCGAAGTTTTACTTTTGGAAAAAATTGGCCGTGAGCTCAAAAGCAAACTTTTTAACTTCTAAGGTGGCTTTTAATTATTCGAAATAGATGTAGAATCGAACGCAAACATCGAAAAGGTTAGGCCGTACAAAAAGTTGAATTTTGTTACATAGTGTTATTAAAAATTGAATAATATTGCATTCATATAATATTCTGAAAAGTAACATTTTAAATTACCTTTCAATAGAAAATATTTTTACAGTAGCTGGAATTATTTCAAATAAGTTACAGATTTGTTATATTCCATATTCTTCAATATAAAGCTACATAAATTTTCACAAAAAATGTTAACAGTTCATTAAAGAATTCAACAATGATTAATTTATTCATAGTATCACCTACAACAACTAATTCTGTAAGATGTGACAATTCAATTCATGTTTCAAAATAGCAGAAAAAAAAATATTTTCCTCCATTACATTGTGCTGTAGAATCTCTTTTAGAAATATCAAATTTTAGGTACAAATCATCACAAATCGTCAGAATTATTTCTAAACCAATGATAAATGTTACATCCGTGAATTCCTTGCAATAATTCTTCTTCTAGAGACGAAATCTTTTTGACTTTAGCTAACGATTTATCCTCGCGTTCTGAGAAACGAAAATTACGTTTTAAAAATATCTACATATTATAATACAAATCAAATTAGATCAGAAGAATAACACAAACTATTATTCTCTGTTATTTCTGTAGTAATTTTTTTTCAAAACCAAAGCAACTAAAAAAAAAAGCGTAATGTTGATAAGCATCTAGTCCTATACATAGTGTCCTAAAAGACATCTAGGGATATCTGGCAAATTATGAGTTGGCTTTCTTGGAACTGAATATGGATTTGCAGATGGCTCAGAAAATGGCAAGGGTTCTGAAATGTAAGGGCAGACTTTAAAATTAATATGATTAAAACTACAAAATGAGTAAGGTTTTAATTTTTAGCAATTATGTCAGGATTCCTAGAAAGTATCGTATTTATATTGAAGCCGAGTTTTGTAAACACGAAAACACTTACATAAATGTATCATTTACAAATCAATTAATTACAACTTAACAAAAATAATCTCGTTCACTGTTAAAGCATCGTTCTAACGATATTAGAAATTTTTGGAATTCATTATCCATTTATACGGAGATGGAAACGAAATAATAAATAAGTATACCTAATGACAATCAATTAGCCAAAATTTAGAAACAAAAGGTGACTGACCTGTGGATGAGACCTGTAATGTTGACGAAACGTCGGCTCACTGTTATTTTATCTACGCGGAGGCCCCCAATTTTCGATATTAATAAGGAGACACCAATCAATGTCATTGGAAATACTCACTTTAAGACCTGTACGGATTCAAATATAACCCTAAAGAAGTGTTTTGTTTATGTTGGTCTAACCCTAATTAAATAAAAATGGAATAATGTTTTGTAGAAAACGCGACGATTTTTATTCACAGCTTAATTTCAATAATATTCTCATAAGTGAATAAAGATATATTTTCAACTTTTATGCCGTGGAATAGTTTTATTTATCATAGAAATTGGAGATATAAAAAAGGAATGCTTTGCGTTCTGTCCCTATTGGTAAAGTAACAATGTAAGATTTAATCAAATATTTTATAGTTATACTCGTTAAAAGAATTATTATAATCCTATTGTAGGCTGCAATGTGTTATAATAATTTGATTAAAAAAATAATTTTTCTTTAGTTAGTTCATTTATTTGAAAGTGCAAATTAAATATGATCTAACAATTTATCAATAATAAGTTAAGTATACCTGTGATTAAGAATACAAGCTAACAGCATATATGAAGATTGAAGGCGATGTTGGAGAGTCATATTTTCAGGATTTCAGTTAATAAAAATGAACTATAAATAAAGATATTCACAAGGATGAATACAAACGTGTATTAAAAGTTGCCTATAAAAACCAATAAATGTAATCCAGCACTTGTTTCTTAGAAATGCTACCTAGTCATATTTGTGGTGCATATTGCATTTATATTTATGATGTCGTACAAATATAGACATTTGTATTTGGATGCCACAATATCTTTTAATATAGTAAAACCGAAATTCGTATTAGACAATCAAGGATATCTTTTTGATAGAATAGGAATCAATAATTAACCTAAGTAAGTATAAAATAATTGCTATGCTGGAAAGATTTTATATATACACCTGATCGTAAAAAAAATTGAATTTAAAAATTAATTAACGTAGGTATAATTCTTCCTGAAAAGAATTGAGAAAAAGTACTAACCATTTTGGCGCTTCTTTTTGAATTCACAAAAGTCATTCGAATATTCCCAGGCGCGCTTCCTGTTTCGAATTTTATCCAACTGACTTATTTCCATTTGTTCGAAATCGCCGGGAACGGCTTGTTGTATATCCATTTCACAAGCGCGTCTATCCTGTGGCCTAGTTTCCTCATCAGATTTTGTTGTTATACATCTCTGATAACCGTAATAAACGTTAGACGATACGTTTGCCACTTCACCGGAAGAACACATGAAACTGTTTGGACGATCCTCGTTCATCGGTAACATGTTGCAATTTAAGTAGTTTCTCATATCGAGTGATCGAGTTAAAGCAATGTATGTTCCGGCTTGGCTTGGCTACTGAACTCTCAGCGGGGAAACAGTACAGAATGGAGATTGCGTAGGGAACGATGAATAACTTCTATTCGGCGTGCGACTGGCTGTTTGCCGGTGAAGTTTCCCACTACAATTTACGATATTTAGAGCGTTAGTACGTGAATAAATACTTTCACTTTTCCCAATATTTACATTTTAGGTAAATATGATATATCCCTATGTTTGTATCAAATCAATATATCAATAAATAAACAATTAGTAAGCAGCTAAAACCTTGGTATTTGATAAATTAAATAGAACTGGCAGATTCGTTTGAAAGATAAAACGATATGGGGCGATAATATGCGATAACATCCGAGTTATTTTCCACAACGGTTGGATTCAACATTAAAACGTCTAACTTTCAACTTTATTATATATTGATTTCCATAATTAAGTTAGCAGTTACGAGAGTATCATATTGTACAATATGTTCATCTACATTTTTACAATCGATCAATTAATTAACGTTAACTACCGTAACGAGTAACGACTACACGGAAGACTTCTGTCATCGCCATCTACTACAGTTAGATTTAACTTAATAGAACTAATGTTATTAGTATGGCTATCCTATACTAGATGTCAGAACTATGATTATTGTATGTTAATCGAAGTAGCATTTGAAAATATGTTGTAAGTTATTCATGAATAATGTAGGTATAAGAAAAATCAGGTTCTATAATTCAATTTCTGCGAAAGACCACCGCTGGTAGTAAAAATATTTTGTATAGAAAATAATTGGAATTAGCTATTTCTACGTACCTACAGAGAATATTTAATGGTGTGGAATGATCAAGATAATTTGGGATTGAAATAATTGAAGAATGTTCATGTCCTATGTAAATGCAGAGACAATACCTACGAAAGATTTTCGTTGGTAGAAAAACAGATTTCTAGTTTCTATAGATAGATTATAAATGGAAGTAGTGTAACTACGAATGTAGTGTATAGAGTACACTACAATATAACGCTACTTACATAGAAATTTCTATGTCTACGTAGCACTCTGGTCTTTGGAACCATAGAAAATATATTCATCTTTCTATATTTTCAAAATACTAACGTTCTATGGTTCTGCCCAACTTTTAGTCTACCATCTAGGGTCATAGAGGAAAATTGTTTACTGTTTGTTTTATTTATTCATTATGTTATGTTTTCGTTTGGTCTCGGTTTTGCTTTTCGCGGTTTAGTGCTGAAGTCTTTTATTTGATTTATTTGGTTACAGTAGAGAAAGTTTCTTTCATAAATCTCTGACACTATCTCATTCAATAAAATAATCATTATTAACTAAATCCATTTATTTAATTGTAAAACATAATCAAGATGAATGCGATGTACCAAGTAGGTGATCGAGTTATTATAGAACTAAATACAAGACAAACATTTGAAGGCGATTTTCTGAAGAAAACTGAAGATAGAGTAGATATTGAAAACGTAATATGCTATGAAACGCAAAATAAACTAAATTCGGTCTTGTCCTTTTATAAGAAAGAGATCAAATCGATACTTGTGTTGAAAGCAGATAAACAACCAGTTAATCAAGAGCATCAACTCAATGAAGAATGTAACAGTGTTCGGCTGAATAGAGATGAGTATGATCGTTTAAAATCAGTAAGTGCTAAGTATGTTTACATTAAAAGCATTGATAACAAATACTACGATTCTGTCAGAGAAATTGCCAATTTCGAGTCTGTTGGTGTGTATGGTATCGGCAGTGAGAAAGGGAGATCTGGAAAGATTACCCTATTGGCATTGAGTACTTGGAAGCAGGTGTATGTATTCGACCTGAAGATGTATCGCATCAAAGTATTCTTACCTGAGGTCAAAGAAATTCTGGAGAGTGAATACATAACAAAAATTGTACATGGGGGAGGCACATTGAAAGACTGCCTGCAACATAGTCATGATGTTTATTTGATTAATATATTCGATACTCAAGTGAGTTGTAACTTTGACCTCTATTTCTGTGAAAGTGATGTTTTCATTGAATTTATTGTTAAATCGCAAAAAGAATTTATAAAGTTAAAATTAACATTGATCAATTAATTCATTAGTTAATAACTTTTTCTGTCTATAATACTTTTGCATTTGAAATTGCAAAACTTGGTGGTGGTATAAATATTATTATACCTTTTCTTTAATCCACAACAAATTTTTTTTACAGGTAGCTGATTTGACTTTAATAAAGAATCAGATTGGGAGCTGCCCAAAAAAGTTGAGAAATATTTCACAATGTTTAACAAGCTATTTCAATTTCCCTTCAGTGTTATTAGAATCATCTCTGGTAAGTTTGTTGTTTTCAAAGTTTCCCAACGAATAACTTATTTCAAAATTGTAGGCCAGTTTGAATGATTGTTGGCAAGACCGTCCTCTTGAGGATGACCTGAAATTGAAGCTATCTAGATTGGTTACGTATCTAGTCACTTTTAGGGATCATTTATTGAATTTGATGCTGAAAGACTTTCATGAAGCTGTGGATAATTTCCATAATTTATTCACAGAAAGTTCACAATACGAGATGAGCAAAAGGTCTGCCACATTAGAATGCACTAGAGAGATTGAGGCAATAATCCCGGATGAATTAATGAAAAAGATGAATGTAAAGTGAAAAGTTTTTTGAAGATTCACAGTTGGCGAAATAACTTATTTGAGATTTTGTATGTTTAATTTTTTGTGAGTTCTCAAAGTACATATTGATATGCAAAGATATGTGTAATAATCTTTTAAATTTTCTATAGGTTGCTTTTATCTTTACTAGTGGTATATATTAATTATAAAATGTGACAAATTAGGTTAGGCTTAGTTTTCTCTGATGATGGCTACTTGGTAGCTGAAAAGCCTTAATATTTTAGTAGATAAGGGTGATTATTTCATTCTTATTAATGATGTAGGCTAGGAATAAATTAAACGTTAGATTCCTTAGTAAAATTGATAGTTTTTTATATAAAGCTTTCTCTGCTGGTTTTCGTTCCCAATTTACAGGGTGTTGAAAATCTCATTTTTGTTCTTTTTTGTTGTTTTTTTCGATCTATGCGCCAGCTGGTGGCTGAGCGAGGGGCTACGAGTTTGGCGACATGTAAGAGACTCATGACAAACATCAGACCTGTATATACGACCGTGGATGTAACTGATTTATTTCATGTATCATAGAAAACTATATTTATTAAGGATGAAACAGATGCAGTACAAAAAATCGTCAAATGGGGGAAAGTTCCAATAAAGCACAGAATCTTTGAACCTAATAGGGAGTATCATCTGTGGACGTACGATTTGTTAGGCTGGGTTGTACCACGGTCGTACATACAGGTCTGGGAACTCGAGGCTGTTTCCTATGTGAGGAGTGACTCCGCTAAGCGTCAACTGTCGCGTAGTACCAAAAAGGATGGCGCATTAGTCGAAGAGTGATCTTTGACACTATACGCCGTGTTCTGTGACAACTGTCATTTTTGACTTGTAAACACAAGAAATACCTGCGTTTTTAAAAAAAAAATGACAAAACCGTGCATTGTGCCGAAATGCAAAACCGGGTCCAAAGGTGTAAAGCAAAAAACTTCTATTTTTGAAGTGCCGAAAGATGCGGAAATGCGAAAAAAGTGGATGCTTGCGATTCCGGATAGAAATCGTTTTACCACTTCGATCCAAGCGCTAGCTAGTGGCTGAGCGAGGGACTACGAGTTTGGCGACGAGTAAGAGACTCATTTCGAACATACGAGTTCCCAGACCTGAATGCACGACCGTTGATTGTACCAACGTTGTTCAGCAAAAGATCTGTAGTTTACGTATAAATCAAGTTGTACCACAGAAGTTCAGGTTAAACTTCAGTTTAATTTCCGGTTCAGTGGAACGCTAAAAAATCAAAGTTCAATAGAAGTTCAGTTTATTTGATTTGTTAGCATTTAAAAAACCATGGAAATAGATATGCTTTAATTAACTGAAGTTGAAGAATTTCCGGAATTAGTAGAATCGGTATTACGTCCTAGAAATCCCCAAAATTTGCAGAGCGACCGAATCATTTTAACAAGTGGAACGATGAAGAGTTTAGGAAAAGATTTAGGTCATCAAAATAAGTAGTCTTGTTTATAATTGAAGAAATATCGGAAACTGTTTCGAATAAGTAAGAATTCCTACTAGATAATCAGATTTCTTACATTCAATCTTATCTTTATACTCCTTCACCAAACCTATCAGAATTGTTTCTTCTTTCATGCTAAAATTTAATGCTCTTTTGAACTTCTTTTCCATCTTGATAGACACTTAGACTTAAACAAAGCAATTCCTTAAAAAAATACAATTCAACTAAACAGGATCAGAAACACCTCGAATATTACTCTGCATGCAACTACTGTTAGCATTGTCATAAACATACTTTGATATCATAAAGCGTAATAAATTCTAGAAAATAAATAAAATTGGGGAAATGCTATTTTTATTTATATTTATTTTCGCAAGTTGTACGACAACCGATTTACAGAACAACACAACTCTAAAATTAATTTGAAAATGGTCTCAGAATCATAGAGATAAAGAATAGAGTACCTGTTATACGTAAGCCCTATGTATTTTTGTACGTCGCCCTGTAAGAAAAAAACGTAGGGATAAGCCCCGCCCATTTTAAAGCGCGCGGTGTATCATGTTCATGTTCATGCACTTAGCGTCGTTGCGTATGTCACCACCACGCATTATACGTCACAAGTAGGCGGAGCTAAATTACCCTACGTTTTTGTTACAGGAAGTCCTTCAATTCTCTAAACAGGTACTCTATTCTATATCTCTATGCTCAGAATTCAGAAAATGCATAGAGATAGCATTCTATCTCAATGAGAAAATGTAGCAAGTGACAGATAAATGATACTTCGCGGTTACCAATCTCAATAAATTTACACTCAACTGAACTATTGTTAACCTCGACTGGTACAACATCTCATCTACTGAACGGAGTTCACTTGAACTACGAATCAGTTATCTTTGGTACAACCATAGAGATCATATAGTATAGAGGAGTAAAGCCCCGTCTTAAAGCGAGAAGGTTTTAAAAACTTATCCGTACCCCACTCCACGGATATCAGGTGACGTTCGAGCGTTAACTATAGATACACGCGGTCATCTAAGCGCGCGGTTGAAGGAGAGTAAGGGGAACGAGTTAAAATTACTTAGAATACCGCAGAGTGGGGTACGGATAACTCATCGCGTAAGATCGAACATGGTACGCAACGAATACATAGGCTATATAGGGGCTTTACTCCTCTATACTATATAATCTCTAGGGGCCAGTAAAATGTTTGGCCTGGCCTGAGGAGAGGATAGTTAAATAGTCTACCTTTCTGTAGATCCTGATGACGGTTCTGTGAATGGAATGTCGATTTCGATTCTAAGTGAAATTATTTGGTTATGATTTTTATATTATCTTTCGGACAATTTAAAGTGGAAATTAATAAATAAATCCAATCATTCGTTTCAAGAGACAACATGCATTCTCTCATAGGTTTCTTAGATACGGGTTGATTTGCCTAATGATTATTTTGATAGTATTGATTATTGTGTTTTATTTACAAGTTCCTGGTAATTTATTCCTTACTGTTGCACTAGGCAGAAATAATATACATATGTTTCAGTTTATCCAGGGTATCAAAGAAAGGTTTCTACTTTTAAACATTTAGACCAAAACGATTATATGAAACAGTTTGATGAGGTCCCTGTCAAAGATTTGAGTGACTACAATGAAATTGATTCACACAAATGTGAAATCGTTCATGTTGGTATTGTTTGTGCTGGACACAAATCCAATTTGCAGCTACACACAATGTTAAAAACTATTTATTTCCATAGTGTTAACCCACTTCATTTCCATATTATCGCCAGTAAAAGTTCTATACAAGTATTAAGCACACTTTTTTTTACATGGAATATTGAGAGAGGTAGGTCTTGAGAATAATCACTTATTGTAGGATGTTCAAGTCTGTTATTGTTTTAGTGAATGCTACATTTTATGATATAAATGAGTATGTGTCAGAGATCAGATGGATTCCAAACAGTCATTATTCAGGAGTTTTTGGACTGCTGAAGTTATTATTTCCTAAAATAGTTCCTTTAACTGTTACTAACAAATTAATTGTACTGGATACTGATTTGACTTTTCTTAGTGACATTTATGAACTATGGAAGTTATTTGAAAATTTCAATCTGAAACAAGTAAGATACTACAATTTAAATTGTTCATTTGCAAATCAAGTGATAAGTGGATCTTCTTTTTCCCACATGTGATTCTAGTTCAATTGTTCTATATTATTATAGTAAGATCAAAGTAGTTTTTGTTTTATATTGTTTAATCTTTGTTCCTGTCATAAGTTTATTGTTTTAGGCAATAGGAATCATAGAAAATCAAAGTGATTATTACTTAGGAAAAAATTCAAAATCACTACCATGGCCGGCTATTGGCAGAGGGTATTATTCTTTATATTGATACAAAATGTGTAAATTTTGACTAATCGATATTGTGATATTTTAGATACAATTCTGGTCTAGTATTATATCATTTAGAAAGGTTGAAGTTGTGGGATTGGTCTAATTTATGGCTGGAGATGACTAAAAGGACAGCTAGTGAATACGGCACAACCAGACTAGGGGACCAGGATATTATCAATGCTGTTATTAAGGAAAATTCTAATATTGTTTACGAAGTGCCTTGCTACTGGAATACCCAATTAAGTGATCACACTGACAGTTATACCTGTTATCATAGTCATAAAGCTAAGGTTAGAATATTAAGTTCAAAACATTCAAAAATCAAAATTTTTCTATATAAATCAATCACATTTTCATTTTAGGTGATTCATTGGAATTCCCCTAAAAAAGTTAATGTTGTCAATAAAGACGGTGATTATTTTAGAAGCTTATATACAAATTTTTTAGAATTGAACGGTAATTTATTGAGAGCACAGCTGACTAACTGCTTCCACACTTCTAAAGATACAACGGTGAGTTATTCAATAAAAGCTAAATATTGTGAAATATTCGCGAATTATCTTTTCAGAAATCCAATACAGATGTTTGCTCCGAGTTTCACAGGATCGAGAAGACCAAATGGAGAACCTTACTATATTTTAAAGAATATAAGTACACCGTTCTAGACAGTGACGTTACTTTTGTAGCTCAGTTGTCTTACGATCGCCTGCAGATGGTAGAAGAATTAGTCAAATATTGGGACGGTAAGTAATTTGAAACTTGAAATAGGGCAATTTTTTATGAATTGTTTCAAATTTTTTGGGTTGTTTTTCAACGAAAATGCCATAAAACTGTTTTTGACCCCAGAAATCGACATTTTGTAGTAAATAAACGTCCAAGAAGTAATTTTCGATCGAAAATTGGCCGCTGAATCCGAAAATGGTGTCAGTTTCCTTCCATAATCCTTATATAACGCATTATTTTCTATCCATTGGCTGATTTTCGGCAAAATTCCTTTTTTTTTACGGCGTCATATCAATGTGAGCAGCCACTTAAAAAAATTATTTTGCGAAATCTGCGTGTTTTTGCCTTAGCTTTACGATAAATTATGAATTCTTCTGATTAAATGGATTTTAGAGGTCAAAAATCGAAAAAACTAAAAAAAAACAATGTTACTGTACAAAAATCTGCCGTCAGGTCGCTGACAAGTCTTTTTTTGGGACATATGACCTCAGAATCGCATTCAGCGGGAAATTTTACGATAAGAAAACAGTTTCCGCACGTCATCCAACAGTTTTTACACTCCAGTATAGCATTCATTTTACGCCAAAAAAAATCAGGTAAACGTGATTTTCTTCCAGTTTTTGACTTTTTTCGATCTCAAAGTTGCAAAATTTAGAATCTTAAGTAGGATATTTGGATTCCTTGGACAATTTTCAATCGAAAACATGTTATTACATTATTTTTTTAAATATTTTGGTGCTTTGGAAAAACAGTTTGAAAAAGATTATTAGTATTTCGTATTTTGTAATTGTTTCTTAAAACTGTAAATCGACTAAAATCGTGATCAAAATTGACTGATTTTGATGTAAAATTTCCCAAGCAATTTGATTCTGACAATTTTTCAATCCCATATGATGACCCAGAGCCACGAAATTCAACAAAGTGCAAAAAATAGGAGGCAAAACAACGAAACCGAATATAAATTAGTGTAATTTAGTAATTTTGTGACTCTGGGTCATCATGTGGGATTGAAAAATTGTCACAATCAGAATGCTTGGGACATTTTACATCAAAATCAGTCATTTTGATTACGATTTTAGTCGATTTAATGTTTTAAGAAACAAACTTCAAACATTACAAAAAAACGAAGTCTCTAGATTTGCAGCTACCAAAAAGCTTTTTTCAAACTTCTTTTCCAAAGTACCAAAATATCTGAAAAAAATAATGTAATAGCATGATTTCGATCGAAAAGTGTCCAAGTAATCCAAATATCCTACTTACAATTCTAAATTCTGCAACTTTGAGGTCGAAAAAGGTCAAAAACTGGAAGAAAATTACATCGATTCCCGCTGAATTCGATTCCGGGGTCATATGTCCCAAAAAAAGACTTGTCAGCGACCTGACGGCAGATTTTTGTACAGTAATATCGGTTTTTTGTCGTTTTTTTTAGTTCTTTCGATTTTTCGACCTCTAAAATCCATTTAATCAGAAGAATTTTTATTTTATCGTAAGGCAAAAACACGCAGATTTCGCTAAAATAATTTTTTTTCAAGTGGCTGCTCACACCGATGTGACGCCGTAAAAAAAATAAGGAATTTTGCCGAAAATCAGCCAATGGAAGGAAACTGACACCATTTTCGGTTTCAGCGGCCAATTTCCGATCGGAAATGACTTCTTGAACGTTTATTCATTATAAAATGTCGATTTCTGGGGTCAAAAACAGTTTTTTTTGAAAAACAACCCAAAAAATTGAAAAAACTCGTACAAAACGTTTGAAAGGGTATTTTAATCTCTATATGCCGGTAAACGAGTTCAAATACGATGTAGAAACGGAAAAAAAATTGCCCCGACAAGTTCGGCAGACCCCCCCTCCTCGGCCGTCTCCTTTAATTTAGAATTGCCCAATAAGAAGTCGAATAATTATCTCTTTTTTTTTGCAGGGCCTACTAGTTTAACGTTTTATGTGACAGATCCCGAATTTCAACTGACTAATAATTTTATCGAAACGTCTGAAGTGTTGCAAGATAGGCTCAACATTGCCTATCATGCCGTTTTCAAAGATGGCGTAAGTGATTTTCGCTTGGAGTTTTCGTGTCACTTGAATTGTTCCGATTTCAGGAATACTATCCGATTAATTTATTGAGAAACGTCGGCCTTCGCAATGTGGAAACGCCATACGTGTTTTTAGCAGATATTGATTTTTTACCAATGAGAGGCCTTTACGGGGTGCTAAGAAACCAAATACAGACGATGAGCAATCTAAAAAATCAGGCGCTGGTCGTGCCGGCCTTTGAGACGCAGAGATATCGGAGTAAAATTCCTAGAAGTAAGAAACAGCTGTTGAGAATGTTAGAAATGAAGACTGTGTTGCCTTTTAGACAGGATGTGTGGGTAGCGGGTCATTCGCCTACCAATTATTCTAAATGGAAAACAGCAAATACCGTTTATCAAGTGAGTTTTTATGTGTAAATTATTGATATTTCGACTATGATCTTCTTTTACGCTAATATTAATCCTTAATCTACTAGAAAATTGTTAACGATTCGCTGTAGTCCAAGCAATAGACAAGAAGTGCGCGCCTGAAAAGAAATATTAGCGTATAGGAAATTAAATTTAAAGGTGAGTTTCTGTTTCATGCAACTCGATCCGAAATGGCGAACATAACCTAAAAAATTAGCAAAGTTGCAAAAAGCGGTTTTTCTTAAATAAATAAAAAACTATAGCTCGGATCGAAAAAAGTTGAATAAGAAAGTAGGTATCAAATAGATCTGCTTCCATGATAATTATCGATATTTTTCATACTTTTCGAGTTATATCGAAAAAACCGTTACAAAATCGGGGTATCGAGAAGTCTATTACATTTCCATACTTGTTATTTCCTTTACGTATAGCCCATGGCAAGCTTAAAAAGTAATTAATAATTTTTCGAAATATATCGATTTTTCGAAAAAAAGGTACTCATTAATAACGATTTTGGGTCGGTGCTAGAGTAACGACTCCGGGCTTATTTTCTTGAAGAGTTTTGCTATAGTGTTATTAAAATAGATAGATTTTTATTTGTTCCTAGATTACAAAGTAATATTGACCCAATGGGTATAGAACACGTCAAAATTATAATTAATTGAATTAATAACTAAGTCTACTGAGTGGTGTTCCAAAATTTAATTGATGCTTTCAGAGTATAATTTCATCTATAAAATACTCCTCCATACTGTAATATGCTTTTTTCAACAAATATGAGCTTAATTTCTTTTTAAATAATTTTATTGGTAGATTACGGTAGATTACCGGGATTTTATTAAAGATTTTGATCACCATATAAGTCACATTCTTTTGTAAATATGACCATTTGAATCTGACAGGTAAGTAATTGTCTCTCTGTCTTGTATCATATTCATGCAACTGCTCGACTCTATCTATTATATCTTTATTATTCATAACAAAGAGGATGGATTCTATAATGTATAAACCATATAATGTGTGTATATTCTCCGATCGGAATAAGTTCTTACAACTCTGCAAATAAGGCAAGTTGAATATGAATCTAATGCATTTTTTTTGCAAGATAAAAATTCTTATAGCTTCTGAAGAGCCTCCCCAAAATGATAAGCCATACCTTACCCTGCTCTGCACAAATGCATGATAGGCAGTAAGAGCTGCTGCTTTATTAATATGTATAGATATCACTCTTAGTGCATATGTATATTGGGCAATGGTTTTTGATAATTTATCAATATGAGTGGTCCAATCTAATCGCGAATCGATATTTATCCCTAGGAATGACACTGAATCTTGAGATTCTATATTTTGGGTTTCTCCATCAATATTCACTTTCTCTGTATATTCTTTTAGAAAGCTAAATTTAATTATTTGTGTTTTATTTACATTTAACATAAGATCATTTGATTCAAACCAGGAATTTAAGTCATCTAAAGATTTTTTGACTTTATCTTTGAGGCCTATCAATTCCTCGTCCGCTAGAACTTGTGATGTGTCATCTGCAAATTGACAAATATCCTCTTCAATGGCTGCTGGCAGGTCATTTGTGTATAATATATATAGCAGGGGACCTAAAATAGAGCCTTGTGGGACGCCTTGCGTAATTGTAAGTTTATTTGATCTGTATTGTTCACTTTTATTTGAATTTTCCGCTACATATTGCTGGCGATTTGTAAGATAAGATGATATAAGTGACAAAGCTACACCTCTAATGCCATATGTTTGCATTTTTTGCAGTAGTATACTGTGATTTACATGATCGAATGCTTTTGTTAAGTCCAGACACATTAATATTGTGTTCTTATTTGAATTCAGCGAATTGATTATCTTAACTAACGTCAGATATGTAGCTCTGATAGTAGTTCTTCCTCTACGGAATCCATTTTGACTTTCTGTTGATATATCAAATTTTTCTAAATATTTTATATACCTGTTGTAAATGACTTTTTCGAAACATTTACTAATGTTTGATAACAATGCTATTGGACGGTAATTTCCAACATCATTTTTATCACCTTTTTTGAATATTGGTCTGATCTGTGTTATTTTTAAGTTTTCCGGATAAATGCCTTTTTTTAACATTACATTCATGATGTGACATAAGGGTGCGCTTAATTGTAACGCAGCATGTTTAATTACTACAATAGGGATACCGTCATCTCCTACTGATTGAGATTTTTTTAAGGAATGTGTTATGTTATAAATTTCACTTTCCGTTGATGGGGTCAAATAAATCGATTTAGAGTTGCTTTTGCAGAAACTCAAATTTGTTTTTGTATTAGATATTTTAGATTTTGTGAAATACTCATTTGCTTTGTTAAGGATTTCATTACCATTTGTTAAAAGATTATCTTGATCAATTAAAGTAGTTTTAGGTTTATGGTTGTGTGATGTATAATTTTTTACTACTGTCCATATCGCTTTGCCTTTGTTATGGCTATTAGAGATGTAATTAGTATTATAAATTAATTTAGACTTATTTATTGTATTTCGCAAAATTTTGCAATATGTCTGATAATATTCTGGTGTTATTTCTTTTCTAATTTTTTTTTTATACAGATCTCTTTTTCTTTTACTTGATACCCAGCTTTTACAGGTCTTATTTTTTATAGTTTTTTCTTTAAATATTAATTGGAAATATTGGTTAAATATGTTATAGAAAAAATTGTATGCCTCATTTGGGTTTTCAATTGAGTATAGATTGTTCCAATTTGTATTTGCTAATAATTCATTGAAACTATCTAATTTTGAGGGACTGTAAACTCTTTTGCGTATCTTTTCTGATCTTTCAATATTATTGGAAATTTGACTAGAAAGAAGTTGTCCATAATGATCAGAGAGAGCAGTAAGTTTAACATCGGCTTTCCAGGTTGTATTATCAGTTACTTTAATGAATATGTTGTCTAGTAGAGTCTGAACAATTGCAGTAACATGAGTGGCATTAAAGAAATATAGCGATTTTTCAAATGTTAATGGTGAAAAAATGACTTTGAAAAATTGCACTTTTTATGAACATGTTTTTTTTAGATAAGTTTTATAATTTTTATTTTAGGGAAATGTCTTTGACGGAAATCGATTCCTGAAATTTTTTCACGAATTACCAAAAACGTGTTTCATCTACGACCTTCTGGACTAGAGATAATTTTTTTATTTAAAAAAAATCTTTAAGACGCAATAAACATTTTACAGAAGTGTGCTTTATGAATGCTGTTCAAGCTTAACTTATACATATTGACAATAATTATGACAAGTCATTTAAAGTATCTTTTTCTGTATATTAGCTATTATAGCCTCTGTGAATGTATTTACGACACATCTGGGATTCAGTCGTAAATGGGATTCTTGTGTCAATTTGTCATCAGCCGACGAAGTATTATCGATGAGTTGGCATGGCTTATTTATATGGGTACTTCTAAGAATGGTTGTGTTGCCTGGGATTTCTGGTCAACACATATGTAGTCAGACTTAGTCTTAAATTTGCCTGAAGTAAACGACTTTTAGAAAAGGAACAATTACACAAAGCTCATTCATCGAGCAACATCATTACATTGCTATAACAATCACAACGACATCACTTCAGCGAGCAACATTAATAGTTGCAATAACATTAACATATCAATCTTATAATCAAAACGTTAACCTGAGAATTACAACTTTAGGGAAACTAGCCTTCATAAATAAGGCGACTCAATTATGTTAGTGTAGTTTGTACATAACTGTATATAGGTGTGAATAAATAACTTAAATCATCAAGTGATATTTCTTCAACCAACTACCATCATACCGAGTCATACAAGAAGTGTAAACAACAGCAGCATACAGCACAAATGCTAATGTTAAATACCTACATTTTCAATAAAAAATACTAGGATATGTTTTATTGATTCATAGTATTAGAAATTGAATAACAAAGTGAAGCGTACGCGGCTGCCGGAGCTTGCGGCGGAGTGGGGGAAACTGATTTCGTGCGTTCAAAGTGGCTTATGCTTGCAAAATCTTCTCGGCTTTCGGATCACGTACAAAAATCGAGATAAACACGAATATCGTATATATTTTCGCCTTAGAAGCAAAATAGACTCGGAAATATGTTATTTTACATTTCTAATTTGTTTTACTTTTACGTCATTTAAATTATTAATCATCAAAACAGTATTGTCTTTGTAATACCTCAATTTTTTTGCTCAGTGAATCATACTGACGTTATGCTTGCGGATCTCTAACAATTATTTAATTATTTCAGTAAATAGTTTTCTATGGTACAAAATTAAATAAATGCAACATATTAAGATAAGTTTGAAATTTCATTTATTTACAAAATCATTATAAAATATTTATAAAATCAAAGTAGCGGTATACAGCAGCTTTATATTAGTTTTCACAAGTTAGTGTCGAACAACAAGCATAACGTCAGTATGATTCACTGAGCAAAAAACGGATATTCCCCAGATTAAGTACAAAAAGATTTTGGTACGTGATCCAAAAGCCAAGATATTAAATATTTTGCAAGCACAAGCCACTTTGAACGCAAATCAGTTTCCCCCACTCCGACGCACGCTCCCGCAGCCGCGTCCGCTTCACTTTGTTATTCAATTTCTAATACTATGAATCAATAAAACATATCCTAGTATTTTTTTTATTGGAAATGTAGGTATTTAACATTAACATCCATAACGTACACTTGTGTAAAATGTTTATTGCGTCTTACAGATTCTTTTGAAATAAAAAAATTATCTCTGGTCCAGAAGGTCGTAGATGAAACATTTTTTCTTGATAATTCGTGAAAAAATGTCAGGAATGAAAATTGTAAAACTTATCTGAAAAAACATATTCAAAAAGAGTGCAATTTTTTCGGTCTTTTTTTTTCCTTAAAATAAAAGAATCGCTATATTTCTCTAATAACATTATAGCACAACTCTTCAAGAAGAAAATAAGCCCGGAATAGTTACTCTAGAAAGATCCGCTGAGAAGATCTAGCCAATTTATGAGAGCGTTTTTTTTCTTCGAAAAATCGATATATTTCGGAAAACTTATTAACATTTCAAAATATAATCCGGGCTATAGGACTATTTATTCAAGAAAAACCGCTTTTTGCTACTTTGCCAATTTTTTAGGTTATGTTCGCCATTTCGGATCGAGTTGCATGAAACAGAAACTCACTTTTAAATTTAATTGCCTATACGATCAAAATTTTTTTTCCCGGTACTAATTTCTGCACGCACTTCAGTCTATTGCTTGGACTAGTAGTAGGATAACATGAATGTCTTACTTCGTTCCCCAGGTACAATGGCAGCCCGATTTCGAGCCTTACATAGTAGTTCGTAGTGACGTAATCGAATATGACGTCACTTTCATGGGATTCGGATGGAACAAGGTATCGCACGTGATGGAACTGGAAGCTCAGAGTTACCAATTTCTAGTTTTGCCTGATGCTTTTATAATACACAAAGCACACGCACCTAGCTACGACATCGCTAAGTTTAGGACTTCCCCCATATACAGAATGTATGAAATTTGATTATCTGTTAGCTATTTATTATATTTAAACTTTTTGCAGGTGCCTGCAGAATTTAAAAGAAAAGTTCATAAAGAAGTTGAACAAAAAGTACGGTAGAACGTTCAGCAGTGGAGGTTCTGCAGATATAGTTACCAATGATTTAGCCAAAGCTAATTAAAATTTTATCCTCGTTCTAATTATTCAAATTATATTTCATCATCTGCTTCTTGAAGTCATCATTTTAATTGTTAGTATGTCTTGTTACTATTCTTTTATACCATTTAGCTGATATATTTTTTAAATCTTATTACATTCTAAAATTTTAATTGAATTTTATTTCTGCCCAAAATTTCTTAGGTGAAGATCTGTCAATCGTGAATTTTTCTAATAACTGGTCGTTTATTTCTCTTGAATGGTTTCGAATCTTTTTTTAATTTGTCGAAGTATATAAGTTAAATAACAAAATGCAGTTATTTTTATCTATTGACAACGTATCTTCCATTTCCGTTAATTCATCTACTAGTGGCTGTCCGCGGCCGGTATGCCCGCAGAAACATCTAAAACCCGTTTCCGATTGGTCAAAAATGGGTAAAAAACGCAGTGTTCAACATAACGCTACATCTTTCAAAATTTTGAAATAAATCAAGATATCTAAGAAAAAATTGAAGATAGGTATAGGGAAACCTGAGATAAATACCGGAATTTTTAATGACATAATTATGTTTTGAGCTTGCTCTTGCTGAACTATGGACGCCCACAGGTAGGCGTAAAAGAATCTTAAGTTACTGCACCACTGCAGGTGTTCGTCCTCCATGATCATATTAGGTGGATGGCTTCTTTTTTAATAGATTTTCAAAAAATTCTTTGCTTTTCGGTAGGACAGAAATCTCAGGTAGAAATACTTACGCTTATATTTTTACGGTTTGCTCGGTTTTTATTACTCAATATAAAGGAAACAGTAACCTATTACAAATGTATGAATATGCTATGCCACGGTCGTATAGATAGGTCTGGAAACTCGAGGCTGTTTCCTATCTGAGCAGTGAGTCGCTTACGCGTCCAAGTGCGCGTAGTACCAAAAGTCGTCACGTAGGGATGTACGACCGTGGGCGTCACGTAAGAGTATCATCTTGATCTCTGAAGAGTATTCTGTGACATTTGACAGTTAACTTGTAAACAGAAGGAATACCTGCGTTTTCAGCAAATATGAAACCGTGCATTGTGCCGAAATGCAAAACGGGGTACAAAAGTGCAAAACAAAAAACTTTTGTTTTTAAAGTGCCGAAAGATGCAGAAATGCGAAAACAATAGCGACAAATAAGCGATAGCCGAACATATTTTAAATACAGGTCACACCATTTCTCAAGAAAGTTTATCACTTTTAAAACACAGTACAGACAAATTTCTAGGTAATTTAGAACGCAACGAACGGGTTGCGTTACGTGATTATATATAGAACTCTTTAAAGAACAGAGTAGAATTCTCTTCGGCGAGGAAACTTGTCATATGATATTTAAAGATATCTGCCGGTCAATAAAACAGATTATTGATACTACCATTCCTGATATGAGAGGTCACTATATATCGCGAAGTGGGAGGTAGTAGAACGGAAGTCGAAGAGAACTCATTGTGGTTTGTTCCTTTGTCTAGGTAAGTCGAGAATTCGTAATTCATTGTCATACAATACATTCTCTTAATTTTGCTTCCGAAATATCATCACATCAGGCTATTTAATTTGATTTAGAATTGTTATTAAACGTCTGGATGTACAAAGCCTGATTGTGATAGTATTTCGGCGGATTTTTTATCTCGATTTGCCTAGGGGGGGCAAGTCCGATCATTTTGCGGATGGCATATTTCAAAGAATATCATTTCCATCACAGCATTGATTGTTGTAACTCTTGTAAGAGAATAATCTATCGGAACGTAGGCAGGTTCTCATGATAATATGTCTGTAGTCCTTGTAAGTTTAATTCCGCATTGGCACATGCTATTTTTTTGTGATTCGTAAGAGTCGCCATTTTGTAATCTGATACGTAGTATTCAGAGCTGTCTTCGTCTGCATCGTGCTATAAATAGTATTGGGAATTCTCACAAGGTATTATTCAATTATTGCTTATTGAATTTTTAATTATCAGGACTGCTGCGTTCACGTGAATTCAGAGAAGAGTAATACCTCAATTTGATGCAATTCAATTCAAGTTTCTAGATTTGTGCTAATTCAACGTCTTGGTTATTTCTTTTCAATCACAATTTGATTATTTTTCTTTCTATCTCATTTATTTGTATCGTTAATTCAGTCACGTATTATTATTGTTCAATTTTAAGTAATTCTTGTAATTATATAATTCTTGCAGATTAAATTATATTTTGGTCTAAATTTATATCTCTTCAAGATATCAATTTTGTTATAGTGTATTACATATTGGGGAAGATAACATTATCGGAGGTGGAATCATTTGGTTATTCCGGCCGACGGTGTTACTTGTCCTTTGATCTCAAGTCAGGTACTGTTCGTTCTTTGACATTACAGGGTTTGAACGTCTGAGGTTCCTCACCCCTTCACTCCAAGACGGTTTAGTGACTTTCCTGACAGGACCAGCTTCCAGTTCCTACGAGTTCCAAGGAGGGTAACATTTTCTTGTTGAGTGACCACTATTTCATTTTCTGATTTTGTTTTTCACCAAAATTGTATTTCGCTAGATTTTTTTAGAGCCATTCGTAGTCTCTTTAATATTTAACTATTCATTCTTTCAATTAAGTAATTGAGTAATTTCATAATTATTGACCCAAAATTCTTTATATACAAATTGATTTAATTTCGTAATTGTTACTTCAAAATTCCTTTTATTTATAAATTAATACATTATATAAACTGTAAATTAATTTTGTTAATCACCAAATTCCATCTGGAATAAATCAAATTGTTAAGTTGAACTTGTATTGTTTTTCTAATTTCCATCAACTAATAAACCATCTCGTGGTGCTTGTATTCTAGGCTGTGAATTCATTTATAGTTATAGTTTTTCAGTAAGCAATTGGCGCTCAAACAATTCACCAGTCTAGAATCACAAGGCACGTTTCACTACGAGCCCTGAGATAAACTAATTCAAATTGAGCTAGTTGGGTCAATATATACCGACCCAAGCGGGTCCGTTTCACTGGCGCCCAGCATAGATGGGCTGCCGTTTCACATCCGTTTCACTGGCGCCCAGCATAGATGGGCTGCCGTTTCAAGGTCCTCAGTACTTTACCAGTTTTTTTGATTGTTATCCTAATTTAATTAAAAAAATGTTTATATGCGATCGATTATTTTCATACATTTCCTTTTTTAATAACTGCCAAAAAAAGCCTTATATAATATGTACACACTCCGGAAAGAAATCGTTTTAACGAGGTCTTTTATGTGTACGAAAAAGGGGAAGTTATATTTAAGGTGAGTAATACATTTTGACAAGAGTAACAGTTATATTCCACTCTGAAATCAGAATAATAAATACAAGAACACATTTAATTGATAATTATTTTAATAATTTATGAAATATAAGAATCTACACATCAGTTTGGTTGAATTTTATTAAAAATTCACTAGTGGCAATGAGAACAAGTCGTAAATTAAGAAAATGCAGTGATCGAAAATACCTATGAAATAACAAATATATATATATATTACAAACAAACATTACAATGTAGTGTTCATTTGTAACATAATGGATTTCCATTCCAACAAGTAAAGATCCTTTACAATCTAAAAAAATATATATAGTAATAGAGGAAAAACCTTGACAAATTACATAGATTCTTACTACTTCTAATTAAAAATTATAAAATTACTGTTTTGCTTTCAAATTAACAAGTGTTTGTTTCTTTATCTCTAAATCTAAGAGCAGGGCTTCCCTCATGAGGTTCAAGCTGCCATTTCACATCATTTTGACCTTTTTTTTAATTCCATGTCTGCAATGGCCAATCTTTTGTCCAGGAGGGAATCATATTTCTCTGCGATTGTCGATGTCAATTCCCGAGAAACTAAAGGTCTTCTCCTACTGGAACTTGCATTTGCCAAAATAGTTGGCTTTCGAGTTCTCAACATGCTGCTCTTGAATTCGCTCAGTCCTCAGCCTAATGTTGGTTGATTCTGTCATAAAAAATATTGTTTCTATGATATATTTATGTTTTCCAAAATACCTTACCATATCAGTAGTTTTGATTTCATCGTTGGAATTACCAGGTTCGTCACAATTATCAGGTTCCATTGGCACATTGATTGAATCCTGTGAATAGATTTTTAATGAAGAGAATAAATTGAGCTACAACTTTCCACACATCCATGTTTCTGTTGCTGTAAAATTTTTCAAGTGAATGCACCTCTCTATACCTCGATTCTGAACATGAAGAATTGAATTCATTGGCTACAGCTTTCCAGGCCTTGTTCTTCTCATCAACACTGACACCGTCAGTTTTCTTGCATTCAATAATGTACTTATATTTATGCACAAGGCTTAAAAGCAGTTGCTTCTCAGTTTCCGAAAAATTAGGGATACGGGTCTTCTTTACAATAGTTCTCTACGAAAATAACAGTTTTCAGTAGAATTCACTACGATAATTGTGTATTATATTACCTTATTACTTTCCATTTCAACGGTGCAAATGGGCATTAGTAACACTGTTTGTGATTCCGGGAAGAAATCGTTTTACCCATAGATAACTCTACTACCGTACTACCTAGTACAGTTATCTATGGTTTTACATCCCTCGTGATCCAAGCGCTAGCTAGTGGCTGAGCGAGGGACTACGACCGTGGGGACCCGTAAGCGACTCAACTCAACCATAGAGTTTCCGGACTTGTGTATACGACCGTGTGCTATGCTATCTTTAATCGCGTAAATCTGTATTCTGTGGTCACTAATAATTGTGATAGTTCTGTACGACTACCGAATACTCGTCTAATAGTTGTTCTATGTATGAATACAGAGTACCGAGAAAACCGACACATTTTGGTGATTCCCCTCTGACTCATCATAAGGTGTGTAGTGTACCATACACCATACATTGCGAATATTAAAAAGTTACTTAATTCATATTCAGAGTTTACAAGATGTCAGCGTAGAAAATCGAGTAGAGGTTGAAGTTATAGCTCTGTTGAATGAAAATAGTGAGGCTGCAAAGATATTTCAAAAATTGTTACAAAATAGTGAAATTTAGGATTTTAAAAACATGGAAAATAATTTTATTAACAAAAAATTAGAAGAAGCAGTCAATAACAACAACTTGGAAGAAGTTAAACCCCTTTTGTCTGCAGGTGCTGATGCTAACTTTAGAGTAGTTGAGTACCATAGTGAAAAAACAACGTTACTTCATAAATCTAGAAGTGTAGAAATTACTAAAGCACTTTTATTAGGTGGTGCTTATGTTAATGCAACTAACACTTATAGGGAAACACCACTACATACCGCTATAACAACGGGAAAACAATTAGAATTAGTTAGAGAACTTCTGAAACATGGGGCTGATGTAAATGCAACAAACCGCAAAGGTAATACTGCTCTGAATCATGCTGTAAAACGTAGTTCAAGAAATCTGGAAGTAGTTCAAGAACTATTAAAATATGGAGCTGATATTAACATAAGAAATCGTCAAGTCAGGCCTTCTGAAAATTATAACTCGTCTTTAGATAACGCTGTAAATGACCTGGCATGTGCTAAAATGTTGATTAAATATACTTTAATAAGGAATTTCAATAAGGATTACAAAAAAACTATTGACTTATCTCCTTATTCAGAATGGAAGAATTACACTGAATTATCAAGTTATCTAGATGACTGTGTTCGTGAAGTTGTTCAAATGAAAACAGATGAAATAAAAGATGGCCTTACATTATATAAATTTGTTACAAATAGTGTACCATGTAATCAATTATCTGTAAGACTAGCAAAAATTGATTTTTCTTTATATGCTTTACGCTATCCTATATATAATGTTATCATATTAGATAAGCTAAAACTTTTTTTAGAAAGAGCAGATTTATTACATAAGTTAAGGCAGATACCAATTTATACTAAATTAGATATGATAAATCAAGATGTGAAAGGAATAAATATTATTCTGGATAATGATTCTACATACAATATAACTAAATATCTATCTAATGACGACTTATTAAACTTTATACAAGCGTTTGATGATTCCAATGAACATACTATTCAATCGTTATGTCCCTTATTTAATCTGATAGAATCAGGTAAAAGACTTTCTGAACCTTCTACAAGTAATGATACCAAACGTGCAAGATTAGAATAAGTACATTTTTTGTCAGTACTAACCCAATTTCTAGAATAGATTTTAGGTAAATTATTGAAAATCTTACTTTTTCAATCAGGTCTGATCGAATTAAAAAGAAGCAGTTTATTGCATGTTTCAGTGGCTAAACTATTGAAGAATTATGTTAAATTCAAGATGAATTTTACTGAACTATTAGTTGATTTTCAGATCCCTACTGTTTCAATTTAAATGCTGTTTTTTTATCTCTAATTCAGAATTCAAGATCAAGATTTTTGTATAAACAATTAGTTGTATGGTTCCAGGGACCCTGTCTGAGATATATTTATACCAATATCTGAGCTTCATAGTGCTTAGAACACTAAATTTAGTGCTTGTGTTTGTCTAGAATTGCATGGACTAGTGAAAGTTTCACTTGAAAATATTTTATTCACAAAAGATGCTATTTCAATTTTTGCCATATTTTTGCTATTCTAATATTGGCATAAATGTATCTCAGACAGGGTTTCTGGATGTAGCAAGAACAAAACAATTCTTATCGAGAAGATAAAAAGTTTTATTGTTTTTAGTTTTTTAGAATTTTTATTATTTTTAGCTAATTGAAATGTTATACTTGTTTTGATTATTCGAATTATATTTTTTATTATTTGCTTCTTGAGTCTTATGTAAGACACATGTATTGTTACTATTCTTTTATACCATTTTTTACCTGATATATTTTTTTAATCTTATTACATTCTAAAAATTTTAATTTGATCTTTATTTCTACCCAAGGTTTCTTATGAAAATCGAGAATTACCTAACTGCTCGTTTATTTCTATTGTATTATTTCGAATTTTTTGAAATTCATATTACAACAATAATAAATATTTCTTGACCCAGTATGAATTATATATAAAAATTCTCGGGAAATAGGTCACATTAACTCTTACTATTTTCGTCTTTACGTACGTTTCGGTCTCACGACCATCATCAGAAGACTTATTTAAACTATAGCAAAAGCAAAAGTATAAAATACTTTACTACTTTATACTTTAATATTGAAGATACAATTTCGATTATTCGTGGTTCTGTTCGTTTCGACGGCGATTTGATTGAAATTTGTGCGATATGGACGCTTTTGCTATAATTAGTTTTAATAAACCCTTTTTGACATAATAAGTCTTCTGATGATCGTCGTGAGACCGAAACGTACGTAAAGACGAAAATTTAAAACAAAGTGTTAATGTGACCTATTACCCGAGAATTTATATATATATTACAACAATGAAATGTATTTCCGATTTTCATTTTAATAAAATAAATAATAAATATATAAAAACGCAAATATTTGAATAAACAATTGAAATCCCAAAATTCAGCCGCAGAATAAGATGAATGATTTAGTAGTTCAACCTTCATTAATTAGCATTTTCATCTTTTTCACATAATCAATCTTTATAGATGTTCTAGGACCTAGAATGTAGGTTATCTATAGGTCTAAGCATGATGATGTGGATTTGTTTTTCTCTCTAAGATCATACCCAATGCTTCTGAATAGAAAGCCCAAAAATGTATGAGGATGTCAAAATAAAAAGTGAAATACATTTACATATCTATACAGTTCGCGAATTAAAAAAACTACACAGCATTCAATTCTCATGAATATAAATCAAATAAATCTGCAGAAAAAAAATAACATCTATATATGCAACTATAACGATTAAATTTTTACAATAGGTTTTGGCAAGGAATTTACAAACGTAACAAATATCATATTTCTTAGTCCTGACACCCTGACAACGAGAAAGAAGTATTTTGCCAGAGAATAACAAAAAAAATTATTCAAAAGTTTCACGTAAGATTCCAGTTTGGATAATAAATTTGCAAAAATGTTCAATATAGTTAACATAAAACGCGTTGATAAATGTCATAAACTCAAAATGTTGTTAGAAAATATTTTTGATAAAATTCCAAACTGACAGATCAGGCTTAAGTATATAATATTCAATGTCAATTTTCTAATACAGTTCACGCCATTTCTCAAGAAAGTTTATTACTTTAAAAATAGTACAGACAAATATCTAGGTAATTTAGAAGGGATGGAAATGTATAAACGAAAAAGCAATTTATTAAATTTCGATTTATCTCCAGCTGAGGGTAACCCCATTGTATCCCCAAATAGTATTTAAACAGGCACATTTTGATTTATAATTTAGTTTACTCTGATGATGGCGACTAGGTAGCAGAAAGGTCATCAGTACTTTAATAGTATTTTTAGTGGATAAGGGTGATTATTTCTTATCAATAGTGTAATAATATATCCACAGTGTGAACTCTTTTATAGTTCATATCTTTTCCACCAATAGTATCAATACATACAAATAACTTGGCAGTGTTTCTAGAACAAACCAATAGAAATAGTACACTTTAGCATAGTTAACACAAAAATCTCTCGTAGAAATATCTACGCTTATATTTTTACCGTTTGCTCAGTTTTTATTACTCAATATAGCAACAGTAACCTATTACAAATTTATGAATATGCTATCTTTAAATCGGGTAAATCTGTATTCTGTGGTCGCTAATAATTGTGATAGTTCTGTACGATTACCGAATACTCGTTCAAAAGTTGTTCTACGTATGAATAGAGTACCGAGAATACTGACAATTTGTGATTTCTTGTGATTCTCCTCAGTGCTTCCGTTCGGGTACTTTTGTACCGAATTCGTAATATTTATTGTACTTGTTACCAAAGTACAATTTTCTCAACATATGCTTGATTCGATATTATTCATCCTCAGGAAAGCCAGAAAATTATAGACAAAATAACACATTACAATTAACTAGTTTTCTGTGTTGTATATTTTCTTGAACCTGTTTTGTGATCTGAACACGAAGCACTGAGTGTTCTAGGTTCTAGTAATCTTCAATTCTGTGCTTTATTTTTTCATCGTCTGTTCTGTGATCCAGACTTGGAGCATTGCGTTCTGGACATAGAACTCTTTCCCATTTCTATGGTCCAAAGTATCGAAATTTGTGCAGACATTTGACCATTTGAGGTAATTTTATTGCTTGTGTCAGTTTCATCATGTGGTCGACGCGCTCTTCGACTATATAGGGCGACTTTAGAGTGCTATATGCATATACCTCCTAGTAAGTGTATGGCTTCTATACCAGATTAAACGTTGATACGTTGATCAATAACTATACGTCGCTGACTGACGTGTTCAGTGTGACCCAAGCGAATTGCTCCAGCTCGCTAAACGGGAAATAAGGAAGGCGTAAGCGCAATCCATGTACTAGATGGAAGTCGTTCCAGAATGTATATTATATGATATGACCGATATACGGTGTATGTGGTGTCAACTTCATTTGTTTCAAAGCGTTTACGTCGCAAACCCCATGTCACAAATTGTGCCTAGAACGTCAATACCGGCTATTTCTGTTAGCCGTTTCTGAAACTCTTGAATTATTGGTAATTATTTTGATTAGGGATTAATCTCCGATTTTGACGAAAATTTTTCCTTATATAGAATTGAAAAAGAAAACTATCCGGAAAAGTGTATTTTTCCCAAAAAAAAAATTATTTGTCCCAAATCAGGACATATTCAGTCACGTTTTTCTCCTATATATATAATCACAATGTGCACGACATTGTTATTTTTAGCAACCTATAGCATTGTTTTCGGAAATAAATGCTAATTAGAGGTACAACAATATTCAGAAACCGTATTATTCGTGAAATAAAATTGTAAACAGTAACCGCCATTTAATTGCATTTTAAGAAATGACGTTACGTTCGAACTAGATTCTCTTGATATCTAAAATTCTCAAACCTTAGAATCGTATACTTCATTGGTCACATACTATTAACGTTTTAATATATAGTCTATGGTCTAAATCATTGCCGCTTGGAGCTTTCTACCGACACGATCAGAAACAAAAGTTTATGGAAGGAGTTTTACTGAGGTCGCATTGACTTTGAAATAATCTTCAATAAGCTAGTATTCCCAAAAATATATGCAAGATGTTGACCATAGACTATATATTAAAACGTTAATGATATGTGGCCAATGAAATATACGATTCTATGGTTTGAGAATTTTAGATATCAAGAGAATCTAGTTCCGACGTAACGTCATTTCTTACAATGCAATTAAATGGCGGTTACTGTTTACAATTTTATTTAACGCATTATACGGTTTCTGAATATTGTTGAACTTCTAATTAGCATTTATGGTATACCGCATTTATTTCCGAAAACAATGCTATAGGTTGCTAAAAATAACAATGTCGTGCAAATTGTGACTATATATATAGAAGAAAAATGTGACTGAATATGTCCTGATTTGGGATAAATAATATTTTTTTTTGGGAAAAATACACTTTTCCGGAGAGTTTTCTTTTTCGATTCTACATAAGGAACATGTAAGTAGTTTGTAAAAAATTTTTCGTCAAAATCGGAGATTAATCCCTAATCAAAATAATGAGCTTACTCTTTCTTAACTATGGACGTCCACAGGTAGGCGTAAAAGAATCTTAACAAGTTACTGCACCACTGCAGGTGGTCGTCCTCAATGACCATACTTGGTAGATGTCTTCTTTTTTGATAGATTTTCAAAAAAATTCTTCTTTGTTCTTTGGTAGGACAGAAATCTCAGGTAGAAATATCTACACTTATATTTTTACCGTTTGCTCAGTTTTTATTACTCAATATAGAGGAAACAGTAACCTATTACAAATTTATGAATATGATATCTTTAATCGCGTAAATCTGTATTCTGTGGTCGCTAATACTCGTCCAAAAGTTGTTCTATGTATGGAATACAAAGTACCAAAAATACCGATATATTTGTGGTTTGGTGATTCCCTTCTCACTCATCCATACAATACACTTTGCAATTTGCAATGCAAATATTGCAAATATTAAAAAGTTTCTTACTTCATATTCAGTGTTAAAAGTTTTCAGCGTAGAAAACTCGAGTAGAGAAAAGTTATAACTTTTTGGTTTAAAAAACATGCAAAATAATTCAATAAGCGAAAAATATAAAAAGGCCGTCAGTGAAGGCAACTTGGAAATAGTTTCTGCGGCTTATAGTATTGCAAGTTGTGCGTTGCTTCATGAAACTAATAGTGTAGAAATTACTAAAGCACTTTTATTCGGTGGTGTTGATGTTAATGCAATTAACAAGTTTTATGACACACCACTGCATACCGCTATAACAAAGGGAAAGAAATTAGAATTAGTTAGAGAACTTCTGAAACATGGGGCTGATGTAGATCAAACAAACTTTGAAGACAATACTGCTTTGAACATTGCTGTAAAACGTGGTTCAAGAAATCTGGAAGAAGTTCAAGAACTATTAAAATATGGAGCTGATATTAACATAGCAAATCGTGCAGTTTGGCATATTGGCAATTCTAACTCATCTTTAGATAACGCTGTAAAAGACCTGGCATGTGCTAAATTGTTGATTAAATTTACTTTAATAAGAAATTTCAATAAGGATTACAGAGAAATTATTGACTTATCTCCTTATTCAGAACATATGAATTACACTAAATTATCAAGTTATCTAGATGACTGTGTTCGTGAAGTTGTTCAAATGAAAACAGATAAAATAAAAGATGGCCTTACATTATATCAATTTGTTACAGATAGTGTACCATGTAATCGATTATCTGTAAGACTAGCAAAAATTGATTTTTCTTTATATTCTTTGAGCTATCCTATATATAATGATATCATATTAGATAAGCTAAAACTTTTTTTAGAAAGAGCGGATTTATTACATAAGTTAAGTCAGATACCAATTTATACTAAATTAGATATGATAAATCAAGATGTGAAAGGAATAAAAATTATTCTGGACAATGATTCTACACACAATATAACTAAATATCTATCTAATGATGACTTATTAAATTTCATACTAGCATTTGATGATTCCAATGAACATACTATTCAATCTTTAAGTCCCTTAAATGTCATAGAATTATATGAAAGACTTCCTAAACCAATAGATACCAAACTTCCAAGATTAGAATAAGTACATTTTTTATCAGTACTAACCCAATTTCTGGATTAGATTTTAGGTAAATTATTGAAAATCTTACTTTTTCAATCAGGTCTGATCAAATTAAAAAGTGGCAGTTTATTGCATGTTTCATGTGACTAAACTATTGAAGAAGTATATTAAATTCAAGATGAATTTTACTAAACTATTAGTTGATTTTCAGATCCCTACTGTTTCAATTTAAATGGTGTTTTTTTATCTCTAATTCAGAATTCAAGATCAAGATTTTTGTATAAACAATTAGTTGTATGGTTCCAGGGACCCTGTCTGAGATATATTTATACCAATATCTGAGCTTCATAGTGCTTAGAACACTAAATTTAGTGCTTGTGTTTGTCTAGAATTGCATGGACTAGTGAAAGTTTCACTTGAAAATATTTTATTCACAAAAGATGCTATTTCAATTTTTGCCATATTTTTGCTATTCTAATATTGGCGTAAATGTATCTCAGACAGGGTTTCTGGATGTAACTAAAGAACAAACCAGTTCTTATGAAGAAGACAAAAAAAGTTTTATTATCTTTAGTTTTTTTAGAATTTTTATTATAACACGTTACAAATACGTAACAACTATCATGTCTTAGTCTTGATGCCCTGAATTTTATAGAAGTATTTTGCCAGAGAATAAAGAAAAATTGTTCAAAAGTTTCATGTATTATTCCAGTTTGGATAATAAATTTACAAACATTTTCAATAGAGTTAACATAAACTGCTTTTATAAATGTCCTAATAAACTGAAAACATTATTAGGAAATATTTTTGATAAAAATCCAAACAATGACAGATTAGAAAATTAAATTTCAATTATGTGAAAATTGTTATTATTAGGCCAAACAAAAAGCAATATTATATTATTATTAGATATAAGGAATAATTTTATCATATTAATCATTTCTCATATGCAGACCATTTCTGAGAATTGTTACTTTTATAGCCAAGCTCAAGTAAATTATTGAATAGTGACTATTTTTTTCCTTTCCTTTTTACATCTCTGTAAATATAAATACTACTAGCAGTTTTGATTTAATTGCTTCTGTGCTAATGCTGTAGCTGGCAAAATGCACTTTGGATTTCAAAAATCGTGGTGATAGTGGAAAAAGGGGCTTTTGTGATTTTACTATTAGTAAAAAAATATTCCACACACACACACAATACACTCGGTGCATGAATATTTCACATAAACTGGATATATGGAAAGCCAAATCATTTCATTTCTTAAACTAATTAGAAACGTATGAATAAGAGGAACTTATGGAGAACAAAAATGTATACTATCACTATCCATAACATCACTCCACGAACCAATCGAACACCTCTACGCCAACGAGGTCTAGTATAGAGTAGACAAGTAGTGTGTTAAGCATAGGGAACCGCTGGTAACCTGTCGGACATTCTCTCCTTCTCGCACATGTAGTACGCTCGTAGTGCGCTCTCACTCGCACGGTCTCCCCTTCTACACCGAATTTTTAACTTTCAGGAAGTGTTAAAATCGAATAGTCGCGCTTTTTAAAGTTGTGGAGCAGAAGAAGTAATATAGGGATTCGAAATGATAATTAGGTATCTGCTTTACCATTCCAGTATGGCGGACGAGTTGTCAGATTATTTGTTTACGTACATATAAAGCAATGCGGAATGCGTATATCTTGATTTTGTTTCTAATTTAAGTGGTTGTGAGGAGAGTAGATTTAATTTTGATTTCTGGGAAAGAAACAAGATTTAGAGTTTATGAAATATAAACTTATGCCTCTTATAAAAATGCCAGGTGGAATCGAAAAAGTAATACGTACTTCAATCCCCAAGATTGATAATTATGTTAAGTTATAAAACATAATATAATTTTATTATGTTGAATAAATATATTGGAAATGTGTATAAGTGTGTAACACAATAAAAGAAGTTGTCAGGTCGAGTTCATTTGCACAGGAGAATGTTATCAAACAGGTTTCATTTATTGTTTATTATATTATATCAGTCTTATTTGTATTAAAATTAAGTCTAAAACAAGAAATATAATAATAAATAATAGTAACATTGCTTGCAAATTGGTTGTATATATATATCACTACCTCTTTACAGCTTTATTAATAGTGGGCTTAGCATCTGACGATAATACATATCTATTACCAGTATTGGTTATATATTTATCTTCAAAACGATCACTACAAACTGTAGAAGACTTCGATATTTGACTTTCTTGCAAATCAAAAAATTCACACCACTCTTTTTTAAATCTACAAAAAAAATAAACCAACACGTAGGTTATGTATAGATTCTATTATATTATACGTATTTTATTATAAAAAAAACTTACTTAAAAAAACTCCTATATGGACTTAGCGAGTTTTTATTTTTCTTACAACATTTGCAAATGCCAACCATTTTTATTAGTATCACAAAGAGTATAAGAATATAACAGAACTTTGAAATATAATATAACGCGCGCATACCGTCATAGTTGAGGAGAATTGAGGGGAAATCGTGCGAGTGAGAGCGCAGTACATGTGTGCGAGAAGGACAGAATGTCCGACAAATTACCCGTGAAAGGCTTAGTTGTCTACTCTATGTATAGACCTCGTTGCTCTACGCACAGTTTGACATTACAATTCGGCCGACTGGGACGGTCTTCGCATGTTTTTCTCCGAGTTTCCTGGGAGAACCGTAGGTTTTGAATCTGATGACCTAACGCAATGTGTCACAGAGTTTGGTGTTTGCTTCCTGCTGGAAGACAACTGGAGTGCCAAACAATTCCAAAAAAAGGAAAGAATACCCTTCATAACAATTATAGACACATTGCACCATTATCTGTGATCTCTAAGGAAATAAGGAAATATTCATAGAAGTTTTTTTAAGTTTGTTTTTTTTGTAAAACTGGGTAGTGTTTGGTACCCGGAAATATATGCGAGCACCCCGCCAACCCGGATATTCTTGCTTCATATATAGATATTTATATATTTTTTTAGGTCAAAAATTGAAATATCTCAAAAAATGTGCATTTTTTCAAAAAAAGTTGTGTAAAATGACATTTTGTGTCTTCGGGAAATATAGCGATGTAGTGGGTGGTGGAAATTTCTTCGATAACTTCATTTTTAATTACAACTGGAATTGGTTCGCATGTTGTGGCACTCGTAATTTTTAATTGAAGCAGTTGATATGTACAGTCTGTTTGCTCTGCTTGTTCGGGTGGTTGTCCATTGGCACAATAATACATTGGGTGTGTATTTCTGCATTCGCTGTCTTGATACTGATAGTGGTCGCCTTCCACAGCCAGATAAGGTTTCATTGGGAGAAGGATGGTATTATCATTGGTACCTAGGTATAGAGTAGAGATGATAGTATGAATAGTCTCTGGATAAACAATTGGAAAATGGACTACAAAAACTATTCGATCATTAGAGTGATACGATTCGACTTCTAGAATTTCATAATATTTGTATGTATTTGAAAATTTGTATGTAGTTGGAAATCATGCTTTTTTAGTCAAAATTCAAATATTCAAGATGGCGGTTAATAAGGCGAACGAGTTCTGTGATTACGGTCCGATTATATTCAAAATTGTCATTTTAGGATCGGCGATCGTAATTTTTTATTTCTTTTTAGTACACTTTAAAGACATCAAGTATAAAATTTATACTTGATTTTTTGTGGAAAATATCATTTTACACAACTTTTTATAAGCTTTTTTTAAAAAAATGTTTCAATTTTTGGCCTAAAAATATATATACATATAATACAGCCGATTGGAAGAGGAAATAATAACCCCCAGATTTGGCCTCCGCGACTACGAGACCCGACAAATGTGATTTCTTTCTTTAGGGAACGTTAAAAGAATATGTGTATTGCTCGCCAGTTGCGTCTCAAGAATTGTGGAACCGTATTACGGATAAATGCACACTTATTAGAAACAATTTAGTTATTTTCGAAAAAGAATAACATTATGCTCAGGAGAAAACGGTGATCATTTTGAACAATTTTTATAACGTAAGTAAATTGTATTGTTATTTCTAGTAATAAAGTTGTTTGTTTTTCTAATAAATTATTTTTATCGCGATTAGGTTAAAAAATTCTGTCAAATTTTAAGGGTGCACCATCCCTTATTTACCCTTCAAAATGATCCAACTGAACTCTACTTACTGTCAATTAATATTCTTGGAACGCATACAACGTGTACCAAATTTGGTTTATCTAAGTTGAAGTTTAATTGAGATATTAATTTTTTCAAAATTTAAAGTTCCACTTTGAGAGCCTGTAACTTCTCAGGGGTGCAACTTGGTATAAAGGTAAGTTGCGTTAAATCATCATATTTTGGGGTCCCCCACATGTTCCTGCTCTGTGTGCTTTCTTATGTGGGACAGCCTGTATATGAAGCAAGAATATCCAGGTTGCAGGGTCGTCCCATGTTTCCAGGTACCAAACGCTACCCTAAACTTAAAAAACTTTTAAAATCTGATCGATTTTTGTCTAACTTTCCCTCTCGTTTAGTCAAAGTAAAAAAAAAAATAAAAAAAATCTTTAATATAAATAATCATTTAAATTCATTCCAACATTCTCTCACCTGATTCCTGTCATTCAATAATTTGAAACTTGACCAATGCAATACATTATACCAATATATTTTGAACATATTTTATTATAGTTACAAGCGAAATTTAAGAATAATTTATCAGATTATGAACACCAATTTGTCGACATTGCACCATTAAGCAATTCACTATTTCCCTTACAGATTTATTTATTATTTCAATTGAAAAAACTATTTGTTAGCTTTCTTCGGCATCACAAAACATCCAATCTTCATTATACACTTTTGGTTTATGAACTAATTCCACTATGGGAGGATAATTATCTTCAAAACCTTTCCATTCATCATCTGAAGGGGAGATATCATGATTCCTTGCTTTATCCAACAATTCTTCGTCCCAATCTTCCATGCATACCGATATACTTTTAGTGTCACCTAGGAGTGAATCATCATCACTTGTATAAGAACGATATCTACCACTGCTTGAATCACTTTCACAATCTAAGTTTAAGTTAGGTCCATCACCTCTAATATCAATCTGATGTGTCACTTCTCTATATTTTTTCTTTTTTTGTTCATACAGTGAACATAATGTGACAGTATCAAAATAATTTGATTCTAAATCTAAAAATTTTAACTTACTTAGATCATAATTGAATTCTCTCAATTTGTTACCAAATAAATCCAGCGTTTCTAAACTATGGCTTTTGGAAAAATCAGGTATTATTTCAATAATATTGTTTGCTGCTTTAATTGTCCTCAGTCCTTCTAACCATACTAATTTATCAGGAATCTTACAAATACGATTTTGGGAAACATCAAACACTTCCAAATTGACGAGGAATTCCAATCCATGTTCAGGTAACCAGCTCAGTTCGTTATCAAGTAAGTAAAGTTCATACAATGATTCTATCCATGTTATCCCTTCAGGAAAAACTGATAATCCCAAATGATTCAGTTTCAAAACTGTTAACCAACTCCATGTTGGCTTTACGAACAATATATCAATATCACGAAAAATATTAACACGTGTTTGCTGTTGAAACTTATTACTCACATCCAAGTATTCCAGTTGTTTACAATTTTTCAAAAAATTGCAATCTACATTTCTCAATACACAGTTCTGCATAACAAGTTTTGTAATGGACAAGTTTTGACTGCCAAAAATACATCGAATCAAACTCATTTTATTTAGACTATAATTGAATTCTGATAAATTGGTAGCACGTAATGCCAGTATCCACCGAGGCATATGAGTAAGGTTGTTCTTCTCCAAATTTAAAAATTTTAATTCGCCAACACAAGCCGGTTCAAAATCAAAACATTCAATATGGTTGATTGAGAGATCCACGTTTTCTAATTTGTTCAATCCTGAATAAAAACATTTTGGTATCACTTTCAATTGGTTATTTGACAAATCGCATGTTATCAAATTTAAATTTTTAAACTCATGAGGCAAGTCTGTTAAGTTACAATTAACAAGTTTGAGACAGGTAAGTTTATTAATATTCAATTCACTGCTGTTATCTATTTCGGCATTTTTTAGCTGATTGAATATATTTTCTAAAGTATCTTTTTCTACATTATTGCCTTTTTTTGCTTCAGTAGTTACACATGAATAACTTTCAAAATCTTCAATGTAAATGGCAACCATCCTTGATTCGAATCCAAATGAAATAAATGAATGATACCTAGATTACGAAGATTATACCGATTTAAGGTGTATAATGCATTTTTCATTAAAGTACATTACTTTTATACATTTATTTACAAATGTTAATCGAATATGACTAGAAGTAGTACAAGTAAAAGTTGGATACACGACACAGGACACAGAACTACATAGACGACAAACAATAAACAAAGCTATAAGGAGAACGAAAATGATAACGCACGAACCAGGTCCAGAAAATGTTCAGTGCGTTAGAGAACATAGAACAATTATAAATGAGGAAAACGAACGCAAGAAATTTACATAGATTTTTTTTGTAATACACGCATAGATAATAATCATTTATGCAACCTTGGACTACTCAAATTCTAATCTAATAGAAGATATTTTCAATCATTTGACTACAGTTAGACCGATTAATGGAGTAATTTGCATTTTTCACCAAGCGCCTCCATTATGGAACAACATTTAGTTGTGTTAACGGATAGATTCGCAATTTTTTTATCACAATCTACAGCGGATGTATCATCGACTTTTTAAGTAAAGAATGTGAAAAATTGCTTAGGGAATCATTTATAAATAATAGAAACAGAAACAAAATAGAATTCAAGATGGATCCCCGAGGAGTTTTGCGTTAGATTCTGTTCGCAAGTTTCTGTTTTCTTGTTCAATGTTATGATTTTATGAATAAATTTTCATTTCATAAGAAAATAAATCAAAATCTTGCGTGAGTGTATATTTTGTTAAAATTTATCATCATTCACCAGATATGGCATCTCAACATATACCCAATTTTCTATTCATCTCATCAACATAGCAATCCCATTGTGCAACAAAGAAATTACCAGCAACTGGGTCTCCAAGCCTATATTTATCGACAAAACACTTCAGAATGAAATTAGTTCGACCTTTAGCACAACTGGAAGGAATACAAGGTTCAGTAAACCTTACTGGACAGCATTGCTTGTATAACAAAAATACATATCTATGAAAATCAGTATTTTTAGGTGGCAATGCCCCGATATAACCCGCGATGATTTGTCCTTTGGCAACATCGTTACACGGGACATTACCGATGAGCCAATGTAACCAACATCTGTAAACGGGGTTAGTCCGACACGGCGCATCTAGATCCAGTAAAAATATAGTATAGTAAGAACCCGGAACCGCACACCATTTCAAGCTTGGTACACAATGCACATCAGCCGGTTTCACTTCGTTTCCTAACTCGACGCAAGCACTTGTATATGTTACAGACACTTGTTCGTTAGGAGCTGCGCAAATCAAATCTGGTACTACACCTGCAGTCAGCATTTTACAAGACACATCAGAAATTAATCTCTTTATGACTGCAAATGAACGAAACATTTTGGACAAATTGTTAAAAGATTGCTTATTCCTAAAACCAGAAATTGGACAATAAAATGTCACATTACTATTGACTTTTCAGACAAATATATTCAAATAGAAGAGGCAAAGTTATTAGATCACAGAGAACTAAAGTATCCTTCATTTCCCAGCCTGGTAAGAAATATTAGGCTTGTTCCAACAAAAATATTCCGTGAATGGATAGTTAACTGGATTACTTCACTCGAATGACATTGTGTTGACTTATTTGCATTTCAATTCTGATGAATATTATGTTGGATGATTGCGTTAATAACAACTTTCTAATTTCTATGCTATGAGCCCAATCTATAGTCTGTACAGAAATCAGAGAAGTGTTAACATAGAGTGCTCGAGTGCGAATTTTAGAGACATCGTGTAATGATTCGTGGTTGCCGGGTATAAAGCGTCTGTGGATACAACTCGGGGCCGACCCCATGCGAGCGCCTCTAGCGTTGAACGAATTAACAGTTGATATAGATACCAAATTCAATGTTTAAGTTATACGAAGCAAAAGTCCTACCTCTCACACGAGATTTACACTTTAATAATTCATGTGTTCAAGGACAAGGAAAAAAATCAAATGTGTACGAAGAAGGAACATCAATCAATCAATCACATTTCATATAACCCACTAACCTAGTATTATCAACAGTTACAGAAATTAAAAAACTAACCTTGCCGCGTTTAGTTTCGAAATCGGGAGATTAAATGTATTACTGGTATGTCCACTGTAGTTGTATAATGTATGCATCTCAACAACCTCGGCCACAACCGCCGATGCAGGTTGAACATTGAATTCGGTACATAACCAATCAATTTGCTCCCCGCTAGGAGCATATTTATATTAACTGTATGGGTAGGGAGGTACACTTTTGCTTAATAGCCGCTCCTAAGCTTAAATCGACGGTTCTGGCCTAGGCGGTAAGATCCCGGTACAACTATTATCTATCGGCAGACGCCGATATACCGGGTGGGAATCAAACGTATCTTTAGTGCGGGATGATAAAAGTAAAAGAGAATTCGTCATAATATGGCGCTCAAGAGCATTATTAACATCTCTCTGATAGAAACATTAAAGCTGGTGTTGGACGTAGAATCCGACAGGAGTATAAAGTGCGAAAACCGATCCTTTCGGTACATTCCCTCACATTGTCTTGACAATGCTTGGGATCACCACCAACAGCACCCGACGATTATGTGAGGTCCATTGTGAAAACCGCTTCTGAAAAACTTCTTCTATTCCGTGCCAAGCTACTTTACATCCCAGCAGCCACTCATAAGTTACAAAGCACAGATTCGCATGTCCTGGAGTACTGTTCACGATTTGGCTTTCGGCTCCCAAACATTAGCTGAAGCTCTTGGATTCTATCCAGAAGATAGATATTCGTTCGATTACGAGTTCATTGAGCTCTCTAGAACATCGTAGAAAGGTGGGAGATCTCTCCATTTTCTATAGATATTTCCATGGTCGGTGTTCCTCAGAAATCTCGTCTGATGTCCCACAAGATTCCAGATAGGCGGACTAGACGAGCTCAAACTAGTCATGCCTCCACTATCAAGCTCGAGACCTGCCGAATTTCTTTCTACCACTTCATTTTTTATCGAACAGTGAAGTTGTGGAACTCTTTACCTTGTGAGGTCTTTCCCTATGCCTATAACCTTCAAAGCTTCAAGAAAAATACGAATGCCTATCTCTTCTCCCTATATTCCACTGCTGGCTAACACGATGTTCTTCGAACATTATAGGTTTCCCTCTCGTGTAGTCAAAGTATTAAAAAAACCTTTGGGCATATGCACAGCGTGCTGACCACCTCCTAGTAAAATGTGTGATCCTTTCTGTCGACCGATTGTTATCCTAGTACACTTAAACTAACATTCTCAGCTCAATGTTTTATTCATCACATCAACGTAACATTCCCATTGCGCCATAAAAAAATTACCCGCGATAGGAGCTCCAAGTTTATATTTCTCAACAAAACATTTTAGAAGGAAATTAGCTCTTCCTTTAGTACAGTGTGCGGGAATACAAGGTTCGCAAAAATCCGCTGGACTGCAGTGCTTGTATAACAGGAGAACATATCTATGACAACCGGTATCTCTAGGTGGTAGTGCGCCGATATACCCAGCAAGAGTTTGTCCTTTATTCACTTCATCAGAGGGTATATTACCCACAAGCCAGTGTAACCAGTTTCTATAAACGGGGTGATTTCGACATGGCGCATCTGGATCCAAAAGCAGTAGCGTGTAATAAGTACCAGGGTTGGCAGACCATTCCAAGTTTGGCGTACATCTTACTTCAGTTGGCTTCACTTCATTACCCAAATCAATGTAAGTTTTCTGATATCTTACGGACAGTTTGGTTTGAGGTGCTACGGGAATCAATTCTGGTACCAAACCAGCAGATTCCATTTTGGAAGCCACATCCGACAAGAGTCTCTTTATAACCGAGAATGACCGAAGCATTTCGGTTGAATTGCAAAATAATTTCTAGCTCGTTATATCGAAAATTGGACATGTAAAGTGACATAGGTAGATACTGACAATACAACTCAAATCAGTTGTCATAAGTACCGCTAGTTACTGGATCACAAAGCAATCACCTACACTCAATCCTGCCTGAAAGTGTAATTCTGGAGGAAAGGATGCGTGTTAGTACAGTTATAACTAGGAGGTAGATCAGTTTGCTGCACTTATGCCCGAACGGTGTAGACGGCGTAAGTGAGTTAGCCGAAAGGGGGAAACACTTCGTTCGCTAATCTCACTCCGTCTTGCACATAAGTCGATAAAGAGCGCGAGCGGCAGTCTGTGTTACCTCGATTCTATAGCCAGTAAACAGTAACAGTAAATTTAACGCATCTTATCTATATTCTGTGAAAATTTTTTGTAAATCGGAGGTATCGTTCGACCGCTATGTAAAAACCAACCTGTTTAAACTGTAAATATCGTAGCTACTGCCTTTTATAATGCAACTGTGCACTGTTTTTCAGATTGTTTTTTCTTTTTTCTAAATGATAAGAGGAACATTCAACATCATTAGAAGCATATTTTGAACAAGAAAAATAGAAAGATAAAAGAAATCTCTGAAAATAGCACCAGTTGATGCAAAGAAGATCTGCTCTAGTTTCAATCTGCATTATTTTTTTACAAATACAATGTTAAGGTAGCATAATTATCATTGATCATAAACAATCGAGAGTAGAACAGAGCAAAATAAAAAACAGTAATGAATTCTTCCTAGAATCAAATTTGCAGGGGTAAAACCATAGCCTTCCAGATGTCAATATCGGAAATCTCAAAAAATGTGAATGAACAGAAGTTGATGTCTAATATCAGTGAGTCATACTCTGATATCAGTGAGTCATACAAAGAGAAGGCTTCTAATTTTTGCTTTGGAATTATTAATACTCTGATTGTAAAACTTTGTAAAAACATTGGGAGATCCGGAGTTGAGCGGGAATTTCTATTAATTTAATTCCCAAGTTTTTGATACAAAATAAATCATTAGCAACACAATTTCATTAGGTACGACAGTATTTATTTCTATAAGATAAGCTATGTATTATAATTATAAAGTAATAGTAAACTAATGAATGCCTAACGTTTTATTCATCTCATCCACGTAACAACTCCATTGTGCAAAAAAGAAATTACCCGCAACAGGATTTCCGAGTTTATATTTTTCACTAAAACACTTTAGACGAAAATTTGTTCTTCCGCCAACACTGGTGGCAGGAATACAGGGTTCACAGTAATTCGCAGGGCCGCATTGCTTGTATACTAGAAACACATACCTGTGATAATCGGTAAATCTAAGTGGTATTGCTCCGATATAATCCGCTAGTAATTGACCACTCTCTAGAGCGCTACCAGGAATATTACCAACAAGCCAATGTATCCAAGATCTATGGATGGGGTGCCTCCGACTTGGAGCATCTGGATCTAGCAGCAGTAACGTATAGTAGCAGGTAGATGAGGCGCACCATTGTAAGCATGGTGGGCACCTGACACATTCCGGTCTTAACTCGTTGCCCAAGTCAACACAATAATTATTTGGATATGTCACTGATAGTTTCTCTCTAGGGGCTGTAAACGTCAAATCCAATGGTAGTCTACAAGAATCCATTTTACACGACACTTCTTCCGAGAAGAGTCTTTTTATTATAGTAAATGAACGGAACATATCGGATATAATTGAAAATAATTTGTAACGTGCCAAACCAGAAGTTTGAAAAATGAATTTCAAAAGGAAGTCATTCTGCCTTTCAAAAGTAGTCCAACTGTCATGCAAACTTATAATAGGAACCATAGTCAAAGTATACTTTGACTATGATAGGAACTACTAATATTACAGAGAATTTTAATTGTCTTAGTTTTGTCATTTGTACATGCCATTTTTGTGTTTTTCATACCTCTTAGCCTATAATTTAAATTGTACATAAAAGTAAGATAAAATGCCTAGATATAATTTATTTACATATGAAGAAATCCGAATATTTGCTATAAACCAGAAATGAAATGAAACTTATTTAGAGAGAAGAATGAGCTTATTATAACGTTTATTCCTCGAATGAAGGTCTATATTATAGTTTTCAAATTTACTGAAAGTTTTAGTCAATATTCCTTCAGTCTCGCTGCGCTATAAACTGTCTCAGGAAAGTATAGTGTGTTAGAAAGGAGGAACGTTCAGCTAATGCAGGATAACTTTGGCATAATATGAGACCTACATGCAATTTCACTGGTATCACATACAGATTTTTGTTTTCCAACTCCTGGACTATAAGCATTTACATTCACATACATATTGCCCACGTTGGGCGCCAATTGTTATAAAAGCTCTTTTATCATAATCTCAGTGTAATCTTTACAACTTTTATGTAATGTTATCAAACAAAAAATATGTCTTAATTCTTTTACAAAAATGCATGGATTTAATAATTTTATATTTCCATTGAATTTTATCTTACTTTCATAACCCACATTTATGTATTCTATATTCATTCTCTCTTCTGATCTATTCTCAATTCCTTTTATCCTTTCTTCCTGTTCATTAATTATTTTTATCCTGTTCATTTATCATTTTATCCTGATTTTCTTTCATACTTTGTACATTCACATTCATATTTTGTTCACTATTCTTCCCCATATCATTCATTCGATTTTCGACAATATCTATTTCCTTTTCTACATTATTGAACTTTCTATTTACAAAACTATTATATTCATCTAATTTATTATCTATACTTTCTTCAACATGTTTTCTAATTTCCTTTTTCTCTGTTTCAACTATTCTCATAATTTCATCAGTTCTTTTATCAAATGTATCATTCACTCTCTTAAGTTCATCTTTTATATCATTCGTATTTTTTCTAATTTCATTAAGCAATTTCATTATTTCCGTTTGACTGTTGGTGTTTTCTCTGCACTAATTATTTCATAATTTCCATCAAACCCTATTAATTCTGGAGTACTTTGTCTATCTCCTTCCATTTTTATTTTCTTTATTAATTAATCTAGTTTTCCAAATTACTTTTCATACGCGGTTCTATTTGAATTTCCTTTTCTTAACAATTGGCGCCCAACGTGGGGCAAAATAAACTCATATGAGTTTTATATCAATATGTTGGAACACATACAAAGCGCCAATGTTGTATCCATAAAAAATGAGCCAATATGTATCTTCAAAACTATAATAACTACTGAAGAGTTTTGCCACATTACAATTACATTTTCTAAAACGCCCTCTTCGATCAACAGGTTATGCCCAATTTTGTATTCATATGCTCCACGTAACAATCCCATTGGGTCGTGAAAAAATTACCAGCAATGGGAAGTCCCAGCTTATATTTCTCAACGAAACAGTTCAAAACGAAATTTTTTCGGCCATTAGCACACGTGTCAGGAATGACAGGATCACCATATTGGACTTGCCCATTTTGCTGGTATACCAGATAAACCAATCTGTGGAGATCTGTATTCTTAGCTGGCAAGGCTCCTATATAACCAGCAATCAATTTTCCTTTAGCAATATCGTTACAAGATATATTACAAACGAGCCAGTGTAACCAGGACCTGTCGGCGGGATCTTTCCGACTTGGAGAATCTATGTCTAGTAGAAATAACGTGTAGAAACAGTTGGGTGTGGTACACCATTTCAAGCACGGTTTAGTTTTTACATCAATTGGTGCTATTTCGTTACCTAATTCGACGAACTGTTTGGGGTACATTATGGATATTTTCTGGTTAGGAGCTGAGCAAAGCAAGTCCGGTACGATACAACAACATTCCATCTTGCAAATCACATCTGAGAATAGTCTTTTTACGATTGCAAACGGACGAAACATTTTGAACTTGTATAATAGCCAAAAACTGCTATTATTTAGAATTTGCATAATAACCAAAAATTTGACAAATGTCATAGGGACATAACTGCCATTATCAGTCAAATATCATTTAAGATTCACAGATTAAGAAGTCTGAAATGTTACTTCTCGCTCCAGATGAAGAAATTAGACTGTTTATTTGACGTGAATATTAGTGTTTGAGGGGCTATGAATAGATAGACTAGAGTGACTTTAAGATTCGAGATGTATTCTATCGAAAGCGCATTGGCGACAAGTTGGGCGAGGGCAAGGAAAATCTATCAGTTATAAAAACATACTTTCAAATAACGTACAAGCCTACTATTCCTAAAAATATATACTAATCTAACATACTAGCCTGCGAAAAATTTTACGAACCTGCGATAACATTGTTGCTTGGAGTTTCGAAATCAGCAAGCATTGCCGATGCAGGCTCAACGTTGAATGTGGTATATCAACTGTTAAAAAAAATGTACAGTTTTTATTGTATAAAAACGAATAACATAGAACATGTTTAATGCAGTGGCGGCTCCTCGAAGGAGGCTAAGGAGGCTCAGCCTCCTCACCAATTTATCTTAATGATCATTCTCCATTTTATTTCCTGTTTGTCTGATAATTCTTTAAATTTTACAGTGGCCAGAGGCTAGATTCTCTATATATCTCAAACGCTAAATACGTGTCGTCAACTCAGTTGCCGTTTTCCAAGCAGTTCAATTGCCAGATAGGGTAAAAGAGCGAATATGGCAACACCCTATGTAGGCTAGCTTCTCGTACGGAATCGTCAGTCGAATGAAATTCGATTACTTGCTACCGCCCTCCCGCTAGAAGATTGCGACACGTGTCGTGTTCCGTTAGTTCTTGTTTTTGTACCGGGAGGTGAAGTAAGCTTAAGTAGTTAAGTTATAATTTATCTAATCGGTGAACGTTAAAATGATGAGTGACTTAGTTGCTGGGTTCTTAGAAAATCCATTTAGTGGATTAACATATGATAGAAAAGTGTTTTGTTAAAAATAAACGGCCTTTACCGGATTTGAAAGGATTAGTGGTGACGATGACAGGTATGTTTCAAAATCGAAATACACAATAAATTATATTGCTTGCTATTTACATCTGATGCAATTTCATGTTGGGGCACTCGGGTTATGATGATTTGAAAAATTTAGCTCGTGGTATAGACAGACATGAAAAATCGCAGGAACATATTACATCGAGTATTAAGTTTAAATTAACCGGTAAACAGAATATTGTTAAAGGAGGAAAACATATAATTTGGTAGACAAGAAACTACATTATAAACAACTTTTTTTTATGAAATTTTAGATACTATTAAAGGTCAAATTGAGATTCGATTTTCCGATTTACATGAATTGAAGTTTTTCGACTTGACGAATAGAAGATTTTTCGAATCTTTTTCAAAAGAGTTTCCCAATATATTTTTTGATAAAATAGCACTGCACAATGAATTATGGGTTATACACCTACTCGGATAAAGATATTTTAGGCCAGTACGACATTCACGCCGATATGATAAAATATATGATAGACAATGATTTGCAACAAGTTTTACCTAAGTTTTATAAACTACTTTGTTTGACAGTCACCATTCCTGTCACGTCGGCATCGGTGGAGAGATTATTTTCTACTCTCAAACGAATTAAAACTTACATGCGAAATACAATGGGCCAAAATCGTTTATACAATGTTAGTTTGATATCTATTGAAAAAGATTTAGTGAAACACTCAAAACAAAATGATACATTTTATGATAATATTATTGATCATTTTTCGCAAACTAAAGACCGTAGAATTCCGTTAATATATAAAAAAGTTAATAAAAATAATAAAAAAAAACAAAATATGAAAAATTTCAAAAAAAAATAAAAAATATCAAAAATCCAAAGAAAAAAAAACGAACAAAAAAATGTTTTGCCAAGAGAAACTCTGCACCTCCACGTTGGTTCTTGCTTGGCAACAATTAATTTTGTCACTGAAGTAGCTGGTACGGTCGCTGTGCAAAGGTTAAATTTATTGGCTGAATAGAGTATATTTTTACAAGAACGTTTTATGTCCAGCCTCCTCTCTTAAAAAGTTCACGAGCCGCCACTGGTTTAATGTTCTTTCTTCCCAACAAATAAAAAAGAATAAATTGATAATTCTGAACTAGGTCCGCGTCCTCAGTAGACTGTCTCATATGAATGTGGTTACAGTCACGCAAAGAGTTTGCAGTCACGTGTACACTCCTCTACGCTCGGTTGTTTCCGGGCTTGCTCGGCGACCAAACAGACCTGTTACGAATTCACGTAACGGTTCTCGCGTAACGCTTTCCATCAATTAGGTCCTCCGTAAAAACATATTCTATGTTAAAAACAAAGTAAAAGTGTTTTATTTTATTATATCAATATGATAAATTATCACAAAGTAATGGCTTTTACCATTGAATTTTTGAAATTTATGCTTTTGTAATATATCGACAGCAGGTCGGTCATGTGATACACAAGAATTTTTGAGAAGTTATTATTTTAGGAAAATCAATAAAAAGACTAATATTTCATAAGCGGCTGGGCTTCAATATAGCATATGCAAAATTTTTCTTCAGACAGATTTCTAAGGATACCATAAGTTAAAAATTCGTGTGTTCGTACATTCGAATTTGAAGATTTTCATTTATTTCATACAAAATATTCAAACATGCAGCCGCATTAGTTTTAAATTATTAATAATAATAAAAACTGAATAGATAAAACATAATTTTAACAAATATTTATTCATAATAACTATTATATCTACGATATCGTGAATAATATTATTACAGTAACATATTATTTATGACTAGTTATATTTTGTCACTTATTATTATAAATTTTTGCGTATGTTGCCATTTTATTTTGTATTATTTACAGAGCGAATCGATAACAATATAACAACTTCATAATGAAACTATTTAGTTTTATTACTAACAAAAGCTAATATACAAAATCGGTAGACGAGAAAGATAATGACACAGTCCAAGTCTCAATTTTGGAAAAAAAGATAAAACATTTCAATTACCAGAAATTGAGCGATATTCAGTTATATAGGCTAGTGTTGTTAGGGGGACAGAAAGCGGTTCGCCCCTACAGTAATTTAAAAATATGTAAGTTAATTTTGGTAGTTTGACAAAAAATTATTTAAAATTATAATTTCTAATGATTTCTACAAAACTGTTTTGTGTGTCAAAAGTGTATGACGTGTTACTTTATTTTACAAAAGAAAATATGGTTGAACACAATAAGAAATCAGATAATCATTATTCAGTCAAAAATATTATTGGGCTATACATTTTTATTTTCCATTGAAGTGAGTGGGGGTGGGAGGGGGATGACCCATCACTGTTGCTCCGGGTGGTAGCTATGACATTGCAAATAAGTTAACGGTAATCAATAAGAATGAAAACCATTACCTATAAAGGGATCGTTTGTTCCGTATTTTTCATAAACATGGCTTTTTTATCTATCCTAAATCTAAATCCAATTGAGTGTATGATCTATGTTTCCTAACGTATCACGTCCAGCATAATTTTTCGGATAGGTCTTCAATCTACTCACTTGACATGTATGTACAAAATTCAATCGAAAATCAATTTTCATTTGAATAAATGAACTGTCAGTTCTCGTCGTTATTGGCTTCAGATATTCTTGGCACAGTTTCAGTTTCCCTACTCCTTTGTTTTCTAGAGGGATGCGCGTGGTAATTATGAGGTTTGTACTCATCTTCTTCACTTGGCGCACTGTTTGGTCTATCGTAATACTGTTGTTGTGCCAATTGTTGGGACTGACTTGGCTGCTCGCTCTGTTGTGGAATTTGTGGAATATAGGAATTTTCTGGTTCCTCGGTAACATATTTCTCATAGTTTCCTTGAGAATGATCCACGTTTTCTACATTCTCTCGACCTGGACGTTGTTCTTCCTGATAAGGCACGTAATTTTGTGGTTCTTCATCCTTATAATACAACGCGTTATTGCCTTCCTGTTGCTCCGGATACGCGTCGTACGTTTCTTGTTGTTGAACTTCCGGTTGATTAGCATAGCCGTAATCTACATCCGGAGTTGGAACTTCGACGTTACTGTAAGTTTGAGGTGCGTGGTCGTTTCTATTATCCTGGGCCTGGATATTCACATATTGTGGCATGAAAACTTGAGGACCTTCATTTTGGTAGTGACCGTGTTGCGTCTGCTCGGCTTGTGACGTTTTGATTCCCCCGTTGGGCGTTCTGAATATGACTCTTGTGTGAGCTTCGTCAGGGTAATTTTCGTGGGTCAATAAATTACTGTCGTGACCAGTGATTTGTGGTTGAGGTTGGTAGACGTATTGGGGTTGGAGTTGCGGTGCTTGATGATATTGGGGTTGTTGTTGTGGGATTGGGTGATATTGGGGTTGTTGTTGTGGTGCTTGGTGATATTGGGGTTGTTGTTGCGGTGCTTGGTGATATTGGGGTTGAGGTTGATAAGTTTGTTGTAGCATAGAGCTAACGTAATTAGACAGTAGCGATTGCAAATCAAGCGAGTTGATGTTATTGGCGTGAGGATGAGTTTGAGGAAGATTCGGATGCAAAATTGTTGAGGGATCTGAGAGTTGATTCGAGTAAACTCGCAGGAGAATGACCGGAGTATGTCCTTGTTGTTGGTGAGGTATCTGATCGGATAATCCTCCTATATGTCCTTGGTTGTTTATGTTAGAGTATAAAGTCGTTCCAGGTTGGTAGTACTGCAGATTCGATTCGGGTTTATCGTGCCTAATTTCCGTTAGAGTGGGCAATCTGTACGATAGCGATTCTCGAACGTCGTAGTTGTTTTGGTGATGTTTTGGAGATACTTGATAAGCTGGGATATCTCGCTGAGAATATTTGTAAACCTCGTACCTGGGTCGACTTGTGGCTCCATAGAAAGTTTGGTCCTGATAACCGTATCCTAAGCTCGATTCTATGGTACGTTTTGAACTGGTTTTATTCTTTTCTTTCGGGTCTAAGATTTGTATGGCTAATATGGCGGGTTGAAATTTTTGTTTACCAGGGAGCTTGATCGGTTTTTGGATGTTTGATTTGATGTCGCCTTTTGTTGTTTTCTTTGTCGATTTTGCTTGAATCTGACTGAACGAACATATTGCGATCACGATCTGAAACAGAGTTTACAAATGTAAATAAAAACGGTCGAACAATTAGTAATTTGGATCTACAAAATGTATGTGTATATATGTTTGGTATATATATGTTCACGACATTTTCGCGATTGCAAGTAAAGATTTTGATTTACATGGCTTTTAGAACACGCTCAATAGCCAATTTGATTCACTGAGATTCACTGTCGAAATAGAAACAGATAATCAGCTTCCTTTCTTTGATATTAACATTAAAGATGGTAATCACTTAGATTTCGACATATACAGAAAACCCACTTAAACAAATAGGTATACCTCGGCGAATTCAGCTACACTATTTGGATATAAAATAGCTCCGTTTAATAGTCTAGTTAATAGATTATTGAACGTCCCTTTGAGCCAGCAAAATTATAACAACCAAGTTGAGAAACTTCATCAAATTGCGTTGAACAATGGTTACCACAAATCTTTGATCAATGATTTAATTTATAAGCAAGAAATAAAATTGGAACGTAGCCAACTAACCAAACTAAAGTCATTATTACCTTCAGTAATTAATAAATTCCATAGTTTGTTTTCTAAATTTGCAACCAGTTTATAGTGTAAGAACGTGCTAAGACACCGTTTAGGCAACACCTTTGAAAAAAAGTTTCCGATTTCGACAAATCCGGAATTTACAAAATCAATTGTGAGTCGTGTTCAAAATGCTATGCAGGTCAAACTAGAAGGAACATTTCGCTCATAGAAAGAAAAATATTGGTGAAAATCAGGGGTAGCCGAACACATTTTGAATACAGGTAACACCATTTTTCAAGAAAGTTTATCACTTTTAAAACAGAGTACAGACAAAGATATATAAAAAATATCTAGGTAATTAAAAAGGGATGAAAATGTATAAACGAAAAAGCAATTTATTAAATTCCGATTCATCTCCAGAGGGTAACCCATTGTTTACATTATTATCCCCAAATAGTATTTAATCAGGAACATTTTGACTTATAATTTAGTTTACTCTGATGATGGCTTCTTGGTAGCCGAAACGTCCTCAGTACTTTAATAGTATTATTAGTGGATAAGGGTGATTATTTCTTATCAGATATACCGAGTTCCATTTTCGACTTGCATCGGCGGCGGTGGCCGAGGTGGTGGAGGAGAAACTCCAAGCGGCAATGTTTTTTCGTTTTTCTTTGCCCTTGAACACTTGCATGTAGTTGATTTATGCTCCTTCTTTATCTATTGTTAAAGACTGATGGATATTCCAAAACAATCACGCTTGCTATGTGCGCAGCTTCGGCATCAATGTAGCGACGTTTTTTGACTTTTGAACAAAAAGTGAAAATCCATAGCTTAAGCTTATTCGAGGGGACAGTCACGTAGAAGACACATAATTTATTACATTACTGGTTACTGATGAGTGATGACATTGGTATACTGATGCTATTTAATATTTTTTTTATTTGGATTGAGAAACAATTTACTTTCAATTGAAAGTTTACATTACATTTGCCTCATCATTACATAAGTACCAGCGTTATGGCTTATATTATAAATAAGGTGATGTTACTTCGCTTAGAATATAACATTACTTCGAGTTACGGTACGTTAAGAAAGTAATACCGTAATTCCGGAATCCGTATTTATCTCAGGCGGCAATCGGGCAAACACGTAGTCTGATGTAATTCAGTGCCATCTGCCGGACTTTCACTAATGATACTTTCTCGGTTCCTGATCGACTAACGAGATGATAGACAACTTTGAAATGTACTCGTATCTATTAAATAATGATTATTTAATAGTATTGTGTACAGAAGTATCGGTCTCTTTTTATCGGCAATATTAATGATATGCGGCGTCACTCTCCTGTCAGGAGTGTCAGGTAATAATTGTGATTATCATCGTTCACGCTCATCATGATGTTTCTAGAATTTCTATTTCCTTCTTTAACAGCCATCTCGGTCACAAATTAGTAGTCGAGGAAATAAAGCATTCCATCTTTCAAAACTGGCACAGTAAGATCGATTGAGTTGCGGTTTTCCGCATTCGATGCAGAATGTAATTTAGAAATATTGTGCCACGTTTGTTTTTTGGACAAACTCTTTATTACAGTAATAGAAGGCATTTTTACGAGTGCACTTTTTGAGGGGATTACGAATATGATGTCCCTTGGACCATTCCCGGGATATCCAGTCTCCAGGTATCCCCAGGTGCTTCAGAATTAGCATATTTTGAGAGTTGATGGAATCCTATAATTTTTTATATGAAGAGCATGCCGCTTATCAGTACCTGCTTTAAAAGAATTGTTAGTATTCATTGATTCATTCCATCCAGCAAATGGTTTTCATTTCCAATTTTAGACTTGTACCGAAATACAGAATATAATAAGTTCCAATAAACTCAAGTAGTAGTAGCCTATTGTAACTGAATTCTGAGTTCTTAACGACCACGATAAAGACTTTATGGAAAAACAATTTTTTATTTAAAATTTCGAAGTGTATTATCGACTATGATGATGCTATTATTACACATTATCTGAATCAATTAGGAATTTAATTTAATACCAACGTAATGCCCACTTTTTCCCATTGCATTGGGAAGAATAATTTTACTTACGTAACTGGCTCAACTAATCCGAATAATTAAGAAAACTTTCACAAACCAGTTCAAGAGTTAATTTCATCGTTTTTAATTTTTTCTAACGATAACGCTGATGAAATATCACTTCTGCTTCGAAATGGTTCCTTTCCTATTGAAGATATTAATTCAATTAGTTTGATTCTTATTTTTATACTGATCTATAGGGTTCAATTTAACAATGAAATAATGAAATAAAAAAACACGCATTAATTCAATTGCTGATTGTTCTTCTTTTGTCCATGAACGATATAAAGAAGGTCAATTATAATGTAAAAGGATCCTTGTTATTTTATAATAATTGGTTTGAAATTGGAGAATACATTAGTGAATTTAGATCAAGAAGCTGTATTTAATGGTGCAACTTTCACACTGGCAAGGCTTCTGACTTGTATTAAATAAACATAGATTAATCCATAATAAACTATAAAAGAGTTCACACTGTGGATATATTATAACACTGTTGATAAGAAATAATCACCCTTATCCACTAAAAATACTATTAAAGTACTGACGACCTTTTGGCTACCAAGTAGCCATCATCATCAGAGTAAACTAAATTATGATTCAAAATGTGCCTCTATAAATACTATTTGGGGATAATAATGTGAACAAAGGGTTACCCTCAGCAGGAGAAAAATCGGAATTTAATAAATTGCTTTTTCGTTTATACATTTCCATTCCTTCTAAATTACCTAGATATTTGTCTGTACTGTGTTTTAAAAGTGATAAGCTTTCTTGAGAAATGGTGTGACCTGTATTCAAAATATGTTCGGCTATATCTTATTCTTCTCTATATTGGCAAAATGTTCCTTCTAGTTTGACTCACAAGTGATTTTGTAAATTCCGGATTTGTCGAAATTGGAAACTTTATCGAAGGTGTTGCCTGTTTTAGCTTGTTCTTACATCTATAAACTGGTTGTATTGCTAATTTAGAAAACAAACTATGGAATTTTTTAATTACTGAGGAATGATAAGTGAAACTATTGAATTTTATTGAAGTATTTGAAAGTAATAGCTCTAATTTGGTTAGTTGGCTACGTTCCAATTTCCTTTTTGTTTAGAAATTAAATTATTGATCAAAGATTTGTGGTAACCCTTGTCCAATGCAATTTGTTGAAGTTTCTCAACTTTGTTGTTATGATTTTGCTGGTTCAGAGGGACGTTTAATAATCTACGAACTAGATTATTAAACGGAGCTAGTTTATATCTAAATGGTGTAGCTGAATCCCCGGGGTATACCTATTTGTTTTAGTGGGTTTTCTGTATATATCGAAATCCAAGTGATTAGCTAAAGGTCCTCAGTACTTTAATAGTATTTTTAGTGGATAACAGTGATTATTTCTTATTAATAGTGGATAGATTAATCAAATTATATTAGAGATCTCAAGAATGGAATGAATTAAAATTGTTTTATGAACTTGTTAGTTCTGTAATAAAAATACCGAATATTTACTGTGAATGATAAAAATATTTCACGTAACAGTGTAGGCACCTACTTATTTTTTTAGATTAAAATGCCGCTTTAAATATTTCACTTACATTAGTTTATATTGAATTAAACATTACAATGAAATAAAATACGAATATATGGAACTGACCATGATAGTATTTGAGAAATCATAATTAAACTAAGCTAAGCGCATACACATTTTGAATTTCGTAGCCAGCGTATTGTATTATTCTTACATTTGAATATGTTCCAGTCCCCTTTCCATTTAATTGGCTATAATAATGCTGGTTTTGCATGAAAATCTAATTGAGAATTACTAATGTCTATAAAATAGATTTATGTTAAACTTTCGATGCAATAATTTAAATATTGAATAATTTCGTAACATTAACTATTTTGAAGTGAATATTAAACGATACTAATAGACTTTAAACGATATTAATATCAATATTTATTATTTAATAGGAGGCGATTAACGCTATAAATATTCATTCCGAATGTTCCTCGGCTTCGAAAATTAATTCTGGTTTGATATTGTTGTTTGTAGTATTTACAAAGGAATTAATTCAATTTAAAATTCTTTAATAAAATTTTTGATGCAATTTGCAATATGAAAAATATTACTTTCGTTTCTTAGATGGTGGAATTATTCTGATACAAAATTATCATTCAATTAAAATTGTACTATTCAATTAAAATTTCAATAATCGCTCCACCTACAGTAATTCTATACGTTGACCAGTTGTTTAAAAAAACACGGTTTCTCTTTATTTTGTCGGCATTTGAGTAATTATTGTGCATTTCTACCGGCTTTGCGATAGGAAGAATCATCTCTCTGTATAGTTATAAGTACTGGTTCAATTTATCGTGACTTCCCCTTTAGTTCAATCAACACTAATCATTTATGTAAATTTAATCATTATTAATTAGATAGGTTCTAATACAAACTAGCAGGAATTTGTAATAAATTATCCTGTGTTCAATCAATTTTTAAATTTCTAAATTAACTTTCACTTTTGGCAAAAATTAATTATATACTATTAATATGTGATTGACTGGCAAAAATAACGTTTTATTTGTAGTTGATTCATCAATTATATATCGAATTGGCTCATAGCCTCAAGAAATAAGATTTGGATAATAAATAAATTTCGTTCTGTCTATTTTCTTGTCTACCAATTTGATTCATTTACTTTAGCAGGTTCATAGTTTGTGACAAAGTATGTGTTGGATGCATGAAACCAAAACTTTTGGAATAATTAAATAGCTTATAGAAATTTGATAATTCATCCAATTTATAATAATAGTGTCACCATTAAAGTCAACACCATATGGGAATTATTTTTTTAAATAGCTTTGGTTAAAAAGTGATGTCGGGAACAGTTTTAGGTTCAAATTAGAGCAAAAATGACTCTAATTTGTTTAGTTGGCTACGTTCCAATTTCCTTTTTTGTTTAGAAATTAAATTATTGATCAATGATTTGTGGTAACCCTTGTCCAACTCAGTTTGCTGAAGTTTCTCAACTTCATCGTTATACTTCTCCTGGCTCAAAGCGACGTTCAATCATCTATGAACTAGACTATTAAACGGAGATATTTTATATCTAAATGGTGTACCTATTTGTTAAGCGGGTTTTCTGTATATGTCGAAATCCAAGTGATTGCCATCTTTTATAATGTTAATATCAAGGAAAGGAAGTTGATTATCTGTTTCTATTTCGAAAGTGAAACTTAGTGAATCAAATTGGCTATTATAATATATACTTGTTTTACGTAGGTATAAGTAGGTTGTGAATACTATCATTGCAAAGATTCTTCGTTATTTTGAGTACGGTTTAAATATTCTGAAAACTCGTTGTGAATGAATAAACTAGATCAAGCAAGATAAAAACTAGAAATTTTACTATGTTAAATATTACTTTATTTAAAAGAAAGTTGGTTGCAATTTCGAATTTTACAGTTCATTATCAAAACAGACACTATCATTGTATGCTGTATTATTGTATTTTTTATCTGTAAAAATGAAATATCACAAAGTAACGAACAGTTGCATTCAAATTCTCCAAGATCAAGCAATATTCGATTTCGAAATGACTTTCAATATAAAGCTGCATCGGAGAACCCCATTGCCAATTCGGTTGGGTTAGAAAACAATATTCACGACCAGCACGATATTTTTACTCACTAGCGGTAACCGCTCATTTGAAATTGCATCCTAAAATTGATAGGTGGAAAAGGTCACCTTTCTCGCAATGCAAATTCGAATGGGTCATTTCTGGAGTCTGCTCACCATCTACCTTTGTCATGCTAATTTGCATTAAAACTACGATTTTATCGATGTTTTAAAAACAGTCAACTTCGTTTCCACGCTTCAACAGCTTAAAGAAACAATCATACTGTCTACGATATCTTCACTATGCTTGATTTTTAAAGTGCACTATTTTACACTTCCATTTTAAGATATTTTTAATAAATTATTGGTATTCATTTATTCTTATTTGTATTTATGGACATAATAATCTTCCTTATCTCCTCTTGAGGAGTTGTTATTGCTGTGGTGGGTAATGAGTGACTTATTCCCGAAAAACAAAAGTATCTTATAATAGATGAACGCCTATAAAGCAAAAGTCTCATCCGAGTATTCATGCACTTTAATAATGCATGTGTTCAAGAGCAAGGGAAAACCAAAATATCCGGGAGTCCTGACGTACTGGAGTCGCGACTCCAAAAACCACCGAGAGACACAATTTGAAAGGCTTATTTCGAAGAAAAATTAACGAATTTCTAGAAGATGACGTAGATATCCGGTTGACAAGCATGAAAAAATAATTTTTAATGAAATTAATCGATATCCAGGGCGTTAGGACCTCCGCATACCCGGGGGATGGTCCAAGGCGACTTCAGCGAATTTTTTGGACATCATATTCGTGATCAGCGAACCCGAAAACCCCCGAGAAACCAACTCGAGCCCGTTAACTCATTATTCACCGAGTAATTAATTTTTTTTATTCACCTCAAACAGTGCACTCATAAAAATGCATTTTTTCGCTGTAGAAATGTAATAAAGAGTTTGCCCAAAAAAAAAACGCGGCACAAAATTACTAAATTAGATTCTGAATTGAATGCAGAAGACCGCAAGTCAATCCATCTTATTTATTATTATTATTAGTTTTGGAAGGTGGAATGCTTTATTTTCTCGACTAAATGTGCGTACAATTTGTTCGATCTCTATGATTGCGCAGTTTGACTACCGATGCCGCCTGCATTGCCGCTTATTGTTCATTATAGCGAATACAGAATATCCTTTCATTGTTCCATGAAGAAGACAGAATGAACGATTTCATCATGCAATGTAACTAATGGCTATATTGTCTACGTTACGTAACGTGATAAATTCTGGGAATGAGAATGAACAACCGGAAGTCTTCTGCAAAGTATAGACACCATCGTGTCGTGTCTTAATTAAAATGGAAAGGATATTAACACATCGTTCCGTTTTCAGTTTTCCATACTAGAGCGAAAACTAATCTAACACGATCTTTCACTGTTTACATCACGACAATAAAATTTTAATATACTTCGTTACATGTAACAATTTTCGAAAATGACCTTTAAAATTGTAATAAACATTTAATAAACGTACTGGTATTTACAAAGCAATTGCATTTTTATTACTTTAGAAAAGAGTTTTTGACGAATTTTAACAACAATAATAAATATTCTCCGAGTTCGGTAAACATTCAATTGCTTTCGACTGCTGAAGGGTCGAGGTTACTGGTTTGACAACAACATTTCCCATCTAGGCAACATCTCTTGTTTACATTTTTGTCAATAATTCAAGTAATGAATCATTGTTACCCTATCACCCTTTTTCACTTAAATTATTACACTTAGGTATCTAAACCATTTTTCTGCTGAGACGCAGCTATCGTCAAAAATTTAAGTAAACTGAATTCGAAACTAAGATTACGAATGAACGCGGTAATATTAAAGGTTCAAATTAGGGGAAGGGTGAACTGCAATCGCTATATGCTATTTCTAAGGAATGAAAGTATTACAGGTACTTCTTGGCCGAATAAAAATATCTGTGCCAGTTAGTCTTTCATCCTATGATGAATCAAGAAATAAATAAGCTTTATGTTTATTGTTTTCTATAGCTTCCAAGGTCCTTCGATTTTTTGATTGTTTGCTACGGTAGACTTTCAATGGGCGTTTCTGCAAAACAATATTTTCCATGGACTATCGACTGGTAAAGTTCTGCTAATATAATCAGGGGCTCCTGTATGATTGCCAAAATTCCAATACACCCTCATTCAAGTATTACTGCAATCGAGGAAATGTTCTTTTCAATTGTTCTACACATTATTTTCTACTTCCGGATACGCTTTAATTATGATAGAAGTGTGCGAACAGCCAAATCGAATATAGAATAATGATACTTTCTATAAATTTCTGTTACTTTTCTTTTCAATTATTTATCGATTTAGCATGTAATACGCAATATAAAGTACCATCTGGATATCCATAATTATCGAATGTCTCTTCATTCATCACCGCTAATTGTATAAACGTTAAAGATTGTTGTGAAACGTTATCTACCATCATAGAGGACATGAATAACATCATCTAGGATATCCATATAGGTTCTATGTGTTGTATTATACGATTATTCAAATAAACAGAAAATGCACTGTTTTGATTTGTTTACATATTTGTGTTAATAAATAGAAATCTCGCCTTGTTATATCCCTCTTTTGTAATCACTCTATCCATGGTTACGAATTACAAAATATCATAAATAGTGAATTTATCCTTTAAATAAATCTTCTATAAAATCATATTTAACATGATTAATGCACCCGAATTTGGTAACCAAAACCTTTTGAGAACCCATACAACAAGTTCCATCAGTTATATGAGTTTTGAACATTTTCCAAGTTTCATAAGGGATGAGTATGAAAAAAAAGTGAATTTGGCCGATCTCATCGAATGTGATATAAAGCCATCTCAATACACAATTATGGATTAGAAAGTCGAATCTATCATATTGGCCTTTTTTGTTAATCAGTCTATCCATGGCTACGAATTGTGTGGCGACATCCGAGGTAACTGCTTGGGCCAGTTCCTTTGTGGTTCTGTGGTCAGTTACATCATGGCGTCGGTCGACAAAATAACGCAGTCGCCGCTGTTCTTTATTATTTATTCATTTCCAATTGGCATAATTTTTGAATGAAGTTAGCTTCGACTTTATGTAAATCCATTATCACCTAGACTTATTAATGTTTTATTCAGAAAGTAAAGCAATGAATAAGATCTCTTCAAGACTCCCGATTTCCAAAGAACGACAAACGTGGCTAGCAGCCTGGAATATAGATTTTGTCAACGACGAAATGCATCTATAAGAACCGTCCTTTTGCAGATGGACTGTTTAACTGTTTTACATGACCACTAGGAAAACTATGCAATATGCCTTGGCAAATACATTTTAAGAAGATCCTCTTAGGCCCCATTAATATTTAATTCCAAATATAGAACAACAAACTGTTGCAATCGCTCATGATATTATTCCTTTCTTTGCAATTATTATTACAGAAAAAAAAATTATGGAGGGCAACGACTTAACAGCATTCAGTAAATAAAAGAAGAATTTCATTAAATTTTCGAATACCCTACTACGCTGCTGAGACAATCGGGCAATTTTTAATACGTCCCTGGCTGACCCAAGCGAATTACCTAATCAGAACCACCGCCGCCAATACGACCTTGTGGCCTAGGCATAGCGTGCGAAGCTTGAACAGGTCTGATATTGACACCCTGGTCGCTGTACGAGAGAATAAGCAATAAAGATTAATATTATTTTTGAAAATGGTCAGGATATTTGTTTAACTTCATTTTCAAAAGTATGTGGATACGTTCATGTGTTTTCAGTAACACTTCCCAAGTTAATATAATTCTGAGTCGCAGATTTCAAATTATACATTCTAACGTAGTTGGAAAAAGAACTATCGACGAAGATTGAAATTGAGCATTTATGCTTGTTAAAAACCTCTTATAGTCAGTTATGCAATAAATGCAATTTTCACTGAATTACACCAAATATTGCCGTTCACGTGAAAATGTTCAAGGAAATTAAAAAGAAATATAACAACCAAAGTATGACAATAGTATTGCGAAAACGGTGTCCCAGTCGTTTGTAACTAAGAAAAATATGAACCGAGATCCTTATAATATTTATTTATTTTTAATGATGAAATAAGAAACAATCACCCTTATCCAGTAAAAATACTGAGGACCTTTCAGCTACCAAGTATACCATCATCAGAGTAAATTAAATTATAAAGCAAAATGTGACTGTTCAAATACCATTTGAAATTAATAGGGTATATAGGGGATTACCCTCAGCTGGAGACAAATCTGAATTCATTGAATGACTTTTTCGCTTTTACCTTTCCATGCATTCTACATTATCTAGATATTTTTCATTACTGCGTCAAGAGTGATACACTTTTTTGAGAAATGGTGTGACCTGTATTTAAAATATATTCGTCTTACGCTGTTTTTTCACTATTATTTTTCTTTATATGGACATAATGTTCCTTATAGCGAGTTAAAATGTTCCTTCTAGTTTGACCCACATAGTGTTTTGAAGACGACTCACAATTGATTTTGTAAACTCCTGATTTGTCGAAAAAGGAAACTTGGTCAAAAGTGTTGCCTAAACGGTGTTTAGCTTGTTCTTGCATCTATAAACTGGTTACTTGAAAATTTAGAAAACAAACTATGGAATTTATTAATTACTGAAGAATGATAAGTGAAACTTTTGAATGCCATTGACGTATTTGAAGGTAATGGCTCTAATTTGGTTAGTTGGCTACGCTGCAATTTCCTTTTAAGCTATTGCATAGCTTTTATCGCGGGCTTTGAGCGCGGCGACCGAATCAAGAAATTCCGTAACGAAAATAACCTAACACCCCCCACTCCGCCTACCATGTAGCTCGGCCGAGCGTTCGCTTAACGTGTATGTATATGGTACGACTGTACGAAGCTCGCACGGATCGAGACGAGCTGCTCCGAAATCGGACGAATACGTAAGCAGCTGTTTGTGAGAAAGTATATAGGTGTATAGGTATCTATCATATCTTTATAATGCCACACTCACCGCATGTGCGCCCCGTAAGTATACATGTAGGTATATATACTGTTGTAGATACTGTTCCAAAAGGTGGGGTAGCTATTTACCGAAATAATAATAATGTTACTAATATTATGACTCCGAATATTGAAATAAATATTGCACACGTTAGCGATGTTAATGTTAGGCGCTCATTTGTTGGAGATATTTGTGCGTGCTTATGCAAACTTAGAAATGGCCTACACATAGTCATGGTAGCAATTTACATTTCTCCGAATCCAAAATTGGACGAGGTAGAGCATTTTATTCATTGCACTTTACTGGAGTACACTGAAGAAGGGTCGAATACACTTGGTACAGATGGTAATAAATTTCCACTTATCTTGGCTGGCGATTTCAACATCAACTTCGCTGATAAAAAATCAGAGCGGTTGACAACTTTTCTTTCGGAAAAATTGAATTTGAAAATGAATAATGATCCACAAGAATCCACAACAAAATATGGGACCACCATTGACGCGGTATTTTCCAGATATTTAGAGGATATCAAGTCTCAAACTTATGTTTCTTATTTCAGTTACCATAAACCTATAGTTTCAATGATAAAAATTCCTGCACAACCTGCATGTATTGTAAGATAATAAAAATATTTTAAACGATATTAACTTCTCATTTATTCAATAAAAGAAAAAAATGTGTTTTCTTATCGGTCACCACGCTCAAAAAGTGTAACTTGAATTAATATCAAAGAAAAAAAAATACTGCATAAATAAAAAATAAATAAATAATTATAATTGCATAAGTTGATAAAAAATGGTATGCAATAGCTTTACCGCGGAAGTCCAAGAGTGCCACACGTTTTTTTTTGTTTAGAAATTAAATTATTGATCAAAAATTGGTAGTAACCATGTCCAACGCAATTTGCTTAAGTTTCTCAACTTCGTTGTTATAATTTTCCTGGCTCAAAGGGACGTTCAATAATCTACGAACTGGACTATTAAACGGAGCCATTTTATATGTCGAAATCCAAGTGATTACCATCTTTTATCTTTTATAATGTTGATATCAAGGAAAGGAAGCTGATTATTGTTTCTATTTCGACAGTGAATCTCAGTGAATCAAATTGGCTATTATAATATATAATTGTTTTACGTAGGTATAAGTAGGTTGTGAATACTATCATTGCAAAGATCCTTCATTATTTTGAATACGGTTTAAATATTCTGAAACTTTTTTTTGAATGAATAAAGTAAATCAAGCAATATGAAAACAAGAAATTCGGCAACTTTATTAAAGGTGTTTTAGCATAGAATTGTATAATATAATTATAATGTTATCTTAGAATACTCACTGAAACTGTCTGTTTTGTTTCGAAGATGATGTTACAATACGAAATATTATTATTATTTTTTATTATTGTTCGTCAATGATGCGTTTAGTATCCTGAGTATGGCCGAAATATTTGTTAATTAAACAAAGTACTCATTATGCCATAGAGCTACTAATTTAATTGTTTGAAAAGTGGCCGACCCGTGGTTGTAAAGTCAACTATTGTAACCACATTAGATATCATTACTCACCAATACTGGTATAATCCTCATTGTGTATCACCGAACAAACCACTTAGCGTTATTGAATTACTGTTGCTATTTCTCGTCTCAAACAGTTATATATTCAGTAACGTGTTTGCTGAAATCCCTCCTTTCAGATACACCATATCTCACATCCCCGTTCGTGGCGCCGCGAAAAGAGATTCACACCACCTTCCAAATCCATCGACCGTGAGCAATCTAAATATTTTATCAGGTCATTTACAATTATTAAGAAAATAATGCTTCTAGTATTTAGCAAATTGGGTATAATACTGTTTTAATAAACACTTATTCATATGCAATAACTTTATTATTTATAACTTTCTCCATATCCGCATTGTATACATTTTGAGAGTTATCATGTGTAGTTTACTGTGTGAAACTGTGAAAGGATTTAATCTTGCTGATAAGTTAATAGGATCGTTACGCTTCATCTCATTAATATTCCTACAATATTTTGCATTTTAAAAGTCTCACTATCCTTGCAAAATTGTATACTGATTTGAATAAAAAACGCAACACCTAGTAATAGTTAAGCAATTTAATTGAAATTTTTACAGAAGAAGCACATTAATGTAAATGATTAGATGCTGAAGCGAAAAAAAACATACATAGAAAAGTTATTCAATAATGAGTAACCCCACCGCGATTGTTTATGCACTCATTTATTCGATAAGGTACAGTTTGAACAAGATGATCAATGATACGAAGTCGAAGATCATCTAAATTTTGAGGGGGTGGCGTGAACTACTCAGTCTTGTACCGATTATATCCCAGACATGTTCAATCGGCGAGAGATCCGGTGAACGTGCAGGCCATGGAAGCACCACCACATCAGCATCTTCTAAATACTGCGTTGTAACCCTTGCCATATGAGGGCGGGCATTATCCTGTTGCAAAATTGGATTAATAAACCCCCGAAGATATGGCACTGGAACAGGTTCCAACACGTTGGTTATGTAATTGGCTGCATATAAAATTGCCCTGGACGAAAACTAGAGGTGACCTACTGCCATAACATATTGCACCCCAAACCATTACTCCTAATGTAAGGGCAGTATGACGTTCAACAGAAAATTGCAGATTTCTTTTTTTCCCACGTAAACGCCTCACCCTCCTTTGCCCATCATGGGGTCACAAACAAAATCGCGACTCGTCACTGAAGACCACATGATGCCATTCCTGCACCCAGTTCACTCGCTCATTACACCACTCCAGCCTACGGGCGCGATGACGTGGGGTAAGGGGAAGGAATAAAAATGGTTGGTAGACGCTCATGAAGGCCTTCTTCAGACCATGTTTACCAACAAACATCTTAACACTGCTGTAACGTATGAACCGCACGGTCGGCAATTTCCCGAAATGAAAATCCCTCATACCAATAATTCCGGCCACGTTCAAACTCACTGGCGATACTCTAGGCATTGTGGATAATGTTTACGACAGAAATGTGAAAGTAGAACTGTGAAAAATGTTCATTTTTACGATTAGGACTTGAAAACATTCCTCTTCTTTACATAAAAAATATAACAAAAACTGAGATAACGTTGGAGTTCTTTGTTGAAACTTTAATCATTTCTTGATTATATTGGAGTATTCCTTCTGGGAAAATTTGAGACATATTGCTCAACAAACACTAGGCGTTGCGATTTTTATTCAAATCAGTATATGTTAATACTTCTGAGCGAGGGCGAATCCAGCTTTCGAGTCATGGGCTCCCATGTCCGAATAAATCATGACACATCACACATTTACTCACCTATTTTTTCAGTTTCATAGTTACGTTTCATTGATGACATAATAAACTCAGAAAATTAATCAAATTCAGCGAGATGTGGTACAGGCCCGAAATCAGTATATTGGAAATCAGTATATTGGAACATCCAACATCGGAATACTTCAGACTTGATGTGTACTGTAGACAACAAAAGCCATGCTATATATTATTTTGTAAAGGCATGTATAGTGTATGTACGAACTGTCCCAAATTGGTTGTCCGAATGGGGTATCTCCGTTAATATTCGAGCATTCACGCATCCGCGGCCGCTTTTTTTGAGACAAATTCAATGGCGTTAACAAATTTTCTCTGTCAGTTGTTTTGACGTAACAGCCAACTTTCCGTTTTTTACCCACTTCGATAATACCTTTTATTTCGATTAATATCAAAGATATTACCAAACTGTAAAAACTTTAAGCTGACATTTTCACAAAGAATCCATGGGCGTAGTCAGATGTTTTTTCTATTCCTCTTTCGAGACCTAAACTTGTATTTTTTAATGCAAATCATAGTTGGCTTAGACTCACACACTTTAAGTGGATAGGTACCAGTGGACCATATTTCTGGCCACCAAGATCACCGGACCTAACGTTGGGCAGAGATTAAAAGCCACACACCTCTAGATTTATCTGAATTTATAAATGCATTGAAGTATTGTTTAGAATGCACTTATTTATATTCAATACGGTGAGCAATATTTTGGCACAGCAATGGGATCTCCTATTTCAGCTAATATTGCTAACCTAGTTATGGAATGCCTAGAGAAGTCTGTGATAAATTCATCAGATTTTCAACCCGTATTCTTTAAACGGTATGTAGATGATTGCCTAATGTGTGTTCCCAAGGATAAAAATCGGTATATAATTAATAAGTTTAACAATTTCCACTGTAAATTTCAATTTACTTGTGAAAAAGAAGTCCACAAAAACATAAATTTCCTAGATATGAAAATTAGGCATGAGTCAGATGGAAAAATAAAAACTTCCTGGTTTACTAAAGAAGTTTGGTTTCTGCGATATCTTCACTTCAATTCAGTTGCACCAACAAGTTATAGAAAAAGCCTTACAGATCGCGCTGTTAAATTGTGCTACCCAGAGGACAGTTTCTAAAATTCAAAAATTGTTGGTAATACACTGGAAATGGCTACCCAAAAACATTTTTCAACCTCATCATTAAAGAAAGAATGAACAAAATCTATAATGGAACGTCATATATAAATAACATAAAGAATGGTTTAAAAAAGTATGATATAAACCTACTGTGTTGATAAATATTTTTCGAACCTGAAACCTTTAATACCTAAAGATAAACAAACCCACACAGTATAAAAATTAAATTGTTTAGATTGCGATGGGACTTATACAGGAATCTGTAAACAATATTTACAAAAAAGAATGTATCTAATCAAATCCATACTAACTTTTTTTAATGTTTACTGTCCATTATAATCACAATAGTGGAAATAGAAGTACCAGGAATCTCTAAACAATATTTACAAAAAAGAATGTATGGCCATAAGTATAGTACTAGAAACAATAACTAACGTGGGCATTTTAAATTGAAATTGGTGCGATAAGGATGATTTGTGATGATACAATTAGATTTAAGAAATCCCGTATTAGACATTGATTTGTATTCTGATGATGGTCGCGAGACCAATACGTACGTAAAGACGAAAATGATAAGCATATGTGTTAGTGTGACCTTATATATAAGTAATGAAGAGGTGTAATTTATATATCGAACATATCGACATCAGTTTGAACATTTACTTTAATTTGTAGTTGTAATGTATTATAACATTAAATATAAATATCTTCTTTTTTGGTCCTGGCTCGTTGAAGGATCTACAGTTAATAAGATTTTCTTTTCATCTCTTGAAAGTTGCTATCTTCTTTCTGGATATCGATGCAATATCACAATTGATATTACTGTGAATAAAGCTTTCTAACATATCATTTGCAGATTTATTACCAGCTAATCCATACTAACATTTTATTAATTCTCAGTGTCCATTATAATAACAATAGTGGACATAGAAATATTGAGCAAATAGTTATTTTACTGCTCCAATATCACATTTAACTTATTAAATTTTATGAATGTCTTTTACAATATTTTACTGACTTACTAATATTATATAATGTACATAATGAGTTAAATACTGTTCATCAGCTTATTACGACTCATTTAATTAGGCATGCTTTTAGCGCACTAGTTCAAGTTGAACGAGTGCGCTAACATCCTAATGAAATGAGTTTCTTAGGTATACAATTTTACTATCCGCGTTTTCAAAAATAAAAACAAATACTTTAATTTTCTCATTATGATTATACAATTTAATTAAATTTTGATCACATTTTTGAATAAAATAAACAAAGAACTTTCAAAGGGTAGGTACCTTACTCCTCCCAAATTGAGGAAGATTGTTACCACCAAAATAACGTACCACGTACTGTTATTACTTATACTTTGAATAAAAGGATACTAATGACTAGAATTAGAATTGGCGTATACGTTATAGAAGTCATAAGCGTCGTGGAATAGAAAAGTATTATGTATTTAATAAAAATAATTGTTTGGTACATATAACTAGCGTCATCTCTTAACGGGTATTTAGAAACCATTTTTCGTTACTGCGCGCCACCTATTGAAATTTAGTCTAAGGTGTCTTCGTTGATAAACAACAGGCAACTACTATTATTCGCGAGACTGGCAACTTAAATAACACTATATGGTATTATAAGTTTTCGAAGTCCATATTGTCATTTTACTGTACTGTAAAGATCATTTACTTTAGATCACGAGGTGATCCAAAATAATAAGATTGTGCACAAGATTTCTGAACCACTTTTTGTATGAAATATCTAAATAATTCGCAAATATAACATTTTCCATAATAATGTCGATTTTCGTGAGGATTTACCGAAAAGTTCATTCCTGGATAGTACATTTTCAGTTTCATGGTTTCCTTCAAATCATTGTTAGCGTTGAACGGGAAATATTAAAATCTAAACTCTCTTTTTACTTCGCTCACTATACTATATTATAAAGGCAGCATTGTAATCGGCCTAAAACATTTTTTTTTAGTCTTTTTGAATTCATCTAATCGTGAAATGACCTGCTGTGGAGACGATCTCACCTCGCCGTTCATATTGGCCTACGAATTTGTAAATTTACAAATCGCTTCGAAAATGAACTATATACGTTTTGGAGAGCGGTACCATTTCCTTGGAAATGGTTCTTTTGTTTTAAGAAATCAATCTTTTTGCAAATTATGGCAACAATGTTTTTCTGATTATAAACAAATAGGTATACTCCTGCGGATTCAGTTACTCCAATTGATTATAAAATTATTTTAATAGTCTTGTTCAAAGACTATTAAACGTCCCTTTGAGCCAACCAAATTATAACAAGGACGTTGAGAAACTTCAGCAAATAGCGTTACAACAAATCATCGATCAATAACTTAATTTCTAAGCAAAAAAGGAAATGGCACGCAACCTATTAGTCAAATTAGAGTCACTATCTTCAAATAGTTCAATAAAATTTAAAAGTTGCACTTATCATCCTTCAGTAATTAATGATTTGTTTTCTAAATTTGCAATACAATCTACTTACTACTTCAAATTCAAAAGTTTACTCAGAACTCAATACAACGAATAAGGGAATTCCACAAGGAAGTTTGGCGGGTCCTCTGTTATTTATAATTTTTTTAAACGGTATCACAGAATTAGAAGGCTCAAAGCGCACATTGGTAACCTATGTTGACGATAGCAATAAAATCTAAGTGATAAACTTTACCCAAAATTGATTTCTGAGTGTTGTGCCCCCATGTTGAATGCCGGTGAATGGTTTGGAAAGAACAAATTGATACTAAATGCTGAAGAAACAAATATAATGTTATTTAGAAATATTCATCCAGGCTTTGAACCTCCTACAAATATGGTAATAAACCAGATTACATATAAACAGCAAGAGTCGGTAAAGTTCTTAGGACTAGAAGTGGACGCCACATTGAGTTGGTCAGAGCATGTAAACAATCTGATCTCTAAGTTAAATAGTGTAGGATATTCGATCAGGGTACTTAAAAATTGCTGTAATGATTCCATATTAAGAACTATATATTTTGCAAATTTTTATTCTAGAATGAAGTTCGGTATCATATTCTATGGTACAAGCACTATTTTTGAAAATATATTTGTGAGTCAAAAACGCGTTGTGAGAACTATCCTGAACCTTAAATTCATTGAAATATATAGGGGACATTTTAGAAAAAATACTCTTCTTACTGCTTATAGCATTTATATTTATGAGTGTATTATGTTTCTTTTTAAGAACAAACATCTTTTCGTTAAACTTAAAAAACTAGATACACATGATACTAGATCAAAAAATTATAACATCCCGGGACAAGACTTGACATTTTTCGAAAAGTCTCCACTATATAGATGTCTAAAATTTTTTAATGCATTACCAGACGAGTTTAAAGCTATTCAAAAATTAGTGACTTTTAAAATGGCTGTTTTTAGGTATCTGATCGAAATAGAGGCCTACAGCATAGACGAATTTTTAAGCTATAAGTGACAATAATAGTCCTTATATAATTTTTTTTTAATTGTTGTTATTGTGCAGTGTACATTAATTATATTTTATATTCTCTATTTGGGGCCACTTCATTTTTAGTAGTATTGCTATACTTATTATATTGTAATGTATCTGATTACGAAGAAAGAATAAACTTACTCACTTACTATAGATATAACAATAAGCTAATAAAAACCGTTCAGGCAACATCTTTGATAAAGTTTCCCACTTCGAGAAATCCGGGATTTACCAAATCGATTGTGAGTCTTGTTCGAAATGCTATGTGAAACATTCTAACTTGGTATAAATAGTATTTAAACAGGCACATTTTGATTTCTTATTTACTATGATGACAGCTGAAAGGTCCTCAGTACTTTAACAGTACTTTTAGTGGATACGGGTGATTGTTTCTTATTTATAGTGCTATAGTGTATCCTCAGTTTGAACTCTTTTATAGTTTATTACTATTATAACGACTTTGTCGTCAGGTGAACAGGTCAAAATCGTAGAAATAAAAGACTAAGCCTTACTATCATTATACCACAGAGTAACTGCATAATTTAATGTAAGCTAATTATCAATTAACGATTTCTTTCTTATTTATACTATTATAATAGCTCATAGAGTATAATTTGACACATATAGCTATTTCCAATCATTTGCAATATATTCATTGGATATCTCCGAAGCATTTGACCGAGTCTGATACCAAAGCCACAACTTTGTCGCTTACTATCGAGTTTTCTCTCAGATAGACCACTCCATGTGGTTGTTGAAGGAGTATTGTGGAGATCAGCTCTTAACCACTGGGGACAGTTTGCCATAAGCTGATCGGTGGTCTTTTGGGGCACAGGAATTGAAACACTCACGTTACAAAAAGGGTTTGTATTTACTGATCTTGGAGAGCGACGTCATTATGACTTAAAGTCGAACTCCACACCATTACACTACTCATTACAATTGATGATGGTGAATATAAACATCACGTAACAATCATATTAATAATCATAATGTCTTAATAATCTTAGTATATATGTATATCACTTCTCAATATCCACCTTGGATACAAGGTTCCCACGCTCGTGATGTCAGGGTCCCTTGTTGTACAGATTATACTAAACAATATGTTCATATTATTACAAGGTATGTACTCATAACACTAACCATATTGTATTTAATAATAGAAATAAGGTTATATTCGCTAATTGAGGGATTTTATTTAAACTCGTATAGGGATGAAAGATTCCTATACTACAGTATCCTCCGATACAATGGCTATTAACGCTGGCGTTCCACAGGGATCTGTCTTGGCACCAACTTTGTTTCTGCCCCATATCAACGATCTGCTGGAAGTGACCACCTGTCCCGTCCACATCTTTGCAGATTATTGGACACTTCATACCGCTTTGTCATCTAGAGCCTTTATACCATCTGTTGAAGCCAGAAGAGCGAGACAGGAACAGGTTGAAGCAATCAATGGAGATCTGGCAAAGATTTTGAAATGGGGATCTGATAATTTAGTACAGTTCAATGCAACCAAAACTCGAGCTTGCTTCTTCTCCAGAAAGGCGGATCACACAATCCCTAATATGATGATGTCAGGTACAACTAACCAGACTTAATTTTTTTTATCAAACAGCGAAGTTGTGAAACTCTTCATCTAGTGAGGTCTTTCCCTATGCCTATAGCCTCCAAAACTTCAAGAAAAATATGAATGCCTATCTCCTCTTCCTACATTCCGCTGCTGGCTCACACGATGTTCTTCGTACATTGTAGGTTTCACTCACGTGTAGTCAAAGAAAATATTAAGTTCAATGTATTATCTAATGAACATATACAGGGTGTCCCAGGTTTTAGTAGCAGAACTTCAACAGTCGATAGAAAATTTGATTTTGAGACAAAAAGTTCCTATTAACATATATGCACAGACGCTTAGTTTTTTGAGATACAGGGTGTTGGAATTGAAAAAAAAAATTGTTTTTGCAAATATCTCCGGAACCGTTTATCGTACAGAAAACAGCTTTTGTGAGCATTTTTTACTCATAGTAAGCTATGTTCTGTGCGGGAAAAATTTTTTTTTAATCATGATTGGTGAAGATTTTGAAGGGGTAGTGGGTGTTTTTCTCCCCAACTTCTACGTCACTGGAAAAAGTACGGTTTTGAGACAACTGTTTGAGCCGCCAATGTTTTCTACACAAAAAAGGTACTGGCCATAAGCTCTAAAGTTGACCGTTTTCGAGAAAAATCAACTTTTATGTTGAAAAACATGGTCAATTTTTTGGATTTGTTACTTGTTCTAACGTTTGAATAAATTTTGTTTAATTAGTAAGAATTGACCATGTTTTTCAACATAAAAGTTGATTTTTCTCGAAAACGGTCAACTTTAGAGCTTATGACTAGGTATCTCTTTTGTGTAGAAAACATTGGCGGTTCAAACAGTTGTCTCAAAACCGTACTTTTTCCAGTGGCGTAGAAGTTGATGAGAAAAACACCCACTACCCCTTCAAAATCTTCACCAATTATGACTGAAAATAATTTTTTTATCACACAGAACATAGCTTACTATGAGTAGAAAATGCTTACAAAAGCTGTATTCTGTACGATGAACGGTTCCGGAGATATTTGCAAAAAAACAATTTTTTTTTTTCAATTTCAACACCCTGTATCTCAAAAACTAAGCGTCTGTGCATATATGTTAATAGGAACTTTTATTCTCAAAATTAAATTTTCTATCGACTGTTGAAGTTCTGCTGTATAATGAGCATACATTTGACCCACAAAAGTAAGCAAAAGCGAAAAATTGTTTTAATAAAAGGAGGTTGAGGGTCTTAATGATCTACTTCTATTAAATACAAGCATATACTTATTATCCTAATAAATCCTACTGATTACAATTGAATGAGTAGATGTCTACGTAATTTCGTGACATTACTTTCATATTAAACTTCTTAATGTTTGATATAGCATCTTTTTTGTAATGGCGATAATATTTTACGAAATCGAAAAATGGATGTCATTGAATTCGAATCTTCTGGTTTCCAGTTATGCAATCTGTTTCTTGAAACAGTGAAGTAATTGTCATTTGGCTCGAGAAAGTAGTTCTGAATCATCCATAAGACAAGAATATAGTAAAAAACGAAAGGAACACGAAATACCCATAGATTCGATTAGTCTTGAAGATTTCTACAACCTTCTACGAAATAATCGGACTCTTTGAATTTGTTGTAGATCATCAATCTAAGTCGTGTTATAAAACCTCATCTTTACCCACGTGCCGACAATCGCGATTATACAGATAAAAATGTCGGACACTTGACGGCATAGCTTCTATTGAATTAGAGTAACATAAATCGCTGTTAGTATCAATAAAGAGGAAATATTACGTTACTAATCTAAGGAGCAACACGGATAATAAACTAGTTCGAACGCACCTTTCTAACAGGTTCTGTCGATTTAATTTACAATGCACAATTTTCTCTCTTCACGTTTCTTCCCGCTTGATCCTTTACATTTACAGGGTCGGTGTAGCCAGGGCCGTATTTAAGATCTGTAGACCCCTAGGCTGAACATGTGGTGCGGGTCCTACTTGGGGGGATTTTTCATCATTAACCTGCAGAAATCACATTCTGGGGCACTTTTGAACAGCAGAAATTGTGTTAGGTTCCCTGTGAATGAAGGAATCAGGCAGCAACGGCATTTGAATGCAATTGGCCGATATTATTTCATACAGGTGCCAAGTTATTTGACGAGAACTGTAACTCGCTTCATATCAGGTATCAGCTGTTCACTGAAGGGCTTAGCCAAATGGTGCGGGCCCTCATATAATCGTAAAAGACGTCGATGCAGATAGAGTTATTCAATATGCATCGACGTATTTTATGATAACATAAACTATTTTTTATTTTAATTAATTGAAAAAAAATAAAATAAACAAAATGTGGTGCGGGCCCCTTTGTGGTGCGGGCCCATAGGCTCCAGCCTAGGTAGCCTATGCTTAAATACGGCCCTGGGTGTAGCATGAATATATGGTTTGTTTCTGCAATAAGAAATAATATGCGGACAAACGAAGATCCTGATGGAATATTATTTACTCATGGAGATTTCTACATTCCTTACAGTAACTTTAATAAGTTCCTCTTCTTTTTTTAATTTTTTTTGTGGAGGTGAAGAAAAGCCTTTATGGGGAGGTTATGAGCCTTTGGGTCTCATGGTTTACTTTGTCTGGCTATTGCCTCCGGTGATACTTAGGCCTGCTGGGTCATTGTATCTCGCCTTTGTATTTCTTTACGGTATCCACTCGAGTACTTTTGACCCTTGTATGAGTTTGAACAAGTCCTTTACTGGGTCTTTTGAGATCCAGTGCCTCGCATTTACACAGTTTGTGTGTCATTGATTCTGTATCTTTACTGCAAAGTCTGCATGTCAGGTCGCCATTGTACAGTCCCATTTTGTTTAGGTGCCCTTTTACTGGCGCATGGACAGTCATGAGCCCTGTTACGACTTTATTTTTTCCCTATTCAGTGCTACTAGGTCTGTAGTTCTTTTGTTACACGGGCCTTTGATGTATTTCTTCCCATGTTCGTTTCCTGGTATTTGTTCCCAGTATTCTTTGTGGTTTTCCATGATCCAGTCTTCTACACATAAGTTCCACTGGAAGCAGTTCTGTCCTGGAGTACTCTTCACATGTTTGTAGTTCGGCTCCCAAACATACACTGAAGCTCTTGGGTTACATCTAGAAGAGAGCTATTCTTTGAATTATCTAGAACATTTATAGACCTGCCGAAAGTCTGCTTACCAGACTTAATTTTTCTATGGAACGGCTTAGTTGAGGAACAGTTTGCCTAATCAAAACTTCAGAGGGTGTTGTTGGTTGTGATCCCGAGCATTGATTTGGAAGACTTCACATAAGGAATAGTTGGACCTGACATCATCATATTAGAGATTGGGAGATCCGCTATCCTAGAGAAGACGCAAGCTTGCATTTTGGTTGCATCAAACTATACTAGATTATCAGATCACCATTTCAAAATCATTGCCAGATTTCCATTGATTGTGTCAATCTGTCTCTGTCTCGCTCTTTTGGCTTCATTGGATGGTATAGGGGCTCTAGATGAGAAAGCAGTATGAAGTATACCATTATCTGCAAAGCTGAGGACGTGACAGGTGGCCACTTCCAGTAGATCGTTGATATGAAGCAGAAACAAAGTTGGTACAATGACAGGTCCCTGTGGAACACCAGCGTTGATAGCCATTGTATCGGAGGATACCTGGAAGTCATTTCAAATTCGTTCATTGTGAATAGTTTGTCTATAAATCATTCTAAAACTAAAGTTATACCTTTTACCTCTTCCGAAAAATAGTTACCTGCATATGAGACTATAGAAATAAATAATATACCAATACCTCTTACTAATTCAGTTAAATATCTCGGTATTGAAACTGACTCATTTCTGAAATGGGACATCCACGTCAAATCAGTTGAACTTCGCAAACTTATATACAAGTTCAAACAAATGAGCTTCTTAGCCTTAAAACACTAGAATATATCATACTATTCATTGGCTGAGTCCATTATACATTACGGTATAATAGGCTGAGGCGGAATGGGATATCAAAGCTGGAACCACTGGAAGTCATTCAGAAACGTATACTCAGAATTATTTTCAAAAAATCCTTACAATACCGTACAGCGAAGCTCTAATTCTGGACTTGAGACAACTTTATTGTAAAACCATTCTACTCTCACATATAATGGAGCTGTAATTGATCATCGATACCATACTAGGAGAAGAATGGCTGCGTATGAAATATTACCACGGGCTAACAAGTCGATTGGCCAAAGCAGTTTTTTTTATTTTGCCCCAAGGCTATAAATTACAAAAATCTCTACGAAAAGAAGGTGAAAGCCTGGATTTTGTCTATGAACTGAAGATTTTTCCACACTTTAATTGATTCCTGATATCTATTTGTATTGTCCTAAGTATTCTTATTGTCTTCACTCTGTGCAAAATATCCACGTTCTGCGCCTAAATACCCCTCTATTCTGTACTTCTATACCTTCATCGTTTATATTGTATATTTCTATAATATATTTACCTGAGGAAATATCTTTTTTCTTATGAATAAAACATTATATGAGATAAGCTCACCATCGCCCACTTCATTAGAAGCTGTCTTTATAGAGTATGATATTCCCTTTGCCAAGCTCCCCGAGAGCTTTTTTGGGATATACCATTCTATTTTTACCTTACATCTCTTGGCTATACTGAAATATCTTAAATTGTATACAGGGTGTTCCATCTCAGACGAGCCACCCCGTATATTTCTTATCCCATAGTGAGTGGAAAAATCTCCCGAAACACGTCGAATGATTTTGTATGGGGGACATCTCTTGACGTATATTTGAGGCCTGAACGAGCAACCCCCTAATAGGGGGCGCTTCAACTCCTCAAAATTGAATAGGGGAGAGGGGTTGAGTGATACGTCATTTGAAAGGTCTTGGAAGCCTCTCTGTATGGAAAACGTAAATTTGATGAACCGCGTTCGCCAAAAATTAATTTTGTTGCTCGAATGCGCCACTTTGAATATTTTGGTTATTTGTACAATGTACAAGCTCATTTTTACTAAACCTTTTTTTACAAACTTAAGCAATCTTCAAAAACTCACATTCGTAAAAAAATTGAATTGTGTTGTCATGCTTACAATAAAAAAAATTAAATCTGCGTATTTAAATCAAATGTTCAAATTGTCCTCCATTGACTTCCATACAATAATTTATTCTCTCAAACTAATAAATAAAAAAACAGCAGAACAGCCTTCATTTTTTGTTCTTAGAAGGTGTTTAGGCATAACTGTAGAATTTGGAGGGATACAAATCCTCATGTATTTCGAGAAGCTCACACTCAACATCGGGAAAAGCTAAACGTTTGGGTAGGAATTTTGGGAGACCACCTAATTGGACCTCTGCTTATTCCTGGTGATTTAAATGGCGAAATTTATATTGAAATGTTGGAAAATGCGATTGATCCGTTAATAACTGAACAATTAGAAAACGATCCTCTACTACTTGAACAACAATTGCATTTCCAACAAGACCTCACTACGCCGCACCACTCCGCCAATACCTCAATTTGCAATACCCCAGTCGTTGGATTGGAAGAAGAGATCCTATGGTGTGGCCTGCCCGATCTCCTGACCTGAACCCTCTGGACTTCTTCTTGTGGGGACATCTTAAGTCCAAGATTTTTGTGACTCAGCCTGAAAATTTGGACGAGCTACGCCAACGAATTGTAAATGAGTGTCGTCAAATAACTCCAATTATGCTGAACCATGTTAGAGACGGTTTTCAGTCAAGATTGTATTATTGTATGGAAGTCAATGGAGGACAATTTGAACATTTGATTTAAACACGCAGATTTAATTTTTTTCATTGTAAGCATGACAACACAATTCAATTTTTTTACGAATGTAATTTTTTGAAGATTGTTTAAGTTTGTAAAAAAGGCTTAATAAAAATGAGCTTGTACATTGTACAAATATCCAAAATATTCAAGGTGGCGCATTCGAGCAACAGAATTAATTTTTGGCGAAAACGGTTCATCAAATTTACGTTTTTCATACACCGTTGTGAAGAGGTTTCCAAGACCTTTCAAATGACGTATCACTCAACCCCTCTCCCCTATTCAATTTTGAGGGGTTGAAGCACCCCTATTAGGGGGTTGCTCGTTCAAGCGTCAAATATACGTCAAAAGATGTCCCCCAAACAAAATCATTCGACGTGTTTCGAGAGATTTTTCCACTCACTATGGGATAAGAAATATACGGGGTGGCTCATCTGAGATGGAACACCCTGTATACATATTGTGATATGGTAAAAATAAATTATTATAGTATAGTAGAGTATAGTACTCAAATCAAAATAGATAGTGTTCTGTGGAAGATACTATTATTAGACGGTCCTGGATTCAGTAGGTAGCTACAGTTTTAATACGTTGTTGACCATTCACTTGGGTATGCTTTCACCTTCGCCCCTCCTACAATATGTAACATCTCCGTTTTGACATAAACGATCATGACAAATGATTTAATCGTATCCAATTAAAAGCGCATCGTGCCATTCACACGAGAGCTTGTATAACCTCGATCAGATATCACATGAGAAACTGAAGATTTTAATCCCAATTCCATGCAAATTAAAGCAATTCAGCTATACTTCTGTTAATCGACGATTGGATTAGATAGTTTTATCGATATCGTAAATAAATGTTATACAAGAGATTGATATTTAGATCAGAAGCTAAAAAAATAAGCATTCTCATATTTAAACATTTCGTCATCTAGAATTGATTAATCAATATTATTACACAAGATGTGAAAAAATTTGTTGGCATGCAATCTTCATTCTAGAAATCTTTAGTTTCGAATTTGCGACATTTGGGAAATGTATTAAGGTGCTTGCGGTAAATATGGCCCGGGGTCCCAATCATCCACAGTCATCCAACATAATATAGTTGTTGATGATACCACCAACAAAAAGTCATGGCTCAAAAGGGGTCCATATGTTAGCCCCTCTGAACATGCCGAGAATGTACAAATTGTGGTTTTTTGCAATGCATTGGGTCATTGTATCCCACCCATGACAAGGGAAAACGTCAAAAACCCGGGTTCTCATATCATCAATATCATGGTTCTTTGATAAAAATGGTCCCCAAGGGAAGCATGACGAGCTCTTCGGCGAGTTTTTGGAACATTTCTCCAAGTATAGAGCCAACATGCCTGCAAAACTTCTTGTATTTGATGAATTCAATCCATTTGGACCTCACTATTGCAGAAGTTGCTCATTCTCTGGAGATTACACTGCTACCTATTTCCCGAGAATTGATATATAATTCATACCTGAGTCAAGAATCATTATGTAGACAAATTTCAATTCCTCGACAAAAGAAACCTCACACCCCAAAAGTTTGTATGGATATTCAAATTTATAAATGAATAAATAGAAAAAACTTAAATTTAACATTCTGTATCTCTTCAACTAACGACTTTTTGATTGAACTTAGTTTGGATAAATCACAATATTTTTATCTTAGAAATCTACTGGGGAATTTTGGGAAATTACCTCGTATATCCCTGTCAATTCAAATAAACTTTCACATGACATAGAGTACAATTTTACGTCTTTCCAAACCCTTAGCGGCTTCTACTGATTTGAAATATGAATTCACGTCTTGAAACTTCATCTGCGGCCTAGCCGACGCCTTTCCTGTTTCTACGGCTATTTCTGCATGCATATCCTGCTGACAACACCTAGCGTTCTTATAAAGCCATGGAATTAGAAATGTTTGTTCACGTATAGGATATGATTTAAATTGTAATAATTTTCTCGGATTATCATAACTGAATTACAGTTATTTCCACTCAGTCATTGCAGATGAAAGTAACGCCCATTGAGATCAGTAATTGAAGAATGTAGAGAAAGGCATGATTATCACTTACATAGACAGTAATTTTTTATAAAATCATCGCTATACTTTACTCGATTCAATAGTGGAAGAGAGTGCTTTGAAATGTTCGATTTACTTTACTATCTCTAGGACAACAACTACGCAGAATAATTAAAAGGTGTTGCCTTATGCCGTATATTAATTAAAATACCTTCTTGGATGTTGCACTAGCATCGTCACAATGTGTACTTACAATGCAAATTGGATGATGGTCGAAATCCATCGACTTTCAATGATTAATATCAAATACATTCAATACCCAGCTGCTCGCCATGTACCTTTGAAGATTATGAGATAATTTTTTTCAAGGTGGGACAAATAACTGTGCAATTTAGTGTAGGTGTTGTACCTACCATTTTCTTTGGAGCAAAATATAGCCCAGAGGCACAGCGGAAAATATTGAGGAACAGTTAATGCACCTATTATATTAAATTACCAGTAACTACATCAAAAAGACTTGATGTAAGTTGTTGTGAACACCTTTTTGTTAACTGTTTTTGAAAATTCCATTTTCCTGGGAAGTATACTAAATTGTTGTTGATACAAGTCTATCTAATATCTCCCTTTTATCCAAACTGGCTTCTAAATATTTTGAATATTCTTAGTAAGCGACCCCCTGAAGGATTTTTCCGATGTAAACGAACAGCTAGACTTAAATCATTTTTATTGAAACGTCTGAATTGAAAAAATCATAATAAATTGTGAGGATAATATCTAATATGTACTATTTTTTTGCCTCTTTATACTCAATACACTAAGGGTTCATAAGTTTGGATGCACTATAACACTGATAAGTACGAAATAATCACCTTTATACACTAAAAATACTATTAAATTTCTAAGGACGTTTTAGCTACTAAGTGGCCACCATCAGAGTAAATTGATGATAGCGGCTACTTGGTACTTAGCTGAAAGGTCCTTAATATTTAATAGTATTTTTAGTGGATAAGGGTAATTATTTAGTGTCTTTTTACTTAGATAGGCACTATACAGTTTTTTGGATTAATGAAAAATCATAGAAGTGTAGTATTCAGATATGGCTTGTAGTAGTTGGAGAAAACATTGAGAAATTAAATATTTCTTTTACTTTGCAATTGGAAGCTGGGAAGGTATCTTGAACTAGTGTGTTGTTTATTGGTTGCAACTTTAGATGAAGGGAGCGCCGCCTTAAAGTCACATTATCTTTTTTTTTCAGGGATAAAATACCCATATGAGCAAACTGAATTTAGACTAGTTCCGCTACTCCAAAATGCTTTTTGTCCATAAACATTGAACAATAGTTATTTGTGTAATTAATTTGAAGTTGCAAGTTTAAAAAGTTAATATTTTGTTGTAAAGCAGTTAAAAATGTCGAGTTTGGATAGTGAGGAAGAAACTATTTGTACTCCTCCAGATATAATTGAAACAGCTAATGAAGCTGAAACAGATTTATTACCCGAAAAATCTAAGTGTATCAAATGTATTATGAACGGTGTATATACAGGTGTGACACAAAGTTTGCTAAGAATATAACTGAAAATGCCCTTCTATGGTATTTAAAAGAAAAATCAGTGTCCATATATACTTCGGAATGGTATCAATATCTTCGTAATGAGTCCCTCTACAGATACAGATTGAGAAAAAACGGTATTTGGATCTGAATTTGGCTCTACGATTTTTTATTTGGCGATTTTTACGTCAGATTTGATGAAAATTTAGCGTTTTTTTTTTACTTTTCTGCAAATAGCAGCCAAACAGTCTCACATATGCAACTTTTAACTTTATCTCACTTCTCCACATAATTGCGAATAATTTGCTATATCATAGACTGGTGCTGAGTCAAGTTTATAAAAAGTTATTCCAGAATATTCACAGCGAAGTTTTACTTCGCCCTGAACGCAAAAGCAAACTTTTTAACTTCTAAGGTAGCTTTTAATTATTCTAAATAGATGTAGAATCGACCGCAAACATCGAAAAGGTTAGGCAGAAGAAAAAGTTGAAATTGTTACATAGTGCTAATGAAGTCAATAAAAAACATGTTTGCTAGAAACTACAGTGAAACCTGGTTAAGTGGGACCTGGATAAGTGAGAAACCTCTATTATTGAGAGTTGCAATGAGGTCCCGGTTCTTTTTCATTAAATTACCTCTGTTAATGGAACTTTTTGAACCTGGTTAAATGAGATTTGAATTCTAAGACTTTTTCGATGTTTACCTCTATAATTGAGACTCAATTACCTGTATAAGTGAGACAAATTAATCAGGTTTTAACACGTTTTGACATGTTTGTTCACATACATTTCGCGTCTTCTTTCGCGCATGCTTTGTTTGTCAGTAGGTACTATCTCAGTCTCAGGTTTTGACCTAAAAACAAGGGAATAAAAGTGTACAAAATGTCCAAACGTAAATATAAAACGTTACATATGTACATTCATACCTACATTAAATTCATAACACCAAAAATACGCATTTTTATTAACATTTCCACCTCTAAAAATGGAATAACGGCACATTTCGACCTCTGTAAGCGGGGGCCTCTGCAAATGAGACAAGTATAATTTTAAACCTGCTTAATTGGAAAACTGGATTATTGGAAACCCTCAATAATTGGTACATATGTCTTGGTCCCTTGAGATCCCAATTAACCAGGTTTCACTGTATTTTGTTTTATCACGGCTTCGGAATTGTCGGAAATGGAGAGACGAGTTCAAAATATCACTTTATCAATAGGCCTGTAGCCAGAATTTTTCCTTGGGGAAGGGGCTTTTGATGATGAAACGGTTGTTTGATGCCGGCTATTTCAAACTGTGGGGAAAAAGTAGGATGAGGAAAGTTAATTTTTATATATTTGAAAATGAAATGTTAGGAAGTTGATTAAGTTTGTGCGTTTAATTTATCAATCACTATTTTTGAAATGAAAGAATAACATTTCACCTGTCGTTATTATATAAATACTACTATAATACTGACCTATGTGTGATTAATATAACAATACGATGCGATACATACCTGCGTCTGCAAGAAATTATAGCTTACTTTACTTTCATTTCTATTCTTCGATCAAGTGCTTTGGTCTGCCCTTCTAAATTTGTCATTTATCTTGTACCAGAAGCATGCTATACTAAAGATTAAGAACACATTCGTGTAAACATGCCTCTGAAGAGAGTTAATTATTTCCTTGTTCGATTTTTACAGTTGTATTTGTACATCGGATTAAAAAAAATGTTTCCATCCGTGAAACGTGAAATATGCAGGTTATAATGATAGTGATTCTTACCATCGGCATACTTCTATGAAGTTTCAACGCGTAATTTCTATTTTAATGCTGCTAAAAGCAGGAGGAAGTCGAAATGGAATGATCGATAGCTTTTGTGGTCTATTATTTGTGAATTACAATATTTCATTGCTGTAGAACAAGAATAATATCTTAATTTCGTATTAACTTTATAATTGTAGAGCAGGGGTCGGCAAGCAATTTCCAATAGGGTCCGGATGTTTTTGAGAAATTTAATCAACCAGAGAAGAAAATAGAATGAGCTGTGATCAATTAATCACGTGACTTCCCTCACTTTTTTTAGCAAAATAGCTTTCGGACCCTCCTGCGAGTCAAATGTAAACAATCGTAGGAACAGAATTTTTTTTAGAAACCGCTAATGAAAGATGCTCTATGTTGCATTGAAATGCAAATTGTCGTTTCTGATTTCATTTGAGTTTTACCATTCTTTGCTTACAGAATAATCAACAGGATGTCGGATGTCATATGCTATTGCAGATTTGAAGCATCGTTATATAATAATATGTGTTACATGCAAAATTGTATTCGTAAAGTTATAACTACAAAAACGGTCAGCAGTGAATGGAATGAAGTTTTAACGTTGCACAATTCCTATCTATTTTTTCGTGATGCAGCATTTCTTAAAGGAACCATAAACTGCATCTTCGCACATCGATGATGTCACTTGAATCTTAGAATGAGAGTTTCTGACACTTCTTCAGGTTAAATATATGCCTGTGACATCTTTGGAGTTCCACAAGGTTGAGCCTTGGGCCCCTTATATTAATAATATTCATCAATGTCATTTATAACGTGTCCCTTGATATAAATACTAATTTAGAGAATTATGCAGACGACACAAATATGCTTGTGATGATATCAAACAGACAGGAAACAGCTCAAGGCTGGTTTTATATAAATCAACTACTTCTTAATGAGTCCAAAATAAAGTGCTTACTGTTTAGAACAGACAATTGCAAGTGTGAGGCTCTCCAGAGTTCATCGATTATGGAGAAATATGCCATTCTATTTCCAATAGTAAAAAATTTCTAGGCTATACATTTGACGAACATCTAACATGGTACGAACATATTAAGGTACTCTCAAAAAAACTAAATAAAGTATGCTTTGCATTGAGAATTTTGTCCAGAACGATGGGTCATAGTTTCCTAAGGAGTGTTTATTTTGCCAATTTTCACCTTGCCCTCATAGTGTTCAATTTTAAAATATGTATATTTCATTGATATCTTGGATAGTAGACTTCCGCGGACAGCTAATCTTGAAAAATCTTGTCTTCCGGATGGATTCCGCGTCACAATAGCTCGACTTGATGCCGACGTTTCGCCAACCATTACAGGTGGCATCTTCAGGGCAGGCTTGATGCTTGAACTGAAACTGGTTCTACTGGTTTCTGTAGCCGTATTTATTGTAGGAAAAATCCTTCACGCTACATAGTTCACTGCCTTTGTTCCGGTGGTTAACTTCGTTCCAGCACCTGACCCTGCCGTTGTGCGATCATGTGCGAAGTTGAATTTTCGAGGATGGGTTTCCAAATGTTGGGAAGGTAATTATATTTCATATATTTCCTTACATTTTCTCAACATCTGAATAACCATAGTTTATTCGTAGCTTATGTATAAATGAGGATAATTTGGATTATTGTTATTTTCTTTCTTCCATCTAACGAGTGAATGAATATTTTAAAAGAAAGAAAAATGTGTAGGTGATCCAGTTCTTGTAGACAGTTCAATTTCACCAATCAGAGTATGTACCCTGTCAAAGTTAAGATATATCGGGAAAGACCATCAATGGTATGGTTTACATTTACATAACTTCGTTGTCAGATATAAGTGATTCATGCTGGTTGACGACACACGCTGATGAGCCTACATGTTCATGAATATCGAAATAGAAAGTGACAGTTACAGATATGCTCTGTTGCAAGATGAATTAAATCAACGATTACTATCAAATTTCGTGTATCGAAATAACAATATGTATTTTTTCCCTGAGATGACATCAATATGGTTCGTTCGAAGTGAGTGGAATTGACTCATTGTGATTGCCAAGAGAGTATACACACTCTATCGTGGCGTGGGGTTAATGTGATATAGGATTGTGAAAAAATCGTCATTCTATGATCCCGTTTTAAGAATCGGTAAATACGGGTAGTTGAAATTCCTAGAGCAACGAAAAGTTCTACTAGTCCTAACACTTGTTGTCGGGTCTCTGTAGAAGCAAAATTCATCTTGTACAGTTTTGTCTGTGGTCGAACATTATGATTTCGATCCCCATCTACCACATCAATTAACCCTTGGCAATCAACTCTTAGAAATACAGAAGGATGCTGATGCCTTCAGACATATCAAGCTGGCCCACCACACACTAATTATCGCAATAAATTAAAGTATATAAATGGTAAATTTGTTAAGCAAAAAAAATATTATTGTATTAATATTTTTTTAAATATGGTGTGACTGACAAAATCTATAATGGCATGTCATATATAAATAATATAAACGATAATAAAGATAAACATTAGCATACATTCTGGAGACCTTGGAGAAATTTAAGGAGTTTTTAAATGTTGCTCTTGAACCTACTAATTGTGTGGGTAAATATTTTTCAAATGTAAAACCTTTGATATCTAAATATGAACAAGCCCAATCAGTACATAAATTAAATGGCTTACAAGAATCTCTAAGCAATATTTACAAAAAAGAATGTATATTCAAAATATAGTACTAAAAGCGTTTGTCTACTTACGTTTATACAAACTTTTCGTATTAACTTAAAAAGTTATATCGATTGAAGTCTTGCTACGAAAAATTGTTACTTTTCTTCCTCTGGTAATGCTTGAAAATGGGAAACTGATTTTTTCTGGCGTATTTAATTCTACAAGAAGTTAGATTATTGTATCGTCCACAAATCAATTAAATCAATTTAGATGTTCGAATGTTTCTTCTGTAGTGCGTATATTGCAACATTCTCGTGGAGGCGCTCCTTTCAAATTTCATTACTTTCCTCTAGATCGAACGTGGGAAGATTGAATACTCGCGGCAAAAAGAAGATGCTAAAGTGAATCAATTTTAGTGAGCGGACACATCGGTTGTCCATTATTGATATTGGAATTTGATCATGATTAATCTTAAATAGGTAAGAGTAGTTTGATGAAATATATGATACTCGTTACTTTCTTCCGAGATTGAACATTTGTTAATGGGAAAATGTGTGATTTATATAACATATCAACCGTCATCTAATAATTTGCATAATTTTGAATATATTATTTTTATGAGTAATTCCTTGAGGCGAGAAATTACAGGTGTTAGTTGAAAATAGATGGAAGTCTCAATTAAACTGGGTTTGTAGATCCTGGTGTTTCCGTTCTATACTGGTTACAAATTGCCCATCATAATTTATTATATTAAATATGACACTATAAGGCACCATTTTATTCTGACAATAACGTACCTATTAATTTTTATTGCTGTTCTTTCAGGAATGGAAATGCTATTAACTAGCGAGATAAAATCAACCAATCTTAATTTGATAATTTTTTTTTATACTTCCACTACAAGAAAAACATCTTGTGAGCCAGCAGTGGAATGTTGGGAGAGGAGATAGGCTTTCGAATTTTTCTTGAATGTTTGGAGGTTATAGGAATTGGGAAAGACCTCACTAGGTAAAGCGCTCCACAACTTTGCTGTTCGATAAAGAAATGATGTCTGATAGGAAGAAATTCGAGCTTCACAATGAAGTGGTGACTAGTTTGAGCTCGTCTAGTCCGCTTATCTGTGATCTCTCGTGGTGGAACAACAGACGAGATTTCTGATGAACACCGACCATGGAAATATCTATAGAAAAGGGAGAGATCTCCCACCTTTCTACGATGTTCTAGAGAGGTAATTGTGTGCTGATGAAAGACAATCTGAGAATACGGTCATCGACGGCAGCAATATTAGGAGGGTCCCTCTCTTGCGGAACCAATGTGCTTTTTTTGTGGTATAGTAGCCAATGTGCCATCATGAATGAACTGGAAGTGAAATATCTACCAATTGCTTTGGCGAAAGTCAAAATGAATGGAAGTCATTCGGGGATTCGATAAGTTTTGATCTTATTTTAGCATTTTATGCCTCTTTCGAAGCGTTTATTGTTTCATTGCACATATTTCCGGGTTAACCATATTTTGTTCTGATCTCCAGACATGCGTTACCGCCCCAACGACGGTATGCTATTTGTTTTGAAGCGACGGCCCTAGAGCAGATTTTATTGAACCATCGTTCACCAGATGACAGTGATTTGTTGGTATGGAATATGTAAGTTTTCATTTCTAGCCTGATAATATCCGAGATCTCTGTGGCACATTGCGTTGGGTCATCAGATTCAAAACATACGCTTCTCCAAGGAAACTCGTAGAAAAACATGCGAAGACTGTTCGGTGACATCCGCTATTGTTGTGATGAAACTTAAATAAATAATTACTCCCAAAGTATACCTTGAATCGATTCAAAACTTTCACAGTAACTTTATTTTAATTTAACTTGATGTTACACAAAAACGTTTGAATCATCCCCAAACAAAATGTTAAGACAATGTGTCAGATACTAAAGAAAATCATTTATAAAAATTAAAAACAATCAAGGACCCATAATTGAGCCTTACGAGACCCCTATCTGACCAAGTGTCATTTACATATACAGATTGCAATCTTTCTCCAACCGCAACATCATGACAACAAATTATGAAAGGATGGTCCTTTCATAATTTGTTGAAAATCTTGAGATTCAGCTAATTGGGTGATAATTTGAAAAAACGGAGAGATTGTCACCAAATTTTTAATCTTCCAATAGTTTACCTGATTTGCCCATTAAATTAATAAACATTTGTTATTAAATTTAGAGAACTGGAGATAAGAAATATGCTTCATAAAACATTAGGAACCATGTTTGTTTCGTAACACTATTATCTTGTAATATATTTCGCAAAATGAGTGAATTTACTTATTAGCCATAACAAAAGAATTGTAGTCATATTGCTTATCTACGTGTTATATAAAATACTAAACCAAAGGTAATGGTTTAAGAAATGAAACAACTGAAACGGAAATAAATGTTTCATTGTTCTATTACCATGAATGCAAATTACTTATTCAAATAAATATAACCGAATGATGTTAGTTTCAGTTTTCATTCATTTTTAATATTATTTATAAATAAGTATGTATCAAAAAGATAATCCCTGAATAACAAATTGATTTGATTTGCAAATATCATGGTAATGAACTTTTTTCACGATGTTTTAAGTTAAACAAGATGTTCATGTTGAAGTGATCGACAATCAGGAAGTTATTGGAAATTTTACAAAATTTAATTGATGATGAATCTTTTGTTTAATTTAATTTCTGGCATATGGCAATCATCACACCGTTAACTGAGTAGGTAAATAATTTATTTTGCAGGATGTTAAGATAATTTAAAATTCGACATACATTATTACACGCAAGAATTACGAAAGCTATCATATCATACATCAGTCAGGTTAATAGAGAATTTGTAAAGGAACAAAGACATATCGTTTTTCAATTTATTCATTCTTTATCTATGTAAAATTCAGATAATCGTATAAAACAGCAATGAATGTTTATTTTCGTTATGAAATTTATTACCGTAGGAGTGTAGATACAACATTTCTATAAAAACGCATCGGATTTAAGATAATGAATGGCATCGAAAGCATCATAAAGTATGATTTGTCAATATGCGTTGGCGTTTTATTGGTTGATCAGTTATACGTCTGAGAAACATCTGTCAAACAACTTCACCTACATGTGTGTGGAAAAAATTCATAACCAAGGAAAAATGTTGTTGAGTGAATAGGCTACTGATCACGGGACGCACAATGGGCCCAATCCGGTGGCCTACGTTCCTCAAGAGGCCACGCCACTGCACTGTAATGTTGATGGTTTAGTTGGGATATAGCTACAAACGGACTTCTATTTATTGAAGGGCTTAGTAGACCCAAAAACGATTTTTTCTGAGAATAAACGATGATAATCGTGAAGGGAAAAACATGTGATTACTCTCACAACTGGAGTGAGTGAAAAATGAGATGACCGATCATCACAAATGGGTCGATAGATGCGGCTTTAGAACTTCTCGTAAAACGATGAACTTCGAAATACTGTTGAACACGTCATTCTTCATGTAAAAAAAGGATCAATGGTACATTTTGTAGGTTCTTTCAATTTGGTAATAAACGCATTTTTGCAAGGAGCTGTGAATGGTATAGATTTTCGATAAACTGGAAAACGTGCTCGTATCAGATTTTTTGCAAAGTACGATTAATGAATATACTGGACTAGACTATTATTAGGGGTTGTTGCTAGCGCGTCCTTAAAGGACTATTCTACCACCCCCCTCCCAGAACAGTTTTTTAGTACGCCGGGGAGCTTTAGATCCTTCAGAAAAAATAAGATTTTTCCCTGCTCCAATGGTGTAATTTGCCTCTGCAGTGTTTCCGCTGTCAGCGAGGAAATGCATCGGTATTTCCTCCGCTTTTCTGCACGTCCATTATTAACTAGGCCAATTTTTCTAGTATGACTATTGAGCTTCCAGAGCCTCGCCGTGACTCCTGTTATGATTTTTAGGTTGTCCCTGTTTCCTCTCAAACATTCCAAGACAGCCTTTTTCTAAAATTTGTAGTGTCTCTGTCCCGGAAGAAAACTCTAGCATTTGGTGCTTGCTAAACTCTTGGTCTGCTAGATTTACTATATAGTGGGTATTCCTATATCGCAGAAGGGTTCCTGTTCATACTTCTTTGAATGTCTTGGGGCCCAGTGAACGATGATTCTATTCAGCCTCCTTTGATGTGTTTAGTTTGATTTTGCTATTAAGAACCAACCATCAGCTTGACTGTCGAACACGATGACTATATCCTTTTTTTTGTATCGTTTGCCCAGATTGGTTTGAAAACATCTCTATTTTGCATGGATTTTCGCTTGAAAGATGCTGGTGTATTTACTAATGCGTTAAGAGAATTTGGTTGTGGCCCCCAAACAGTCTGGTCCCGTACCTTCTGCACTTCTGTATCCATCTCCTGTCCTAACTAACAACAATGTGGGTTCTAAAAATCACTTTTTGAAGTATTATGGACCAACGCTCTAAGAGCAATCCATTCCTACGATACCGTCTGTTGCGACTTTTAAGAAATGTGGAGTGAACTGAAGTTAGCCTTCTCCTCGATCAGTATCCATTGTTCTCTAGGGATTACAGTAAGGATAAAAAGTTGACTAATAGATCGGATCTTCTATAAGAAACGATACAAGTTAGCTATTATCGCAAGTGTTTGCTGCAATAAAACAAAACTGTTTTTATGGTTTAATGTAGCTGTCCGTTACTTTGTGATATTCCATTTTTACAGATATGAACAAGAAATGTTACTTTGTTAAATATCACTTTAATTAGAAAGAAAGTTGATTGTAATTTCGAATTTTATAGTTGAAATTGAAAATGAAAATGAACTTCACAATGAAGTGAAACGATTCTAAGATTTTATGGTACAGATATATGGTTAATTATGTTGAGATTGTAAATGGAAAGGGGCTAAACTGTCTGTAATTATATTATCTAGTTGCTCGTTAAGAAGTTTGTGTTTAAATATTTCTATAGATTCTAATAGATTAAGTCTTCTACCCTTCGTAATTTTATGTAAAATATTCATGTTTTCTAGTGGAGGAAAACGGTGTTGGGTTTCTATAGGAAAAATTCGCATTACTTTTATTCAATTGAAATGACTTAAAATATTTCTTATATCTAACTTCAAACGATCAACCAGTTTGACCGATGTATAAGGCATTACATTCCTCACAATTTAACACCAGACTTTCGAAATTTATTAGATTTAGTTTTTGCAATAAAACATGTTTTTGGAAATTTTTGGTCCAAATAATGGCCAATTACTAAGGAATGCCCCGATATACTGACAACAATAACAAACATTTTTCACCAGGTTAGAAACTGCGATAGTGCATTCCATTTAGCCTACTAAATTAACTGGCCAGCTCCAAAAAACTGATTCAATAAAAATCCTTGGCACTAGGTACAAATGTATAAGAATTACATGCTTTTCAACATACATCTCCGAAAAAGGGTTCGTGCAATGAAAAAGTCCAATATTTGAGGTAGCTATAGCTTGGAAACGCACGATTCGGTTTGTGAGAGCTATTGTACTTTGAATCTTTCTCTACAGATATACAGTAGTGCCAAGGTGTATTCATTCAGGCCCACCATAACGCTCTAGCTCCTAGACTATAACGTTTTGTTCCTTCAATATATTTTTAATTAGTGGTAGATATTCTGTGTTAGGCATTTTTGAAAACATACCAGAAACACTAAACGAAATTAGAATTGAATTGTTTGGGATGTGGATGTCTTTAAGTTTGAGAGTTCGAATTAATTTTTTATACTATGTTGTGATGAGAAATTTGAAATTGTTTTGAATTTAGAATTGAGTTTAACTGATAGTTCTCTGAGAGGCGAATTTATATAAGAAACTACTGGCCTGATGGACTGCCCTTCCTTATGATCCACTACTAAAAATTCAAATTTTCTTAGTAATTTAGAATAATTTAGCTCATCATCATACTATGAAGACAAATGTGGGGTTTACAGCTTACCCTAAGATATGCATTGGTCATTCATGAAGGACCTTTGCGAAACACTTAATTATAATTTCACGATTTTACACGTTCAGAATAAAAGTATTAAATTAAATTTGCTGAATTTTAAACCGTTAACAAATAATGCTATAATAAATTTGAAAAAATGTTTAGCAGATACGCTATGGAATGTTTATTCATATATTAATAATTAGTAAATATAAATTATTTGAGCAGTTCAAATAATAAAGTTATCAATTTTATTAATAAAATTTACGTTTATTTTTTATCCAATTAAAATAAAGTTTTTATTCTTTTCTACTTATATCATATTTTTATTTACTTTACACGTAAATTTAATTCTAAGAAGTTATGTTCATTTTTTTATCCAGTTAAAATAAATTATTTATTCTATTTTTATCTATATTATATTATATTTGTATTTAATTTAAATGTAAATTTATTTTTCAGTTAATCAAAGTAATAAATTAAATTTGCTGGATCTTCTTTCTAAATTTATATAATTAGATTTTACCATTTGCTACCAGTTTATAGTTTAATTCCTTGATGACTAATTATTTAGGTAAAATTCCCCTAGCCGTCTGTCCTAAGATTATCATTAAAGTTATATATTAGGTTAGTTAGTTGGAAGTAAGTTAGTACTTTGTAATATTTGTTTGAAGAAGCTACGGTGAAATTAGTTACATTCCGTTATTAAATTAGTGAAAATCAAACTTTAATTCTTATTTTATTAAGAATTATCAATGCTGTATACAGTAAGCAATATCCAAGTATGGTTTCATCAAAAAATGTTAAGTTTTTTTACTACATTTGTCAAAATAGGTTGAACTATTAAAGTTTATTACTACGCAGATTCTTGGACATAACTATACCATTATCCCATCTAATTTAGTTCCCATAGGAAATTACTTTAGATATATTATGAATGCTTTTTTGCTTTCATACGAGCGTGACTAATGCAAAAAAGATCCAATTTTAATGGTGAAACGTGAAAGACTTTTCAATAGAGTCGTAAAGTGGAGTATTTTACTCAAGACAACCATGAATGTGACGGATTAATATGTATTTAGAATGGCTTAGAGAAGTGTCGTGGTAATTAGCTGTAGAACGATAACTAATGAAGATTCTATATCTATACCCAATAATTAAATTTTATATAATAGTCCTGATTAGAGAACATATGCACCTTCGCGGACGTTTATTAGCTTTTAATATTTACATGGATTTTTGATGTGGAACGTCTTATGAATGGTAGGGTATATGTAACGTTCTCCATAGAAAGTACAAATGGTTGTACTTTGATGGTGGTCAGCTATTTGGTGGCAGAGCTCGTACCGAATCATTTTACTTTTACAAATATGGTAAGTATATTATACGTTCAGAAGTTTCAGTGACAAGTTCGTAGGCAATCGAGCGCGTTTCAGTGAACATGTGTTTTAAAATGTACCGGGTGAGTTATTTATATCGCCAATTGTGTTATACAGATTACAGAAACAGTTTTGGAACGAATATTTCTGTATTTGCTTTAATATTTTACGTAATTTGGAATAGATTTCTTATGGAAATAGAAATAATTTCAGCTTTACAAGTTGTTTATATAACGAAGGAATGGAAGCTTTGCAACCAAAATTAATCAAATTATGTTCGCTTATATTCACTAACCAGTAGAAATTATGCACTTGTTATCTGAAAAGTTCCAATTTCTATAATATGCGATCAAATAAAAAAATATGTAGTTTCTTTGCATACATTGGTGATGTAACAATCGGCACATCAGATAACAATTGACTACATTGAGTTATATAAGAAAGTCCATTGGTAATAATGCTTACTTTAATATCAATTAAAACAACTAATTTCAATTAATATTAATGGCACTGTTAACACTACAATAAATAAGATACAATCAATCTTTCCAGTAAGAATACGGTTAAAGTACTCTCAAGACCTTTCAGCTGACAAGTATCCATCATCAGAGTAAACATAATCAGAAATCAAAACGTGCCCGTTTGAATACTATTTGCAATTAATAGGGTTATGACGGATTACCCTCAGCTGGAGGTAAATCTGAATTTATTAGATTCCTTTTTTGCTCTTGAAAATATCTTTATTAGGTTGTCTTCTTTTTGTATAGCGATTGAAATTTAATAAACTATGAAGAGTTCACACTGTGGGTAAGAAATAATCACCCTTATCCACTAAAAATACTGGGGATTCAGTACTTTAATAGTATTTTTAGTAGATAAAGGTTATTATTTCTTATCAACAGATTGAAATATATATCAGATGTAATATAGCAACTGTTATTACTTTTAATAAAGTTTTATAACATACCATATTTCTCGTAATCTTCACTTCTACGATTGAATGAGTTAATTTTTATTATGACGGAAACAAAATCGTAAATACGCATTTTACTGACAATCGGATATACACTGTCATAGATGACACCCGCCTATTTGATATAAATATAAAAAAACGCAAAAGTAATAAAGTAAAATATTATTTTCGCTATTTAAGACTTACACATAAAAAGCGACCCGATATATGATAATAGAAACATATGAACTACTATGATTTCCATTTAATGTTAGTAATTCGTGACGTGCAGACTAGTTGTTAAGTTGTTCATTTTCCAGAAAAAGTTTATCCTCGAGCAAGATTCGAACCTGCGACCTTTAGATTGCCGGTCAGCGCGGTGCCAACTGAGCTATCGAGAACACACGTTCGCAACTGCAACTATTCTCGGTAGGTCAGTTGTTAAAGCGCTGACCGGCAATCTAGAGGTCGCAGGTTCGAATCCTGCTCGAGGTTAAACTTTTTCCGGAAATTAAATAACTTAACAACTTGTCTGCACACCACGAATTATTTACATTGATAACATATCACAGACACGACCTTTCCTAAAAAACACCCATTAAAAAAATATAACTTTAGGCCAGAACTCGAAATTGCACCATTTTTTTAATTTTCTCGACGCTTTTGGATTATACAGGAAAAATGCCTCAAGAATGTAAAGGTTATTTTCTCCTTTACTTTACAAACAACCACGATATTCAAATGTTTATAACTCGAATGCAAAAGAAGATAGCAAATGTTTGCTTCCGCCATCAGTGAATTTGTCTCCAAAAAAATACAGCTTTTAATAGATATTCTATTCAAAGTTAGAATGTATTTCATCACGTAATGGCCGTTTATATTCAATTTTAACAGTACTCTCCTCTCATTGCACTAGTGAGGGAAGCAAAATATAGATATTTGAAGATTGATTTTAAGATTAAATAATCTTCTGTTCCGATTTTCATTTCCTTATTCAATTCATTTTATTTTTAATAAATATCACCAAATATAATATTATGTTCTTCTGCTCAAAGAAGTCTATAATGTATTTTAACTACAGTGTAAATGATATTACTTTTCGAAGACCCAAGACATTTATGGCTCGCTTTCGTCTCTTTGATTCAGAGATTCATAACGTTCTATCCAAAGCAAATTGTATGTATGGTTTTATAGCTTGCTGTAATAAAGAATTCAATGAATTGAACAATTGAATACTTTGACTACACGAGAGGAAAAAAAACTGTGTTCGAAGAACATCGTGCGACCCAGGGTGAAATGTTGGGAGAAGAGATAGGCAATTAGGCATTCGAATTTTTCTTGAAGGTTTGGAGGTTATAGGCATAAGGAAATACCTCACAACTTCGCCGTTCGATAGGAAAATGAAGTCTGGTAGGAAGGAGTTGGGCAGGTCTCGAGCTTGACAATGAAGGACTGACTAGCTTCAGCTGGTCTAAGTCCACCTATCTTGAATCTCTCGGGGTGTAATAACATACGAGATTTTTGACGAACACCGACCATGGAAATATCTATAGATAATGGAGATACCGCCCACCTTTATACGATGTTCTAGAGAGGTCAATGAATTCTAAGGTTTGACATCATCAATCAGACGAACAACTATCTTCTGGATAGAATCCAAGAGCTTGAGCGAATGCTTGGGAGCCGAACTCCAAACATATGAACAGTACTCTAGGACGGGTCAAATCTGTGCTTTGTAGATTATGAGGAGCTGCTGGGATATGTAGTAGCTCGTGGCACGGAATAGAAAAACAAGTTTTGGTGAACCGGTTTTCGCAATGGACCTCATACAGTTATCCCAAGAGACCGTGCTGTTAGTCGTGATCTCAAACATGGATATGGAAGCGCACAGAATAGTTGTACCTGACATCTCATCATATTAGGGATTGTGGGATCCGCCTTCCTGGGGAAGATGCAAGCTTAAATTTCGGTTGCATTCTACTTTACTAGCTTATCAGATCTCATTTGAAAACCGTTGCCAGTTCTCCATTAATTGCATCAACCTTTCTTTGGATGATATAGGGGTTCTATACGAGGATGGGATATGGAGTGTACCTTTATCTGCAAATCTGTGGACGGGACAGGTTGTTAATATGGAGCAGAAACAAAGTTAGGGCCAAGACAGATCCCTGTGTAACAACAGCTTTGATAGCCATTGTATCAGAAGATACTCCGTCGACCACCACATCGACTGATCTTTCTGAGTAAAAACTCGATATTAAGCGACAAAGTTGACGTGGCAAACCGTTTATTATTATTATTATGTCAGAACGAATAGACTAACTGATTTGAGGAAGCTGAATTTAAGAAACATTCGGTACACTGATGTGTGGAGAACAGAGACCGGACAACGGCATTAGAATTTGGGGCACCAAGGATGAGACAAGGTATTATCAGAACCTTGGAGTTCGCCAACAAAAAACCGGTAAAACTGGTGTGGGTGCCAAACCATAAAGGTATCGAAATGGACTCCAGTTCTGAAAACAAGGGAGGCAACAATTCGAACAAGCAACCGGCAAGACAATCACCAAATACTGAGCAGAAGCCAAAGGTCTTAGTCCAAATTATTCATAGGGAGACCATGCAAACCGAGAAGTCATGAATTAGGAATTACTGGAGCTAACAAAAAACCAATTCCGGAATGCACACAAGATACTGTCCACAGAAGGAACACCCACATAGAATAGGGACATTATGCAGACTATGCGATGAGGATGATGTGTATTCTGCAATGTCCCGCACTGGGTTTCAGCAGAATAAAACTCTTTGGTGACACTAAGATGACACTAATGAAATTTTTTTTTTTAAATTATACAATTATACATATTGGAAATTCATGTTGTATTGAACCACATTAGTAATTCGCTAGCAGATATTTAATCCGCGTATCATAAAACACGAGTAGAAAAAATAATTAATTATATATGCACACAAATCGTTTCACTCCTCCCTAATGATTTTGCGTAATAATTTGAAAATGTGTTGGGTGTGTCTTAATATAGTTATCGCGTGCTTGTTGATGACATAAAAATGACCAGGAAAGAATATGCTGAGACGTCTGTCCTCTCTACTTAGGTAACCAATAATTATGCTTAATTAATTAATAGGTCTTAATCTACGCCACAAGAATTTTTAAATTGCTATTTTTCCGGAGTACGCAACAGATCTGCTTCATAACACGTAGGTATGCATATATTCGTCAGCATCTCCGACTGGCTCATATTTCATTACTTTCACTTTTAAGCTAATGAAACTGTCCACGTACGGCTGCAGGTTATGATATCGTTCTAGTTCCGATACGGTTTCCGTGAAAAAAATTATTACATTTACTAGAACGTGATATTTTGTTGTGAAGAAAGTTGTTGACTGGCTGCAATAGTATTTCAACAATACAATGAGGAACCTTGTTTTGTGCGTTTCTGTCCAATATTATCGAACGGAAGTAGGTGTGAACGTAGATACATAATTCTACGTAATTGCCTGTTGGTTCGCTTGAGTTGAAAATCAGCTTATTGAGCATTTTTACTTCCCTCACTGTAGGGGAAGTATTGCAATCGGTCTAAAAAATATCCGTTTTAAGCGTTTCTGGATCAATCTCGACTATTTTTGAGATGATATCTGTGTATTGGTTGTACGAATTTGAACCTCCCTTAAAATTGATCCACCGTCAGTTTTCCAAATGGAATCTATACTTTTTCAATCATCAAGACCACAGTGTTTTTTCTGGTCATAAATACACAGTGGGCCAATAAAAGCGGATCAAATATTGTATGCTCATATCTTCCTTAGTGATTAATATTTTGAAATAATTGATACAACAGAGGAAAGCCCAATTTTTTTAGATAAGATGATGTGCTTTTGCTCAAAAGCAAAAATGAATTCAATTAAAAGACGACAGATATTGTTCAATATGCCCCCATTTTCATTAGCTACCATTTGCAATCATCTTCTCCAGTGCCCAATTGCAGAAGCTATTTGCCTCTGAGGCAACTGACTCCGCAATTCGTTCCTTTAGCTCTAGATGATTGATATCACGAATTCGTGTTCTATCGTAGACGCTTTTTCCAACTGACACCAAACGAACTGATTCATCGAATTCAAGTTTGGACTGCAAGATGGCCAGAAATCGGGTTCTATAAAATCAGGACAGTTCATGTGAAGATACATTATTGTGTGTGCCAACCGGTTCGATGATAATTCCTATTGCATAAAACAATATCGAGGAAACTCGATAGATAAAAAGGGAGGACAGACAACCAACTGTTCGGGTAGCAAAGATGGCCCTCGCAGCTTTGAAAATTACATTAAGACTTGTGTCAGGATGTCGTACAGTGTTGGAGGAATTATCAGAGGATAATATAATGTCCCTGTTTTGGGCCCCAGGCCATTCCGGTATCAGGGGTAACGACGTAGCAATACAGCTGGTCGAGGAGGCTGCTGAGACATAACATACATACATTACTCGTATATTATATGGGAGTGTATTCATAAATGGATCCAGAGAGAACATCGCAAAATACTGGATCGAGGTGAAGGAATGTAGGCAAGCAAAAGCTCTGTTGGCGGAAGATCATGCCACTTACTTATATTGGACATGAGTACCTGAAGTATCGCCGAGAAAAAAGGGGGTGCAATGTGAACCAAAAACAAAGGCTTATATGAAAGATGGAGTAAACCCCTTCACATACCCTAATGGACTGCCGAGGTTTACTCTAACCTCAGATGGAGTAGTAACCTATGTCCCAGAGATAATAAATGACTCTTATACCTGAACGGTGCTAGGTTTTCGGAAAAGGACTGGCATCGGATAGTGGCTCGAAGGGTTACTAGGATCCAGAGTATGAGTGACGCGACCCTGGAGAATCGATAGACCTTCAAGTGGATGCCTTAGGCAACACAAAATATATAAAGGCCTGGCGAGATCCAAAATACCGGGACGGAAAGCTCCTTGGACGAATTTTTGGGGGCGGTGGCGACTGTCAGGTCCGTCTCTAGGGAACGCAGGGCAAGCATAACATTCTGACTCGTTTGTTTGATGCTTAAGCCAACTGATTGTATTCTTATCATTAAAGTACGATGATCGGAGAGATACTAATATGTTCAATAGTCTAATATTACAATATTATAGAGGATTGTATGATATTGTAAATTTTGAACTTAAAACGTGCACAAATATCTATCCAAAATGGAGAAAAACATCAATTTACGTTGGTCTCCTTTGTTACCTTTCTGCTATTGCGCTCTCATATTTTCCAATTAATTCATGATTCTATGACAGTTGTATGACTCATATTTTCTCTACTGATGCATAGTTTGGTAAAATTTAGGATGTGGCATATTGTTGAAATATAAAAGGAAACACGTTAAGTTTATTCGCGTATTATTAGTTGTTAACAGCGTTATCGATCGTGGCAAATTGATTGTAGACATTTCTTCGATAATATCCCCACAATGTATAATTTAGATAGACATGCAGGTAATTACGTATATGCACATATGGAGAGCCATCCATAAAAGGAACATGCTGCGCTGCATTGGTTTTACTTAAATATCGTGTTACATCTGAATGCATGATAGTTCTGCGTCATGAACTTCTTGTAATAATTTTCCGGGCCGTAATTATATTTGCTTAGGAAGCCGTTTATTTCCTTAATTGAAGCATGCGAAGTAAGGTTATATAATTCATGATGGTAATTGATTTAATAGTTCTGGATCTTACCGGCCACCAATAACAAACATTAGCGAAAACAACAATGAAGTTTTGATATTTTCGGCAACTGAATTGCATTTTTCAGAAGATATTAGAAGAGCCAATATACTGCATTATAATGATGCAAACTTCGTAAACCATTCACAAAAGGCACAATATATATTCCACTCTGACGATTGTTGATCTTAAAATAAAAATTATACAGTTAAGTAGGTACGTCAAAATAAAGTAATAGCAATAGGTCAAAACTCTTGTTTTACAAAACATCATCAGACCAAACATTAGATGATGATCTGGTGTTTGAAAAAAAAGTCGGTTGTCTGTAAAGTCGGTTTACTGACGATAGTTGAACGTGACAACGTCATAAGAAAATACAGATGGAATGGTTTCATTTTTCAAAAGAAAATTTTAATTTTATTTGTTTGATAGATATTTTGTATGGATATATAGAAGGAGGCAAATGGAAATCACAATTGAATTGATCAAGTTACATTTATTTGTACGCATAAATGCAATTATGTCAATTTAGCTTTTAAAAAGCCCGCCTCAATGTGTTTGATATAGGAGAAAATTGTTCCCTTTGACGGCTGGTTGGTCCAACCTGTCATTTCAGACACGTTGTTATGATATGTGTAAGATTTAACATTTATGTTTTAATTTTTTGAAATCATAGCTACGCTCGATAATTATTTCGATCGAATAGTAAAGCATTTGATTTTTTACTCATCGTGAAATAGTTCTTTTAACTTATTGTTATAGTTTTGTCAATTATAGCATAACCTACAATCGATTTTTTGAAATCATAGCTACGCTCGATAATTATTTCGATCAAATAGTCGTGCAATTGATTTTTTACTCATCGTGAAATAGTTCTGTTAACTTATTGTTATAGTTTTGTCAATTATAGCATAACCTACAATCGCTGCACTAGCGGACCGATGCTATTTATTTTAATGATGAAAGCACGAATATTCGACAATATATCACTGAACATATATTTGATATCGAAAGAATCATTACCTTTATCGCCGCAATTATCGTTGCTATAAACAATTGACACCACATTCACTTTTCACTGCACTTCATACTTGACGAAAACATGTAAATGTATTATTGTATAGCAGCGCGCTCTCGCTTGCACTCCAAGCCTTAAATGGAACGCCTCAGAGCGAGGTAACGCACAGCCGGTCAGAGCGAGGTAACGCCGCATGAGTCATGTTTTCTCGAGCGTGCAGCCGGTTCCATAGAATTATGAGACGTTGTCACGTCAAAAAATATACGACATATAATGATCAATCTTTCTAGTGATGATATAATTTACACAAGGGCGGCCCTTATATGTGTTGAAGAATAGATTTTGTCTGACGCCCTCTAAAAAATTTTAAATATTATAAAAATGGCTGGACCTAACCTCCCGGGCGTTTATTTCAACGTTAAGCCGTGCTCCACTTCCCTTTTGTGTTATTTTATTTGCTCTTTTTTGTTAAAAATTCGGATAAATTGATTTCAAAGCTTGGATCCAAAATCATTCGGAACTATACATAAATGCTTCCTACAACATTGAAAGACCTTTATTCATACGTGAAACCGCGCGCCAAAAAATAGCTTTTGTTATTTAAGTGCTGTTTTTCTCGTAGAAATTGTAATAAATTCATTCAAACTCCGTCTCATCTTTTTTTCTGGATTCGATTTGATTCAAAATTAATCAAAATGATTAACACATGATTGCTATAACATTATAAGACCTTTGTTTGAACGTGAAACTACTCTATTTAACGACAGTAAGAGTAGCGTTATTTCAAGAAGTGACTATCTAGATGAATTTGGAAATTCGGCATGTAAAGATGATAATTTCAGATTCAGAAAACTTAATAAATCAATTGCCTAACTACCAAGACATAAACGAATTGTTAAAAATGTTATTTCTTTCCAGGTATCACTCTTCAGTTATGGCTGCCTCCTATTGGTCAGCTTCCATATTGCAGCCGGGACACAGACTAGTTTGGAAGACATCGAGAAGGACAACCTAAACAGCGAGATCCAGAGCCGAACACTAAACGTGAATCCATCACCTGAACAAGTCGCCCCGAGTCCAACGAAATACGGATTCGTTCCTGTCAAAACTGTCAAAAACTACGTCCAACAAGAACCAACTGACCAATACCAATTTCCACAACAATATGTGACTCAGCCACCACAACAGTATACGCAACATCAATCTCAACTACAACCTCAATTCCAACAGTACCATAATACTTACCAAAACCAACTCAATATCAACCCATCACAAAATCAACAATACTCCAACCCGTATTATCAGTATGAAAATATCAACTATGTCTCTGATAACAGTATCCAACAACAGTCACAACCTCAGCCCTACCAACAATACCAACAGTATCAAAATTACGTACCTCAGTACGTCTACCTGCAACCTCATTCAGCTTCCAGTAACAGCATTCAGAGCGTGGTAGATCCCAACGGAGTGCAATATATCATGTACATTCCATCGTACGTGCAGAAGGGGGAAGAGTCCCAAAATGTTGGCAACGTAATATACGCGAACGACGTGCAAGATCAGCAGCTAGTACCACCACACCAACAGCAAATTCCAACGGCACACTTGGAATATCAGGTGCAAAATGAGAAGAATGTGGAGCCGACTCAATATATCACCCAACCAAGGCAAAATGCCCTATCCCAGTATGTACCAAAACGTCACCCAAAGAGTTTGTTGGACTCTTACATACCATCGATTTTACAGCTACAATATTACAAAGATCAACTGGCACAGTCTGAAAAAGGATATTCGAAACTGTCTGCAATTGCGTCAAAGGCATAGAGTCTCTTTGTTGAACATAAGTGTTATTTATTTGCTCCAGGAAAGCAATTGAAATTCTTTTGAGTTTAGTAATTCTTGTTAGGAATTTGATATAAACTGATCTGAACTGATCTCTTCGGTGTTCTGTTGATCACAGATTAGATGATTGTAATTTAAGAAGATTGATTTTGAGTGTCTATTTTTCATTCAAAGTTGGAATCAATATAAAATTGTGATAGTCACTTTACGTTTCGATTATTGACCAGATTCTCTGGTAATAAGAAGGAAACTAAATTGAGAATAATTGTTTGATGATATGATTTAGCTACAATTTCATCTTAACGAGGAAAATTGCACCCCCATCACCCTAATTTGTCAAGTATGTACCTAACCATAATTAATCACTTGCCATAAATCTTGGCCCAAGCAATTCATTTGGAATGAAAAATGGACTACACTATCATGGGCGTTGAGAAAGTATAGAGTTGAAGGATTAATTAAAATTGTTTACCTTCAATGAAGATATTCTATAAACTGTTACGACTTGTTGCATTTGTAAATAAACATGGTCTTGATGAATGCTATATTCTGTTTCAGAATCATCAGTTTCGGCTTATAACTCAATTTATTATAACTGCTTATTCGTTATTCGTTATATTGTATAATTACTTACATTGTTACTAATTAAAATATTTTTATGTACGTAATGAAAGAGGTAATTGATTGTTTCATTGCGTTGGAGTTGATAATTGGGGCAGAGTCGAACATTTAAAGGAGAAAACTACCAATAAGATGTTTTGCAGATTTGTTAATCTTCCTTTCTCCTTTCCCATTCTCTAATAACTAAAACAGTGAAGGCACACATACTCATATAGATTTCGTATATATATATTCTCAGGAAATAGGTCACACTAACACATATGCTTATTATTTTCGTCTTTACGTACGTTTCGGTTTCACGATCATCATCAGAAGACGGGATTCCTTGAAAATAATTGTATCAATAATTGCACAAAGCGTCCTTATTGCATTAATGTCAATTAAAAATGACCACGTCGCCGAAACACGAACAGAAACACGATTAATCGAAATTGTAACACATTAATGTTTTAAGTATATGGATACGTATCATGAAGCCACTGCATAGCAATCTACTTCTAATATTCGAAGTCATCTCGTGCAATATCTGAATAAGACCACACTATAATACGGTCAAGTATCCACTTTCGAACCAGATGTTGAAGATTTATGAGGTAATAGGAAAAGGTTGTCAGACCTTATAAGAAATATCGATTTTTCAGCATTATACCTAACATATACTTTAAACATTATAAAGACGCATGTAGGTATTTGCAAGGGTTTTAATGAATTAAATTAATATAAATTTGACTTAATAATTGAAGGTCTGTTCTTGATGTACAGACTAGAGTCACGTATATGTGAATCATCTCCAAGATTGATCTTCTATAATAATACCTAAAGATAAACAAAACCACACAGTACATAATTTGGATTGAATATCACGAAGTAACGGACAACTCTATTCGAATTTCAAAAATGTTGATATTTTAACTAAAGAAACCAATTATTATAGAGGATCTATCCTGGATATGATTCACATAAAACGTGACTCTAAGTCTGTAAGTCATAGAGCAGATGTTCAATTATTAAGTCTAATTTGTGCTAATTTAATTACTTAACACCCTTGCAAATTCCTACATGCGTCTTTATAATGTTAAAATTATATTTTAGGTAGAATACTGAAACAGCAATATCTCTTGTAAGGTCTAACAACCTCTTCCTATTACCTCATACATCTTTAACATCTAATTGAAAAGTGGATACTTAAGCGTATTATAGTTTGGCTTCAGTCTTATTCAAACATTGCAAGAGATGACTTCCAATATTACAAGTAGATTGTTTTAGACAATGATACGTTTTCTGATGATGGTAGTGAGACCGAAACGTACGTAAAGGCGACAATAATAATAATGTGTGTTAGTGTGACCTATTTCCCGAGAATTTATATATAATTCATACCTGGGTCAAGAATCATTATTAATATATAGATTTTACTAAAGAATAACATTGATAAGGTGAGTTATGTTCATGTTATTATTAGCAAAATTTAGTTCAGCGATGAGGGTAATTTTTGGCTCAATGTCTATGTCGATAAGCCAAATTGTCGTAATTGGAGTGAAGATGATCCACAAGCGATTCTCCTAAAGTCATTTACAACCAGAAAATGCACTGTTTGGTGTGCTTTATGGGCTGATAACAGAATATTTCGTTCCCCAAGTGGATGACATGAAGTGGTGGTTCCAACTGGATGGCACTACATGCAGTAAAGCGCGTGAAAGAATGGATTTTTGAATACGTTCGGCAATCAATTTATTTCGTGAAATGAACTGGTCTATTGGCCACCATCATGATTTTATGACTTGGGTCTCTGGATTGTTATCTGTGGGATATGTAAAGTTTTGGTGAATACAGTAAGCCCAAAATTCCATTTCTTTAAAAATTTTATCACGCTAAAAAATATCCGTTATATATAGAAACAATTTGACAGACAGGTTATAGTTAAAACATTGTTCCATTGATTCCAAGTACAACATCTAGTATATCAAATAACCAATGACATAACAAATCAAATTCCTTTGAACAATTGAATATTATGAAAGTCGCCACTGTAGACGAGATAGCATAGCAAATGACCTTCTCAAGACTTGGCTGATATTCTGAAGGGTGTAGGTTTAATTCTTAGTTCCTATGATCTGTCATGGATTTTTTCCGAAGAGTTGCTACGATTAACTTCCTCTACTTAATTATGGTTGGAATTGGATGAAAGCCCTAGTACTCATCTACAGCAATGTTTATTAAAACTATAATGTACTTTATAAAATGTTAATTTCTGTAGAACTGTATTTCTATAATTGTACGCTATAATAGTTACTTTTGTACTGTCAAAAAGACTTTACATGCTTTCATTTCTATCGATCAATCAATCAAAACAGAGACGGACAAGACCAGAGCACTTAGATTGCTTGATTGTATTCATTGTGTGCCTCTGAATAAAAGACTCCGTCCAGCAGGCCTAATGCTAGAATTATACATGAATTGATGTCTCTCACGGCCTCAGGCGGCATGTATGCGTTGCCGAGGTGTTGTAGCCTAAGAAAAGCCAGTGCTAGACATTCTATAAGGATATCAGAGGCAATTTCGTCTGCCTCTGGGCATCTACTACAACCTGTGTCATCAACAATGCCCATACGTGTAGATTCAGATGGCAGTGTCCTGTGAGGAGTTCTGTCACCAGTTTCAAGCCTCTTTCTGGCCAATTCATCGGCCAATTCGATTCCTTCTAGGCCAGAGTGGGCGGGCCTCCCCTACTAGCTGAAGTTTGTTTCTTCTGGCTAATTCAGCCAGTGTCTCCCTGCACTTAAAAACAAACATAGAAGTCACTCTATGGGGACTATCAAACTGTCTACCACCAAGCACAAAGGAAGAGGAGACAGTACTCCTCCCTGAGAACACCCTCGGGAGACATGTGTACAAGAGACGCTTCCGTCATCAATCTCTGTGGGAGCATGTTGTTGATCCACCTAACCAAGGTATGATCCATTCTGTGTTTCTCTGCAACATGGCACGTGGACTGGAAAGAGGTGTTGTTCAAGAATATGTCTAGAGCGCACTGTCCGAAACTAAGAGCCCACCAGATGATGAAGAGGGCCTCTTTGCACTTCAAAACAAGCATAGAAGTCCCTCTATGGAGACTATCAAACTGTCCACCACCAAGCACCAAAGGAGAGGAGACAGTACTCCTCCCTGAGAACACCCTCGGGTGACATGTGTACAAGCGACGCTTCCACTATGGTGCGCCGTTATCAATCTCTGTGAGAGCATGGTCATGATCCACCTAAACTCTCCGCAACATGGCACGTGAACTGGAAAGAGGTATTGTCCAAGAATACGCCTAGAGCGCACTGTCCGAGACTAAAAGCCCACCAGATGATGAAGATGGCCTTCTCGGTTGATTTGCCCGCCTGGTGGGCGTACTTTGAAGGTGAAGCGGAAACTCCGTTAATGCACAATCTTTGATATACCTATTGATCAACCTATCCTGTGCTTTCTAGAAAAAGGACGTGAGGCTGATAGGGTGGAAGTATTTAGCTCGTGTGACCGACCTCCAAAGTTTTGGTCAAAGCCAGAGGCGATGCAAAATTGGAAAATTCGTATCACCGGGGTGGCGATAAGTTCCAAGCTCTCCTGTAAAACAACCTTCACCGGTGCAAAGCTCCTCTCTATCGATACGTGACTCTTTACTTTTTCTCACCGACGCTCAATGACGCGAGTTCTCTATACTATTTTTCCTATTCCGAGTTTTCAAAATGTATTTTTAATAATTCTTAAATTAACTTAGTGAATCTTTAGAATTCGGTTTTTCTCTTTGACTGAAAACAGATATATTACATTTGAAGTATCCATTTGAAAATTGGACAGATGTCAAATTTCGGCGCGCTTTTTCGACGTTATACTAATTTTGATCATATTTTTGAATGCGAAATTGTGAAAAATAGTTGAAACATCTGTCGGTATCTTGTTACCACCAAAATCCCGTAGCCCGTACTTACGTATTACGGTTCGTCAATACTAACTTCTAAAAACCAACGCGTATCATTATAGCGTTATCACTTTATAACGATATTTTCTATTTTATCGCATAATTATCAAAGTAAAACTAATATAAAAGCAATGAGCATAGAAACTGCAGTCCCAATTATTTCTGTTGCAATGAAGTGTTAATAAAACGAAGCAAACATTATCATTATCCCTATCTTTATATTGTTATTACAGTATAAATTCGTATTTTATTCGTATTTAACTATCAAATTTGAATGAATTAACATGCAGTTTGTCTAAAGAAGCTTGGACCATCTGCTCCCACGAAACGAGAGAATTCCGAATAATATTGTCAAATACTCAATACAGTTAGTGATATTAGTGTAGTAGGTTAGGAAAGTGAAACATCATTTAACAAAAACGTTTATTTCTGTATAACATAAGCTCAAAACATAAGATGCTTTCCAATAATCGTCATATATTAAACTCAAAATACTATACTAACTTTTTTCCAATTTTTAAAATAGGATTGTCATATTCAATCTCTGTCAATAATCTGATCCATGTTGATATAATAGAATCTAATCTCTGTTAGTTTCAGTTATTGTTATAATTCCTTAAAACCAATTACATACGTAATAAATTATATAGAGTTCACAATGTGGATATATTATAACACTATTGATAAATAATCACCCTTATTCACTAAAAATACTATCAATCACATACTGAGGACCTTTCGAATACCAAGTAGCCGAAAAGTTCTTAGTACTTTAATAGTTTTTTAGTGGATAAGGGTAAGTATTTCTTATCAACAATTACATACGTATTATACATGGCAGAAGGTTCTCAAAATTTCTGCAATAACTATTAGCCAATCTTCACCAAATGAATCAACAATTTTCATAAGCCTATCCCAATTTTTAGCTCACTGAAATCAATTGTACCCAGAACGGATAAATCAAAAACCGCATAGGTAACCTTCAGGGATTCAAATTTCTAATGGAAGATGGAAACTGAAGAAATTGATTCTCTTAGTTTCATAAGACTGATGGAAGTCAGGTTTTAATTGGGTAATTGCGGGGAGAGCTTATGTTGATTGAAGACTGAATCAACTACAAGTCATTTCCGGGACCTGTTATCATTATGTCATTCTACAAAAACCCAGAATGAACTAGAGGGAACATTTTTCAATATACATAGCCATGACATTTCAGAGACTTCAACCTACATACCAAATTAGCTGTTCAATAACGATTATTTTGAGATATTATTAGTAGAATATAATTATTTTGTTTTGAGTCAAATTCAAAAGCTAAGTAGAGATTTCTCCAATTCAACTAATAATCAATAGAATTGGAGACTTTTATTGGTAAATAGTTATCAACTTAATAAACAATATCAATTGTACTTTGGTAAGCGACCAATGGTATTGGTTTTATTGTTGTAAAATAGCGTCTTAATGGTTATTCCCTCTTCGAGAGATCAGGAGTTGGCAGTGTAGATGCTGCTTAAAGTTATCAATACAAAATATAAAATATCAGTCTTTCGAACGAACTAAAGTTCTAAATTCCAAACGTCAGGAAGTAAGAAGTAAATTTCCATTCGCGTTCTTTCCTAGTGAATTTTCGTTTGCTCCGTTGGACCATTTGAAGGTGGCATTTTTATAGGCTGACTCGGAATAAAATCGTTCAGAACCGATTGCTGAGACGCGTATTTGGCAGAAATCTTCCTCAACTTACTGTTGGTATCATCTTGTTGGCTTACTGGCGTCATTGCGTTCAGTGGTGTGCCCAGATACGAGCTTAATTGTTTTTTTATTTGGATCTGTTGCTCGGGAGAGAAATTTTCCAATCCCGTTATAATGGCCGGAGCCGACTTCAATTGAGTGTTCGAATTGGCGTAATGTTGGGCGGAAAGTTGTGCCAGATATCCCAAATGTCCGTGCTGTTGATTCGGTACCGCAGTTTGGGTGAAATGTTGGGTATTTCTATTCTGTAGATAACTGTCTTGAGCCTGTGCATAATTCAGTTGTGGTTGTGGTTCTGGTTCAGGCTGAGCTCGTACATAATTCTGCGGACTGACATAGTTGTTCTGGTAATAATTTGGAGTAAGAACGTATTGACCAACATTTTGGGTCGCAGCTTGTTGTTGCGTACTACCGTAGAGTAACTGATTCCTAGCTTGCGGATTGCTATGGAAATAATTCAAGAGCTGTTGCATTGTCGCTCCTAACATTGCGTTGGATATCAAAGCAGGATGGGCTGTTATGATGATCATGGTAGGTGTCGTTGGTTGGGGTTGGGGAGCGTACACTGGTTTTGGTATTATCCTTACAGGAACGTATTGCGCTTGATGGTAGGGTTGTTGCTGTACTTGCTGATAGTAATATTCTTGCTTTGGAGCCACCACTATACTGTTCGAAGTTTGTAGCTCGTTTTTCGATGCATCTTGAATTGTGGCTGATTCCAAAGTATGAACAAACAATAACATCAACAGCAGACTGTGTAGGATAAACATTACCTGAAAACAAAACGAACATGTAGAAAAATTTTTAACTGAAAATAAAAATTGCCCTTAATCGTTCAATTACACAAAATCCCTGAGGAGTTTTCGATCATCAGTGCTGAATAAAAAAATTAAGGCCGAATGTATATTGGACCTTCACCTGATATTGCAATAGTGAGTTTCCTTCCCCGGATTTGGCTACAGTGTCATATTTTATTTTATTATTTCGTTTTTTCTTCTAAGCAATAGTTTTTCATTGCTTCAAATGGTCTAATGTATGCGTTTCAGAAGTAAATTTTGTCATTTCGTCTTCTACTGCTTCGTGCTTGCGAAAAAATGTGAAATCAACAGATTTAAAGGTAGAACAACGTATTTATACCTGCTTTCCATTGAATGAATAAGTATAGATATACATCTTCTCCATAAAGCATGACAAAGTGTGCACCTTAGTAAAAAAATAATTTTGACTAAGACGAAGACTATGATAATGAGATATCGAACTTAATTTTTGAATACTAAGCATATAATGAATCTTACATCAATACAATCCTCCTGGAGGCGTCTTACTAATTTTCTCCATTATAACATTCACAACATGGTACAATTTGATTGCCAACATCAGGTATACCAGAGCCAGTGTGAACAACATTTTTATATTTTACTGTGAATTTTGTAATGAAATGATGTGTCACATCGTAGAAGATAGAAAAAGTGACATATCAAACCGAAATTATTGACGTAAGTATGTCACATATAACCAAAAAATATTAATGGAGGTTTAACTTTTTCAGAACAAAAAAAAATTAAAAATCTGGCAGCTATTAAAGGTACCCACAGACGCGGCGTATCTATGGACAACTTAAGCTGCCTGCACGAGACTACAGAGTAGGAAATCCTATTCGGGGACGAGACTGTGACCTGAACTGAGTAAAATCAGCACGGGCTTGAATTTGGACTCCGCAAGCTGACGAGTTTGTACGAGTTTGCTCAATATGAGTGGTTAAATACTCAAATAGAATAATAGGGTAACGGTTGAAATAATTATTAATCGAAAATTGGCGAAGAGAACATTTATAACCAAAATTTGTTCTAGCTGCCATTTTGAGCTGCGCATGTTGGCCTTTCAGACAAATAAAATCACGTTGAATCGAAGTTATTCATAGACCAACAGCAACAATATTTATTGACAGTATACGACACTTTCTTAAGAACTAATTTTCTAAACAAGTAGTAGAGCAAAAGGTTCTTAGTTGAATTCTTAGTATGTAGAACCATAGACATCATTATCGGAGATATGTCATTATAGGTAATGCTTAGCTGTTACATATCGTGACAGTGTGCATTATTTTTGACATAACAATAATAGCACCCGACTAGATAATGCACAGGCAAGATCTAAAAAGTAGAACAATTGCCTTGTTGTGAAGAATATCATCTGCACTTTTCTAGAAACGAATAGAAGCTAATTATTATGAATAAAGCATTTAGAATTAGAAAAAAATACGATTATCAATCTTCATAATATTCCAAAAGCGACTGACACTATAAGATTAATTTCGGAATTTGATGAGCCCAGAGTCGTGAAATTTTTCACATAAGTTGAAATAACCTGTATATCTGTTACTAAATTCTTAAAAGTAATTGCCACACTCAAGATTTTTTGAGTTAGTTAACTAAACTAATTTTAGTCGAGTCAAAAATGTAAAGTAAAATTGAGATACAAATTTTGTTTCCTGTTATCATTCGCAATGCCTTAAGTTAGTCCTACACAACATAATGCACTCAGTGAGATATGGGGCAAATGCCCCATTCCCCCTAATAAACAATAAATAAGGAATTTAAATTGAATAACTCGAAAACTATTGGTGCTTTTTTGGCCAAAATCACACCTATGAAGTTTTTTGGGTCGCTGATTACGAATATGAAGTCAAAAATACCAAATGTAGATGGCGCTCGCGTAAAACCGGAAGTAGCACTCATTGGGTTCAATTTTTATATAACAAATTGAATACTCGATTAACTGTTTGTGATTTTTTTTCAGAAATCACACCTCTGGAGTTTTTGGGGTTGCTAATTGCGAATTTGATGTAAGAAAACGCATATCATAGATGGCGCTCGCGTGGAAGCACTAGTTTCAAAATGATGTATATTTAATAGATACACATATTCGTTATTTATTAGTGAAAATTGAAGCTCTGGTGTTTTCAACTTCACTGATTATCAATATAAACTCAAAAAATTGCAAATCATAGATGACGCTACTAAATTAGTGAAATATCGGTTATTTTACGGTATGATAGGTATTATATCAAATATTTGTATACATAAATATAGAGCAACGATTTTTCAGTTACTAAAATATATGTCGTTTCAATACTGGCTTCTAAAAGCGACTGACAAGTACATGGGATGTTTGATACATACCACGGAACATATTTTAATATTGAAAAAACGATGTACCTGAAAATAACTGTTTCTTTTAAATATCTCCATATTCTAAACCAATACCGCGGGTATACTAAAATCCGTTTAAAAGATACCCAGGTATACGTTGTCTCGTTATTTTATATTTTCAAAGATACAGTAATGAAAATATGTTTCTGAGTATACTAATAATATATCTATGCAGGAAGAATGATATGTATTAAAAAGGAATCATCTGTATCATAGTAAAAATACGTCGAATTGAATTATTATATACATTCTATAGGATAGAGATCTCCTACACTGTATGTACGTTCTACAACCGAGGAAATAAATGAAATTAAAATAAAAAATATAATTTTTAACTAGATCGATTTTCGAAACGTATGTTTCTGATGACCATCATCTATGAGTCAAATTTCTATTACAGCATATTTGCTATATCTTACGTGATATTTTCATAAAAAAGAAAAATATTAATGTCATAATGTCATTTTTATATAACTAAACGTTTTTCCATAAAATAACCGAAATTTCACTAATTTAGTAGCACTATCTACAATTCGATATTTTTCACTTCGTATTCGTAATCAGCCACCCAAAAAAACTCCTAGGTGTTATTTTGGAAAAAAAAATGTAGTAGCACTATCTACAATTCGATAATGTTCACTTCGTATTCGTAATCAGCCACCCAAAAAAACTCCTAGGTGTTATTTTGGAAAAAAAAATGTAGTAGCACTATCTACAATTCGATATTGTTCACTTCGTATTCGTAATCAGCCACCCAAAAAAAACTCCTAGGTGTTATTTTGGAAAAAAAAAGCACCAATAGTTTTCGAGTTATTCAATTCGTTTATTAAATTGTTTGCTTATTGTTTATTAGGGGGAAGGGGCAGTTGCCCCATATCTCGCTGGGTGCATTATGTTATGTAGGGCTGAATTAAGACATTGCAAAAGGTTTCAGAAAAAAAATTGTACCTTCATCTTTCCTGGGTTTGTACACTTTTGACTCGACTATTTGTCTTGGATCGTCCTGAAATTAAAAAAAAACACAAAGAAAATTGTAAAACTTACCCTGGTATTCATAATGTTAAACTTGGGGGGACGTTCTTCTATCAAGACGTCCGGAACAATTCACTCTCACCTCTGATAAACTAATGGAAACAATCTCGTGTGCCCCCTCCTATTTATAGCATTAATAGTACTTAATACAGTTTTACTCAAACATGTCCTAGATAATAAATAAAAATAAGAGAGGAGAATAATTTCACTACTGCTGCGGTACTTTCGCTGAAGGTTAGTGTATCTTTAATATTTTAATTACGCGCATTGCATGTTGTTATCATTTCTGTTTGTTGAGGAAAACATATTATGATGCTTTTTGTACGCGACACTAGGATGACAATTCGCTTCGCCATTCTCTCTTATGCATCAAAGTGTTAAATTGACAACACAGCGACTTTCATTTGCGGGACTAACGTTAACAGTCAGTATTATTCTTCACTACAATATCGTATTGTAAGAAAGTATGCTTTAATGTTAATGGAAAGGAGTTTAGCAAATACGCAACACAAAACTGATTAACACTGTACGTAAGAAATCCACTTTTATTGGATAAGGGTGCTTGTTTCTTATATAGTGTTACAGTTTATCCACAGTGTGAACTTTTTATAGTTTATTAAAACTAATTAAAACAAGAGTATAAGGTGAAATCAATTCCAAAAAAAGAATCTTTCACTTCAACTTAAAAGCACGGATTCGAGTATTTATGTACCTTCACACGTATCTCGACTACTATGTCATCTTCACCAATTTTAATGGTAATAAAATGTATTTCTTATTAAATCTATTATAGGATGAAGCTAGATTAACTACATATACAGGCAGTCCTCGAATTGCGTTATTTCGACTTGAGTCCTTTCGAGTTACGTCAAACCCTATTTTGATACCATTCCTCAATCAAGGTTCAAATGTTTCAAGTTACGTCACAGTCTAATTCATTTGTCGCGCGGTTGTCTGGAAGCACGAAAAGAAACAACATATCAGAAGCCTTTGAATCTTTACTGAATGTGAGTATTTTTGGGGAATATTTAGAAAGAAGTTTTGATGTTGATAACAACATCTACTCAATGAGAATGGATGGGATGACACCACGATACACCTTTTATAAGAAGTATCGTATAAGCATACCTCCAGAGAAGATTGGCTTAACAATAACCAATCAGCTCTGCCAACCAATTGTGAAATCTGGTTCACTGATGCCAAAACCATGGGCAGGCGGGAGCCCATGCAAATGTATTTCCATGTCTCTAGGCAAACACGCCACCACGCTCATTAGGGAAGACTGGTCTCAGTAAGTGAGGAGCATTGTTAAAGCCGATGCCAAACTGCTGATACAGATACTGACAAGATACGAACCACTTAACCAGCACCTCCACAGGATGAACCTTAGCGATTAGCCATTGTGTAGATGGTGCAAACGGAAAAACGGATCATTTATGCAGATGCGTAACACTGATCCCCCCAAGATGCAGAGCTATCTCGGTAGAACTATGTCACACTGAGGAGATTCAGAAATTAGATACGAAGATGGTGCTAAACCGATCCCGCCTACATCTGAAGCCAGTTGAACACTCACGAAGTTGGTATTAACCTCTTTAGGAATCGTTCGCCTGGGGGAAAATGGTGAACACTCTCGGGCGGGAACCGCCCCTCTGGTAGATAGGTGAACACTCGTGGATGGTGACATGTTAATCGTTGACTTGGGGAGCATGGTGAACAATTTCGTGTGGAAACTGCCTTTTGGTGGCCTCGTGAACACTCGTCGGTAGGAACCGCTCCAGCTCCAGGTGACACGTAACACGGGGTACAAAGAGCTTCAGCCTAGGCATTAAGGAACCGCAATGCCCCCCCTCCCCCTTAATTAATAATAATAATGGATATGCGTAATTTTTCCACATATTATACTATTTGATAAAGATTCTATATTTGAGATCTTACGTATAAAATACTTACGTTAAAGTGTTCATCCCAGAAGTGTAAACTAGTTTTTATAATAACTGAACTTTTATCCAGGTCTCTCTTTTCAGCTAAGCACAGTTTCACCCTCATCATCATGCTTTGGCATATTAAAGAATAATTTATTGTGGGGCATTAATTATTGTGGATCTGTAGTGATTGTTATAATCAACACTACAGTAATGAAAGTCTTTTTCAATTTTTTGTAGTGTTAATGAACTATGAAAGAGTTCACCCAGTGAATACAGCATAACACTGTAAATAAGAAATAACCACCCTTATCTTTTTAGTAGAAAATGGTGATTGTTTCTTATTTTAGTATTTTGTTGTTTTATTGAATAGTTCTTCTTTGTATTTATAGTTTGTAAATTATATGGTTATAAGGTTTTCTCCAGGTCTTTCTTCATAGCTTAACAAATTTCTTCATCATCATCATTCTTTGGCATATTAAAGAATAATTTATTGGGGGCGTTTAACACCACAGTAATTAAAATCTTTTTGAATTTCTTGTAGTCTTAATTATCTACGATACTATGTATGGGTCATAAAACTAAGAAATTTTACATTAGAAATTAAAATTCTGAAAAGCTTTAATGACGAAACTCGTCTTTAAACATAATTTAATCGATGCTAAATCATAAATTATTCTAGGCTTATGAGTTCTATTTTATGAATGCTTAACAGTTTCCGTAATAAAACAGTCGTAAGCTCATTCATTTCGAAACCCTATTTGCTTCTTATACATTCTAATTTAGCCGCTGAATTGAAGTTGGACAAAGAGTAAAACATCAATTGTCTTTCTGAGGAAACGAGGCGCGAAAAATTTATTAGCACGAATAATGAGCTCGAATTAATTTTTGTTACTTCATTCCTCTGGTTATTTTATCTACCTAATAAAGATTTCGTATTTCGAAGTGTTCATTTCGACTATGGAAGCAATATTATGCTTCGGTAAAGCTAGCGCCGTTTCAGGAAAAATTCGGAATTTCTGTAGTGGTGTTTCCAAAGTGATATACATAGTTCTGGAATTTTAGCCCAAAAATCTGTATGAGAATGTAGTGCCCTTTTTTTATAAATATTTCTGACACGATTCAAGATAAAAATATGAAATGTAAACGAAAATATTAATTTTTATCAGGAATTTCTAGAGCTGAGGGGCGTAAGGTAAGAAACTTTGCTTGAAAAATTCAGTCAGATTGAAAATTTTGGAAACCTCAGGTTTCATCATTTTCCGTTTTCTAATAATTTCTGCATTGTAATGACGATATTCAAAACCCTCCACAGTACAAGGCCAGAACGGTCGATAGTTACAGCACAATGCTGCAATACCCACAGTAAAACACAGTTTTATTTATTCTTTAGGTCAATAATAAGAACATGCTATCTAAATGGAGTTGCCAGAGGGGAACTGAGTTCTTAGTTGCACCGCAAGTGATGCCAATAGAAGGAACTTACCGTAAATCCTCTTAAAACCACTATTGTTATCTTTACGAAGAAAGCACTGAGAGGACTAAAGCCACTAGTTCTTAATGGGTACAAATTCCAATTGCACAAGAGGCAAAATACTTGGGATTAATTTTTGATCACAAGCTGACATGGAATTTACACCTACAGAAAACAATCTAAAATAGCACGAGAGCCCTCTACTCAACCTATGTAGAAAAATGTGTGGGAAAAAATGGGGGCTACAATCAAAACTGATCACATGGCTATATACCAGGATCATAAAACCAAACAAATAGCATATGGCTCGGTGGTAAGGTGACCAACGACTCAACAGGCTGGGGTGATCCGAAGGCTAAAGAGTATTCAAAGGCAAGCTTGCCTGGGAGCCACGGAAGCTATGAGCACAACCCCAAAGCCTCTTTAAAATCTTGCACAGAAATTCAAAACAACCCATACAACTGGCTGCTCTTCAAAGCATGAAACATTGTTAAATTATCACAAGGAATTTTTAATTATGAAACAGATAGCAACTAATAATGGTTATAACGAAAAAATTGTGATTGATTTACTTATGAAAAAAGATTATAATGAAGCAATGAAGCTAGTTTACCCTAGTACAGTAAGACTAATATTTATAGATCAATAGTATATGTAGGTAAACTTTCTGATAATGTATGCAAATTACTTAATAAAACACAATGTTACCATATATTTTAGAACAAATAATACCGTAGGCAAATATATCAAAGACAACAAAGATAAGAATAATAAAGATCAAGAATCAGGAGTATACAAGGTAGAGTGTGAAAATTGTGATAAATTTTATAATATAGTCCAGACAGGAAAATCTTTCAAAACTAGAATTGAAGAACATTTTAATTTGAACAAAGGAGATTCAAAAGTTGTAAACCCTATTAAAGAAATTGATCATCATTTCAAAGATGATTTTGAGATTCTCCATAAGTCAGTTGAAAGTAAAATATTAAACAAATTAGAGAAAATTGAAATTAATAAGTTTAAAAATACAGGAAACTTTCTAAATGATCAGAAAGTCTTTATCAATTCTCCATTATTAAATTTATTTGTAAGCAACTCTTATCCTACTGTACACGTACCTCACTCATCCCCTCCTTCTTAATCATAATTTTAATATTTTAAAAATAAATCATATTTTGTAAAACCATTGTTTGATAAAGCCACCGTGTGGTAAACATGTCACGTTTTGTTTAATAAAAACGAAGTTCGTAAATAGTATATTAAAGAACGAGTTTCCTAAGACTCGTCTTAAAGCACGAATTCAAGTTTAAAAAACGAGTGGCGAAGCCACGAGTTTTTTTAAAGAATGAGTGCTTCAAGGTCTTAGGAAATGAGTTGTTTATACTATTTTTTGTAATTTGCTCTTTTTATGCCGTTTTTAAACAAAAATGTTCAATTTAGTCCATTTAGGGATTTTTATGGTGGTTGGTAACATCTTAATTTTGAAAGTGAAAATTTGATTTAGTGGTTCTGTGATAGCTTTCTAGAGTTGTTGACGCTCGACACTGTCATTTAAACTGACATAATGATGACAAGTGCTTTTTTGGTTATTAAGACACGGCGAGTGATGACGTTGCGTTCGTTAATGGGTCAATTAGAAAATCAAAATGGAGGCAAATTACAAAAAATTTATTACAAGTGTATTTTTTTAACGAAATAATAAGTGTATTTTTTATTAAAACTATAGATATGAATTTTCAACAAGTAAGCACCAAGATCATCCAAAATATTCTAGTTCATGCATTTTTTTCAATCATAAAATGAGGCAACGAACTCGTCTCCCGAGTCAAAGTTGGGATACTGCTTAATTTGATTGCTTATTCCTTATACATTTGAAAATGTGAACCGGAACGAATAGATAAAATAATGGTCTTGAATTATCAACTGGATAAGGATACATGATACTTAGTTTGTTATGTTTCGGAAAATTGTTCACGGCTTTGCTGTCGAGTGCAATATTTTTGTATCCATTTTTTTTTTCAATTCTAATATTTAATACCGGGTACGCGCCATTATAACTAAGCGATAACGTGTCGTAACTGCGTCTCTTCTCCAAACCTCTTATTGATGACACCCCACTGACTTTTTTACTCAGCGTACAGGCCTTCTATTATAGAGCGTATTACTATACCACATCATGATTCACAACATAGCATCTGGTTAATAGCATGATGAAAAGCGTTAATCAACATAACAATCAACAGGTGCTTGATGAGATCAATTCTTTCAGGCCGAAGATCTAATTTCATCGATAATTACTCTTTGCAGTCAGTGTTGGGTATATATTTTATATCAGTGTAGTCCAAACAGCTCATTTATTTTATTGTATTTTCATCAATCTATACCTAATTCTTCTTATGAATTAATTAGTGCCTTCCTTTCGAATATTTTACATTCGCGTTAAAATTGCCGGTCTCTAATCTGATTTTATGACAACAAAGGAATGGAAAGGATGAAAGAGAACGGTACGATTTACTTTACGAATTGAAAGAATGTACTGATTCAAATCGAATCAAATACTACCTTGTAATAGATAATAATACCCTTCAGTGATTCAATTATTGTAATCTATGGAATAGTATCTCATTTTGAATGAACTGTCGGCAGGATTTCTTTCTCTTTGTCATAGAATTCGGAGCATTCTCTTGTCACGTTTTTGTTGTACCAACGCGAAATATGTAAATTTTGTTTCCTGCTATAACGCTATTATTTATGGTACTTCACTCTTCGCAATTTTCGCCGGAAAACATAACAATTAATAAGTTAGAAATGACTTTCGGTTCCTTTTATAACTCTGTGTATAATGGTACACCACAACGCTTTCTTCTCTAAAGCCCCTATGCCATCCAATGAAGCTAGAGGTGCAGGATAGAGATAGGTCGATGCATTAGAATAAGATCGGGCAGTAATTTCGAAATGGAAATCTAATAATCTAGTAGAGTTAATGCAAACAGAACTCAAGCTGGCATTTTATCCATAAATCCCTTATATGATGATGCAGTAGCGGCGTAAGGGTAAGGCCAATACCCTTTCTTACACAAGGCCTGAGTGCTTGATCATGACGTCACAAGCCAGAGGCTACGTTGCAGCTGGTCACTAGACCATAGAGATAAAGAATGGAGTACCTGTTTAAAGAATTGAGGGACTGCCTGTAAAAAAAACGTAGGGAAATTTAGCCCGCCTACTTGTGACGTATAATACGCGGTGGCGACATACGCAACGACGCTAAGTGCATGAACATAAACATGATCCACCGCGCGCTTTAAAATGGGCGGGGCTTATCCCTACGTTTTTTTCTTACAGGACGACGTACAAAAATACATAGGGCTTACGTATAACAGGTACTCTATTCTTGATCTCTATGCACTAGACTCCCACGTATCTAACAGCAGCGGTGTCCATCCTATGGGGGAGGCGTTGTTGGAGTTCCTTAACTACACACATCTTGAGATCCTCACTAAAGGGTCAACACCAACCCATTTCACGCCTAGAAGGCAGGAGGTTATTGATCTGATCCTTTGCTCTAGGTCAATGGGGATTCAGGTTTTGATTTTGAAATGAAAAGTGTCTTCTGAAGTGTCCTAATCGGATCATAGACACATTCTATTGGATGCTGAATCTATTACGAATGAGGTCCTTAGTTACAGGAACCCAAGGACCACCAACTGGGGCTTCTATGAAGAGGAGGCTAGATGGTAGGCTCCTTATACTTCCGACATATCACGGAGAAGGAAGGGTGGATACAAATACTACAGTTTCGGGTCTTAGCTCCGCCATCATATCTGCGTATGAAGCCACCAGCTGTGACCTTAAGCAGGGGAACGGTGGAGGCACAACGCCATGGTGGACTACCAAAGTGAAGGAACACGTTTTCGCAGATTGGGAAAGCTATAAAGCAGCCCAAAGAGACCATGAGAAGCGTCGAGAACGTCAAAAAGAGATACTTGGCGGACTTTCTGCAGGAATTAGAACAAGATATCCTCTGCAAGTCCGTTCAAAGGATAACACATCCAGGTTCAATGAAGGATCTCGAAGCTCTGGCCGGATTACGGAGTAAGTTACTGGAAAAGTCATGGTTTTTTATTCTTTGTCAATAACTACCTTACTCATGCCCCAGCAACCCTTATACCTTCACCATCAAGCTTTCCTTAATGTCTTTCTTACGTATATCTTACACAACTGCAAGTATTTTCGATGTCTCAACATAAACATGCAGTTATCTAAATTTACTCGGTTCACTTTGAAGGAGCGCTGTACAATTTTGAATGGGAGAGTACATTGTTTTCGATACAAATTAATGATTTATGCTGCTCGTAATTCTCGTTTAAATTGAAATTCCGAGTCACAAATGTACTGGATGAAATAATGAAATGTTCTTAGATTCTATAACATAAGGTATTTCGGAAACGGGACTCGATTAAATAGATATAATCTTTATATGACTAATCCAATTCATTATCTATTTATAGGCAGATAAATATTAATTATATGATGTTGAAGAAACATCGAGAAGGGAACTTTCTTCAAGTATTAATTACAAGTGAAATGACATCAATTATTATGAACAACGCTCATCTAATTTTATGGCATAGAAATCATTTCCACCTGCAAATGTCAGAAACATGTTATGTCTTTGTGCAATCTATATAATTAATGTTGTTGAGAGTGTTTTGTATTGTTGCTTTATTTTATATTTTGATCTTTCATCTTCAATTAGCCTTTAGGGAATGGAACTCATTAAATATTGCTTAATGGATACAGAGGCATCATCGCAAACGTAGCCACCCATGGTATTAAAGTTTTCATATTCTCTAAACGAATACGTTAAGTTCGGCTCGTTTGATTGTTTTGTAAGCGAATTCCATCGTTGTATTATCTTTTATATATGCCAATCATTCTGAGATCCTGTTGTTTGCAAAATTTCATAAGGGAATGGAAAAATCTCGATTTTGGTAGATCTGATCGGTCCAATAATTTCTGGACGATCAGAAATTCCAATTTCACGATAGTTTTAACGTTAGATCATGATTAACCACGGTAGAGAGTGTCCAGATCCTGAATTTTGCTTATCCCATAAGCAGTGACTCTAATAAAATCATGTTTATTTATTTATTTATTTATTAACGTGACGAACCCTTTTACAGTATAACAAATTCAGTAAGATATAATGTATCGTACAAATAATTTAAAAAAAATTACATACATTCGAAATTACATAATTTGTCTATGTTGAGCCAGTTAAAGCCCTTTGAAAAGCAACCAAAGAAATGTTCCAAAAATTGAGATTTGAATAATTTGCGGTAGTTAAAATACAACAAGATGAAGAATGCATTAGGTAGTTAGTTCTGCTATATGGTATATGAAATATATTAATATTAGACGAGCGGGTATTCCTTTGGGGAATGCGGAAATTAATTTGTGATAGTAAATCAGGACAGTTAACTAACCCATTAATGAGTTTGAATAAAAATTTTAGATTATTTTGATTTCTACGTAATGTCAATTTTTCAATATTTAGAATAGATTCAACCAAGTCGTAATAGAAATTATAGTCATGAAATCTAATATTCATTTTATAGGCGGCAAATCTTAAGAACTTATGTTGAACCCTTTCAATCTTCATGATGAACATTATAAGAAGCAGACCATATAGAAGAGCAATACTTAAGGTGCGGACGCACCAATGCTGTGTAAAGATATCTTATAGAAACAATGTTATGGACATCGCTAGAAACTCTTTTTATTAAACCTAAGGACTTAAGTGCTTTATTAACTATATAATCACAATTTGTATTAAAAGTAAGCTTTCTGTCCATAATAACACCAAGATCCCTTATTTCTGTTTTACTAGCTAAGATATTGTTATTGATATGATAATCGAAATCCACAAAATTATTGGTTCCATAAAACCTTATTAAAAAGCATTCATCAACATTAAGCTCCATCCCAGTTTCGTTGCACCATATAAAAAGTTCTGTTAACTCTTTTTGAACTGTCAGAGCATCTAAAACAGATTCAATGACATAGAAAAGTTTCAAATCATCGGCAAAAAGCAAAAAACGACATATTTTGAAAACATACTCTATATCGTTGATGAAAAGAAGAAACAACAATGGCCCTAAATGTAGCCCCTGAGGCACCCCCGATGGAACATTAATTTCTTCAGAAAAAAAAGTTTTTAGCTCTACTATTTGTTTCCTGTTGGTAATGTAGCTTTTCAACCACTCCAATAATGCACCTTGTATAACTACTGAGTATAGTTTTGAGATCAATAGCTCATGATTTATGCGGTCAAAAGCTTTACAAAAATCGGTGTATATACAGTCTACTTGACCCTTTTCATGCATAGCCTCCAAGACAAATTGTGTAAATAGTAATAAATTAGTCTCGGCAGATTTTCCCTTCGTAAATCCCATGCTGTTCGTCAATTATTATATGTTTATAGTTCTATATAATTATAGTTAATACTTTCATTTAGAATTAAACAGAATTATAGCTATTGCTAAAAATAACGCTTATGATGTCAAGATAATAAATAAAATATCCTCAGGTTAATAATAATGCCAAATCAAATTTCGCATTTCTAACATATTCAAGTAGATACTCACAAAAAAAGCTCAGTTTCTTAAAAACCAGAATAAAAACGTTCCGTTTCAAGAAAACCAAATCATCTATACTCATATATTAATAATTCAAAATGTAATAAAGATAAATTAAAGAAATTTGAACGTTACAAGCTGAGGTGTGATGAGTGTAATGTATATAGGATAAACTTCCACGAACTTTTGAGACGTTACAGGCTCATAAAAGAGGACGAATCACATATTGAAACATTATCACAATTTCAACCTCATTCCAGATATTTTACATATTCAAGAAGGACATAGGCTCAATATCCTAGAATCCATTGAAATTTTTTTAACATTCAAAAAACCATAGTAACATAATATTAAATGACCAAATCGATAACTATAATTCACCACTTGTCAACAATTTTGTGAATAAACTCCCACCCAACCTATTGTCTACCCCCATCCGTCAATTTGTTTCACATTCATGTTCATTATAATCCAACTTGCGGAAGGTGAAATGAATTTACACTACGTTAACGCCGAAGCCATAGATAAATTCAATTTTACAATTTGGATTCATTTACTTGAATATGCCCTTTCTGATCGTTTTGTATACTTATTATAATAATCTGACCATGCACAGACGCAAGTGGAGAATATATAAATTATAATTGAATTGTCACGTTTTTTTCAATATCAATTTATGTCCGATACATAATGTGAAGTTCCTCATTGATCATTAAATGCTATTTGGTATATCCATTCTTGTTGTATAATAGAAGAAATGCAAAAAATGTACAACAAGCGAAATATATTGCTTTCTCTAATTTGACTGTTGGCAATGGTAAACAAGCGTAATTATGAACTCTTTCTGGTGCATTGCTCTGATACCTTCAAAACGAATCCTGAATAGGTTACATTGCAACAATACATTATCGCCAAAGTCACGGTAATGTGCTCCGATTAAACGAAACGTTCGATATAAATGGATTCAAAGTTAGAATTGAAGAGACAGACAGAGAGAGAGAGAGAGAGAGAGTATATCCTTAAAGAGAATGTAGTTGTGGTTGTGACTTTTTAAAACGTCTTGGTGAGAGAACGCTCATCAATAATTAATATAGCTCCATTAACTGAAGTAACAAAAATTCGAAATAATTACGATAAGGAATTAATTTCTTCATGCAAGATAGAACGTTGCGGAATTAAATTCAATCTCGGTATTATTATTTATGACTTTTAAAAAGATTACCTACCGTGAAGTTGGCCACAAACTTCTTATAAGTGTATTAGATTAGTGAATCGTTCGGAATATGTTCATTAGGAAATAATATGAACATTCATTATTACTTTCCCGTGTAATCGGATATCGAGAAAGTATTGCAAAAGTTACAGTTTTTGAAAAACGATTTGAAGCATGACATCGTGTTGTCTCAAGGAAAAAGAATTCACTATTTAAACCTATATTCGACAATGATTTTGCAGCCAGACGTTTTGGATAAGCAGTAAATCTTTGGAGCAACGAAATCAAAATGAACTGGAATAAACTAACTACTGAAAGTTTGATTTTCACCAATGTAATAAATAAATATAACTATGTTTTCTCTAACATCGTAGCTTGTACTTTATAATATTTGATTGGAGAAGCTACCATCAAACTTTTAATATTTATTTTATTCAATTTCAGGATGGATTATCAGCACGTAATGACTGATAGAATATAAAAGAGTTTATATTGTGGATGCACTATAACACTATGAATATGAAATAATCACCCTTATCCACTAAAACTACTTTTAAAGTACTGAAAACCATCGCCATATACTCATCCGGCAAGCGACTGTAAAAGCATTCAGTTCCTTACAGGTCAATTTCAAACTTGTTTGGGACTGCTTAGAAGCCCTACAAGAGTTGGGCAGTCAAAACAAACTGTCCTTAGCCTGAGTGCCAGACCACACAGGTTACAAAAGCAACGAAGAGGCTGACTCACTGGCCCTTGAACGAGCACGTGGGGCTTTAATTGGTTCAGAACCCTTCTGTGGTATAGCGAAAGCGCTCCTCGAATCATACAACAGTACTTTGGATGAAAAATCAATCTCGAGAATGCTGGAACAAAGCGTCGGGAATAAGACAGGTCGAAGATTTCATTAAGCAACTATCGCCAAAATGAACGGAGTACCTACTAAGCCAGAATAGAAGATCAACTATAATCATGGTTGGACTCCATGAACAACATTGAACATGCATATACATACAACCTTATGCAGGTTCTGCCAAGAAGACGAGGAGACCTGAGTACATATACTGTGCTACTGCGAAAGCTTAACAAGGCTAAGGTTCTCAACGATAGGAAAAAAAACCACAACCCTCCCATTATCTATAGGACCTAAGGTCTGGCCTATGGAGTCTAGTAACAAAGACGGGTCTAGACAGAGAACTATAATTTTTTAAAATTATGTCCTAGAATTTAAAAAGTATCAAATTGAAATTTAGTACGCTTATCAAACGTCAGAAAGCTAACATTTAGAGCAATTTACCCTTTGCCAATATTTACTTCTGCACTCTACTGGTTCATATTTTTTTAGTGACCGTAAGATCGTACACACTCAAAAGACTCGCAAGACTCTGGCAGAAGCCTCTATCTTGCTTTTTATGCAAGAATAAGACCAAGACGGCAAGACCAAGACCAGTCTCGCTCATCACTACCTTCAAATAGTTCAATAAAATTCAAAAGGTTCACTTATCACCCTTCAGTAATTAATACATTCAATAATTTATTTCCTAAAAGCAATATATTAAATTCTGATTTATCTCTAGCTAAAGGTAACCCATTGTTTTCATTATTAACCCCAAATATTATTTAAATAGGCACATTATGATTAATAATTGAGTTTACTCTGTTGATGGCTACTCGTAGCTGAAAGGTCCTTGGTACTTTAACAGTATTTCTAGTGAATAAGAGATATTGTTCCCTATTTATAACGTAATGCCTGATTATATTCCATTTTTGAAATCAAAATTGTTGATTGTGCTCTGACTGAAATATCGAATACATTTAAAAAGTCTATGAAACTCATCAATATTCTTAGCATTTGCATCAAACATAAACAATTTCTGTTGAACGAAACTTTTCTAACATGAAATTAGTTATAAAGATTATATGAGGGGTAGGAATAAAGTCTCTTCATTGATAAGTACAATTTGGTTGAATGTTAGGAATTTATATTTCGTTAGTCTTACAGATTGGCCTAGAATAAGACTTGTCCAAATATATTTGAAAAACTGATGATAATATACAGTGATTCAATTAATTCATTCTAGGGAATAATAGGACGATCGATAATCTCCGACAGATGGATATAAATAAACTCCATTTGGAGATGTTAGAGCACTAAGTGTTCCAAACACCATCTACCAGAAGATAGATGTTCCACTGAAAGAATCATTCATGATGCAATGCATTGATTCAAAGATCTCATGCGTTTCAAAGAAGCGTCGGGGATAGTGGTGGACAGGGTCGCCAGGTGGCGGTACCGAAACATTGCATTGGATTTCAGCAGTCAACACACAGAGTTAAGATTTCTCTGTTGGAGCACCAAGTACTTCATTTTGATTAAGCTGATGACGGCATTTCTTTCTCTTAGTCATTTCATCCAGAGCAGTAATCTCTCTTTAGTAGTACTCTTTTGTTTTGCATACTGAAGATGAAGTTTGTGAGAGGATAGAGCTCAACGATTGATAAATGCCTCTTCCTGCTCCTTCGAATGTCAGTATAGAGTATACATAATTTTGGAAGAAATATCCAGGTCATTGGTGGAATAGTATTTAAGAAAACCATGTCAATTTAAAGATATTCACTATAATAAATTCGAATAAACAAACATACTACACACGTAACCTCATTAAATTACCAATAAGCACATTATAATGAATGATTATTTTTTTCCAGGCCTCCATTTGATATCGTTTAAACCATGAAATGCTTTCTTCATATTAGTACCATCAGCCCATTCCGAATTACAATAATTGTCATCTTCATCACCATCCAATTTTTTGAGTTCTTCTTGTCGTCTGTAGGCCTGTAACATTAGCTGTTTCCGTTCATCTTCAGTTAAAACCGGTTCTCTGGCTGGAGGTCCTGATCCTCGTTTCGACAATTTCATGATCACCTTGAAAATAAGTTACATATCTATTTCAATTTATCGATATTTAAAAACCGATAATACTGGGTTCAAGAAGGGATATTCGTGGTTTAAGTAATATCTATTAATGCGAATTTCTACATTAATTTTCATCTCCTGGAAAGGGGCTATTACAGTATGTTCTGGACATCAATAGAATAGGACTTGATCCAGTCTAATATTATTACAGTATATATTAACATTAGTGTTTTTCAAGAATTAAAGCTGGTTATTGTATCGAAACTATTATATAATTGGAATTCACTCTCACCTTGCAATTTTCAACTTTCCCCACATAATCTTCCACATTTTTTCCATCTCTATACATTTCCTTGCCGCAGAACCACATTTGAGCTGTCAAAGGATCTATCACCTCCAGCGAAGCTTGCGTACCGCTCAGATCTTCTATATTTTCGAATTCCATGCGAATAACGTCGTGCGTTGGCAATCTCATCGGATAGACGATTGTAACGGCTCCCTTCAGCAGACTTATGGCTTCTTGAACAATTTTCATTGTCATAGGTTTCCTGTATACAACTAAATTTTTGGAAATCATCTCTCTGGCGTCCTTTACAGCTTTTTCAAGCACGTCTTGCATCTCCTTCCTCGGTTGTCTACCGTTTCTGCGCCCGCATGGATCCTTTACGTAAGTGTATCCCCCACTGGGAATGCATCTGTCTCCGCTGGGATCTGTCAACTTCAGCTCGCTTACCTGTTGATTTCAATTGATTTAATTTCTGGTCGAAAATGATTTGCCGTTGCCGTGCTAAATATGTCGATACCCTCTAGATACAAGGCCTGAACGCTTAGTACAAACGTAAGTCTTCAGGTATTGTGTGTGACAGGTGATAAATATTACAATTAAACAGAGTTTCAACTTTTTTTTGTGGAAAATTATATGTTGAATCTGTGTCCTCGTGTGATTGGAACGTATTTTAACTGTAAATAAGCATGTATAAGAGTATTAGGACTGAAAAAAGTGCGTTGCAAAATGGCAACGATACATATTGCATGGTCCCACAAAGTTCACGGAATGTTACAAATAATTTCGTATTGCTTCAATGAGCTCAATGTAAATTACATATTTCAGGAAAATTTCAAACAGAACCATCAGAATACATGTTTTTTACAATAAAAGAATCAAATGGGGTGCAACTAAGGACTCAGTTCACATCTGGTGAACCCGTTTAAACATAAACTCCTTATTTATGTCCTAGAGAATAAATAAAATTGTATTTTACTGTCGGTAATACAGCATTAAGTTGTAACCTACCTGCAACATAACCTCTGGCTTGCGACGTCACGATCTAGCGTTCAGGTTATGTATAGTGTTTCGTCACACAAAACTATCGAAAGTTGATAGTAGTTAGGGGAGGGAGATAGCAAAGGGAAAGGAATTCTGCTAAATGTGTTAATTGTTCGAAGATTTTCATTTCTATGAACAATGTTTACTATCCCATTGATTGTTGTGAATAATTTGGACAGATCTAATTGCTTTCGGTTCGGCTATGAAAAGACCAAACTTTCTCGGTCCTATGTGACCGATGTATCTGGGCTATCTACTTGAATAAATGTCTGTCCCATCAAATAATTGTACGTACGAAATCGAAATAATAGCCACGTGTCGAGGAGGTATGCATTTACTATGTCGCTTGAGGGCGGATGTCCAGCTTGAGGAGTATTTAAGAAAGTAACTTGGACATTATACTCACTTCCGCAATTTCACATTAGTCTTCACCCCTTCCATCAAATAATCCACTAACTACGCTGTTACTGATATTACTAAAGAAGCTAGCAAACCTATCTTTAGATATTGTGATTCATAAACAACCAAGTTAAACACAACCCTGTAAAATCAATAATGTTCATAGTACATATTCAAGCTCAAACCAAGTGAGGCTTAATGAGCTAAAGAAGTATTTCAATATATAACGTTTATCTTGAATCTTTTCTGGTAGTAGGGCCCACTATGTTCAATGATACTGAATTATTACGTACCTGTTCTTCGGTGAGACCTAATATTTCTGGAGGATACAATGTGCCATACTTTGCCAGTTCACCAATTTCACCACAAATTCGTTGAACTTTCAATCTACCATTGTATATCGCTGTTACATTATTGACCAGTTGATCTACGGGAGTTTTAATTGATGTTTCGTACAGAAATTGATCTTGATCTTTTTGTTTTATGTGAATCACAACCATTTTATTAATTCAACTGTAACATGTCATTTACCAGTGGTTAATAAAATGTTTAATATCCGTAGGAACCAAATAAATAAAATCCAGTTTCCATGGTAACGATAATTTTACAAAGGCGTATTAATTACTGGAAAGTGTAGGTTTATATTGATACTTGTAACCATATTATTAACAAACTTTTCTAGCGTTCTTCTGATATAATTGAATTATTTCCGTACCATCTGATATAAATTCTACTTTGTTACTATAAACGTGATGGCGTAGATAAGTTTCCAGCAACATGTGTATCCAGTATAATTATGTTATATATTCTAGTGTGAAAATGGTAGTCGTCAGAGGACCATTCTTGAAAAATATTTAATTATACCGATCCATATCTAAACATTTCAACGATGCATTACCACAGTCAGTGCAAATCAAAACGATTAATCACTCCTGTGCTTTGAAGAAGCGAACACTAAAGTCTCGAAACGTAAACAAACATTGTTTTTTATGTCCAATACCCAACAATCTTGTGAAGTAATACATTTCTGGATGCAATCAAAATAATTAAATCTCCTGAATAATGTTCGTAATATCGCCAAAGATGATAAACATTTTGTCTTACTTTACCAGTAGACATTCGGTGTCTAGTTCAAATCTTAGTCATAGTTTGAATTCGCTGAACGATATGTCGGCAACACTTGCTGCGTCATTCAGTTAGATGTGTTGCTTATACACTAATTGATCAATTCTTTCCAATGATAAAGGGTACCAAAATAAGCAAATGAAACATGATACATTGAATTCATTTCGGTTTTTGATCGCTTCCATCACAACATTTTTCCAATTTTAATACTGTTTAATTGTCCTATATACTATTCACATTCCTTATTTCTAATTCTTTTAAATCGAACTATATGTCAGTGCCATCTAGCATTGAAAAGCTTACACTAGAATGATACATAGACATCTCTACATTCCCTGATGAAACTAGCTGTTGTGATTTCTACCATCTTTCGATATAGACAACACTTACTACAGCGCATTATGATAAGTGTCGCCTACAAATTTGTTTTTTACTGGGTCATCCTTGATCTATGGCTATCCAACCTTTATCTTCAATGCTATTAACATTTAAGAAATCCACATGATTAAAATGCTGAAGAAGATATAACTGTAACTGTATGTTGTATGCAGCTTCTCAATATTTGCCGTAAAGAAGACCTTACGAAATTTAGGAAAATGCGAACATCCCAGAAGGTTTATGTAACTGATGGAACTTGTTCTATGGGATCTCCGAAGGTTGTGGATACCAATTTTGGGTTATAGGTATCAATATTCTGGATGAATCTCCTTTAATGCTTAAATGATTTGCTTTGATAAAAATTTAGTAATAAATTTAGGATACGGTATCCCTACGTTCAAAAGATTTTCAATCAATTATATTAGCCTCGCGGCTATTCTATATATTTTCACATATCTATCTATTACTCAATTATCTGTACATTTCGTTAAAATGTATGCCAGCTTCCATAATTTGTTGATTGTTTATCAGTTCAACCAAGTCTTGAATCTGGAATAAGACAGTTATAATAATATAATTTACAGGTTAATCATACATATTTATTGGAGTGGTACAACTATACGCCAAAACAAAAGAATGATTGACCACTATTTTATCGATGTGGTACGAATAACAATTAATGCACATGCGTTCACGTCTTCGAACTGAAATTGTTTTAGTTCGCAACGCCAATTCAAGGTCATTATTAATTGAGTATGGTCATGGCTATTCGGATTAGAAAGTTTAATTGAATTCGGCGTTACCGTAAAGTAGTTAGCGGTCGAGTTGACATAATCGAAGTTTTGTATCAATAATTATTCAGTTTGTCACAAACTGAATAATTATTTGTGGGTATGTTTATTAAAATTATTGATCATCAATTAGCTCAGTAAAACTTACTACAATGTGTATGTGCCATGTGTATATAACTAAGCAAGTTACAAGTTAAATATATTCGTGCTTTCAAAAATCAAAGTTATAATTTTTGCAAGTTTCATGGATATAGTGACTTATAAGAAATAACGTGAGAACTAGGATGTTTGATCCAGCATAATAAAAAATAATGGTGAGTAGCTACATTTCATATTTTCGGACTAAACGACATACTAGTTGCACGTTAAATGTAATGCACATTTAGTGAAATTTCTCATACTGTACTACTATCAATTAACAACCTAGATGATCAAAGTAAGTACTAGTTATTGATTAACTCAATCCTGTTATTTTATTGACTCCCGAGTATCAATGTTGTTAACCAACTTGTAGATAATTTCTGTTGAAAAACACTAATGAATATCCCTATGAGAGTAGTTTTTTTTAGTTACATCGACCATCGGAAACTTATTTCGTTCCCATTATCAACATTTCATTTGTGTATATTGCCCTTTCAGTTTGAACAAATCTTGTGTACCTAAAGGTGATACATAGAATAATTCATACCCGATTTCGAAATCTCACACAAATGAATATTTCTATAGATATCTATCTCTGTCTAACATGAACTTATTAACTGAATAATCTAAATGTACTAACGAGCAAAAAACAGTATCTATTTTATAAGTTGAGCTGATGCTATGATATTTTCCAGGAATTGACTCCTCGCTACATTTTTGACAGTTTGCAATTTGCATTCCTCAACTGGTCTCCAATGAATCTATAAAAATATCCTTCCAAGTTATGGAATATAGTGATATCATATTGAAGGGACTGCATTTAAGCCGAAATGTAAGTTTTAGTTTTATTTCATAGAAAATTATACAAGTAAGAAACCACCCAGCAAATTTAGTTTATTGTTACTATCAATCTAGTATTCAACCAGCAACTTTATAATATATCTAAGAAATTATGCCTATTTATTTGCAAATATGTCTCAGTAATGTTAGAAGTTTAGCAGTTTCAATGTACCAAACTTTGTTGGGTGGCTTAACTTCCAAATTATTCACCAATAGGCATTGAAGTGGTATTTAAAAACTAACTGTTTTGAATTATTCTCCATTTAACGCTGTAAAGGAAAGTAGTCATCTAATGTTATACAACCGCTAGTGGCATTCGTGATAATTTATAATGAAAATATTGGTTCATATGCAACTAACCACTGGATGTCCACTATAAACTATATCTATGACAGAACATCTGTCGACAACGGTAAGAAAATGGACGTTTCTGAGAAAGAGATAAGTGTAAAAATGCCCAAATGCTACAAGAGAATAATTTTCCGTCCATTGCGGACCCATGTTCATCATGACTTTATTACATATTTTAACCTATACTATGCCTCCTTCCTTAAAGTTTGGATATTTACCAGTGAGACAATTGACATTGAGTATATTTGACGAGAGATATGAGATTTTTAGATTTTCTTATAAATCAGATTTCAAAAGCCGTGCTTATTGCTCGTTATTGATTTGAAATCCTGCAGATCGCCTTTAAAGTGGTGAAAAATAGAAACTGTATTGTTTTTGGGCGTGGTAGCCCCGTTTCGAGAGGAATTTTTGATAACTCTCTCCAGTTTTTCAAATGGAATTATAGTATTTTTCTGGTTATAAATATGTATCACACTGTATATTTGAACCGCACGTGTCGGAAATTCTCATAACCTGATAGCAAGTGTCAAAATGAAACATAGAGTTGTGGAATTCATCATGTAGACCATTTGGAGGAAATTTCATTGTAACATAGAATGTAATATAACGTTTTATCAGCGTTTCTAAATCAGTATAGTCAACCGTTTTGGAGATATTAAAAACAAAACTCTTTTCAAATTCTTATTTCGACATATTGTAACTAAGAATGGAACCACTTAGAGACACTGTATTAGTACTTTTCCTTATTTTGACCTCTGCTTTTCGTCATTTGATAAATGTAGCTAACATCAAAATGTATTATGTTCTAAAACTATTAATTCAATTTGATTAGGAATACTAATATACATCATTTCACAGAAATATCACTATTTAATTTGGATTGTATATAGTGTTTCTGAGGTTACGGAAACCTACTCCCTTATTGATATACAATTAACATACCTACTACTTGTGCAAGTAGAAACCGTAGATAGTTTTCAATTTTATATTTTAAATAATGCAATTTCTTCTTTCTCTCCGAACATTTCGTAAACTCTACAACAATTTGTGAATTACATTTAAGATTATAAATAATTTGTATGTGCAGAGATCGCCTAATTCTGTTTGTAACTCAGTTTATTGAAGTCTTGTCTTCCAATTAGGAATAAAACCATCAGGAATCATTCATAACCATCTACCCCCATCTCCGCCCTTTTTTAGGTAGAAGAGGGGTCTATACGAATGCCGGATTTGATGGCAACGTAAAGACTTAGGGGTCTTGTTATATTTCAAGAAATAGAAGATAACCATTTTCTTCGCTTTCCTGATTCGTTATATCCGAAGTCATTTTGAGGTTTATGTCAAAAATCGTAAAACTGGTCAATAAATTAGATCTAAGTTCAAATTGTATTGCTATGTATAGTCTTAAATGAGCTAAGTTATGTATATTTTGCTATTGCTGATTGTGTTTTCACACTTTCGTGTAAGTTCTCTTTGAATTGATAATAACACCATCAGGAATGGCTCTTTATATCTACCCCCACATCCGCCTGTTTTTTGGGCATGATAGGGGTTTAATCCAATGCCAAATTTGTGGCTCCACAAAGAAGTAAAAGCGGTTATTTTTGAGAAAAAAAAAGAAAATAACTGTTTTCTTCGTACCGTGAAGACATAGGAAGGTATTTTACTCTTTCGTGTAGATTGGCTTCGAATTAGGAATAACACCATCAGTAATCATTCATAACCATCTACTCCCATCTCCGCCCTTTTTTAGGTAGAAGAGGGGTCTATACGAATGCCGGATTTGATGGCAACGTAAAGACTTAGGGGTCTTGTTATATTTCAAGAAAAAGAAGATAACTATTTTCTTCGCTAATTTCCTGATTCGTTATATTCGAAGTCATTTAGAGGTTTATGTCAAAAATTGTAAAACCGGTCAAAAAATTAGATCTAAGTTCAAATTTTATTGCTATGTAGGTATAGTCTTGAATAAGCTAGCTTAAGTATATTTTGCTACTCCGGATAGTGTTTTCACACTTTCGTGTAAATTGTTTTTGAATTGATAATAACACCATCGGTAATGTTTCTTTACATGTACCCCCACATCTGCCTGTTTTTTGGGAATTATAGGGGTTTAATCAAATGCCGGATTTGAGGCTTCACAAAGAAGTAAAAGCGGTTATTTTTAAGAAAAAAAAAAGAAAATAACCGTTTTCTTCGCACCGTGAAGACATAAGGACGTATTTTACTATTTCGTGTAAATTGTCTTCGAATTAGGAATAACACCATCAGGAATCTTTCATAAACATCTACCCCCACCTCTGCCCGTTATTTAGGTAGAAGAGGGGTCTATACGAATGCCGGATTTGATGGCAACGTAAAGACTTAGGGGTCTTGTTATATTTAAAAAAAAAAGAAGATAACCATTTTCTTCGCTAATTTCCTGATTCGTTATTGCCGAAGTCATTTTCAGGTTTATGTCAAAAATTGTAAAACTGGTCAATGAATTAGATTTAAGTTCAAATTTTATTGCTATGTATGGTCTTAAATAAGCTAGGTTATGTATATTTTGCTACTCCGGATAGTGTTTTCACACTTTCGTGTAAATTGTTTTTGAATTGATAATAACACCATCGGTAATGTGTCTTTACATGTACCCCCACATCTGCCTGTTTTTTGGGCATTATAGGGGTTTAATCAAATGTCAGGTTTCTGGCTTCACAAAGAAGTAAAAGCGGTTATTTTTAAGAAAAAAAAAAGAAAATAACCGTTTTCTTCGCATCGTGAAGACATACGAACGTATTTTACTCTTTCGTGTAAATTGGTTTCGAATTAGGAATAACACCATCAGGAATCATTCAAAACCATCTACCCCCGTCTCCGCCCTTTTTTAGGTAGAAGAGGGGTCTATACGAATGCCGGATTTGATGGCAACGTAAAGACTTGGGGTCGTGTTATATTTCAAGAAAAGGAAGATAACCATTTTCTTCGTTAATTTCCTGATTCGTTATATTCGAAGTCATTTAGAGGTTAATGTCAAGAATTGTAAAACTGGTCAAAAAATTAGATCTAAGTTGAAATTTCATTGTTATGTATAGTCTTAAATAAGCTAAGTTATGTATATTTTGCTATTGCGGATAGTGTTTTCACACTTTTGTGTAAATTGTCTTTGAATTGATAATAACACCATCAGGAATGGTTTTTTACATCTACTTCCACATCCGCCTGTTTTTTGGGCATTATAGGGGTTTAATCAAATGCCGGATTTGTGGCTTCACAAAGAAGTAAAAGCGGTTATTTTTAAGAAAAAAAAAGAAAATAACCGTTTTCTTCGCACCGTGAAGACATAAGGACGTATTTTACTATTTCGTGTAAATTGTCTTCGAATTAGGAATAACACCATCAGGAATCTTTCATAAACATCTACCCCCACCTCTGCCCGTTATTTAGGTAGAAGAGGGGTCTATACGAATGCCGGATTTGATGGCAACGTAAAGACTTAGGGGTCTTGTTATATTTAAAAAAAAAGAAGATAACCATTTTCTTCGCTAATTTCCTGATTCGTTATTGCCGAAGTCATTTTCAGGTTTATGTCAAAAATTGTAAAACTGGTCAATGAATTAGATTTAAGTTCAAATTTTATTGCTATGTATGGTCTTAAATAAGCTAGGTTATGTATATTTTGCTACTCCGGATAGTGTTTTCACACTTTCGTGTAAATTGTTTTTGAATTGATAATAACACCATCGGTAATGTTTCTTTACATGTACCCCCACATCTGCCTGTTTTTTAAGAAAAAAAAAGAAAATAACCGTTTTCTTCGCACCGTGAAGACATAAGGACGTATTTTACTATTTCGTGTAAATTGTCTTCGAATTAGGAATAACACCATCAGGAATCTTTCATAAACATCTACCCCCACCTCTGCCCGTTATTTAGGTAGAAGAGGGGTCTATACGAATGCCGGATTTGATGGCAACGTAAAGACTTAGGGGTCTTGTTATATTTAAAAAAAAAGAAGATAACCATTTTCTTCGCTAATTTCCTGATTCGTTATTGCCGAAGTCATTTTCAGGTTTATGTCAAAAATTGTAAAACTGGTCAATGAATTAGATTTAAGTTCAAATTTTATTGCTATGTATGGTCTTAAATAAGCTAGGTTATGTATATTTTGCTACTCCGGATAGTGTTTTCACACTTTTGTGTAAATTGTCTTTGAATTGATAATAACACCATCAGGAATGGTTTTTTACATCTACTTCCACATCCGCCTGTTTTTTGGGCATTATAGGGGTTTAATCAAATGCCGGATTTGTGGCTTCACAAAGAAGTAAACGCGGTTATTTTTAAGAAAAAAAAAGAAAATAACCGTTTTCTTCGCACCGTGAAGACATAAGGACGTATTTTACTATTTCGTGTGGATTGTCTTCAAATTAGGAATAACTCCATCAGGAATCATTCATAACCATCTACCCCCATCTCCGCCCTTTTTTAGGTAGAAGAGGGGTCTATACGAATGCCGGATTTGATGGCAACGTAAAGACTTGGGGTCGTGTTATATTTCAAGAAAAGGAAGATAACCATTTTCTTCGTTAATTTCCTGATTCGTTATATTCCAAGTCATTTAGAGGTTTATGTCAAAAATTGTAAAACTGGTAAAAAAATTAGATCTAAGTTGAAATTTCATTGTTATGTATAGTCTTAAATAAGCTAAGTTATGTATATTTTGCTATTGCGGATAGTGTTTTCACACTTTTGTGTAAATTGTCTTTGAATTGATAATAACACCATCAGGAATGGTTTTTTACATCTACTTCCACATCCGCCTGTTTTTTGGGCATTATAGGGGTTTAATCAAATGCCGGATTTGTGGCTTCACAAAGAAGTAAAAGCGGTTATTTTTAAGAAAAAAAAAGAAAATAACCGTTTTCTTCGCACCGTGAAGACATAAGGACGTATTTTACTATTTCGTGTAAATTGTCTTCGAATTAGGAATAACACCATCAGGAATCTTTCATAAACATCTACCCCCACCTCTGCCCGTTATTTAGGTAGAAGAGGGGTCTATACGAATGCCGGATTTGATGGCAACGTAAAGACTTAGGGGTCTTGTTATATTTAAAAAAAAAGAAGATAACCATTTTCTTCGCTAATTTCCTGATTCGTTATTGCCGAAGTCATTTTCAGGTTTATGTCAAAAATTGTAAAACTGGTCAATGAATTAGATTTAAGTTCAAATTTTATTGCTATGTATGGTCTTAAATAAGCTAGGTTATGTATATTTTGCTACTCCGGATAGTGTTTTCACACTTTCGTGTAAATTGTTTTTGAATTGATAATAACACCATCGGTAATGTTTCTTTACATGTACCCCCACATCTGCCTGTTTTTTAAGAAAAAAAAAGAAAATAACCGTTTTCTTCGCACCGTGAAGACATAAGGACGTATTTTACTATTTCGTGTAAATTGTCTTCGAATTAGGAATAACACCATCAGGAATCTTTCATAAACATCTACCCCCACCTCTGCCCGTTATTTAGGTAGAAGAGGGGTCTATACGAATGCCGGATTTGATGGCAACGTAAAGACTTAGGGGTCTTGTTATATTTAAAAAAAAAGAAGATAACCATTTTCTTCGCTAATTTCCTGATTCGTTATTGCCGAAGTCATTTTCAGGTTTATGTCAAAAATTGTAAAACTGGTCAATGAATTAGATTTAAGTTCAAATTTTATTGCTATGTATGGTCTTAAATAAGCTAGGTTATGTATATTTTGCTACTCCGGATAGTGTTTTCACACTTTCGTGTAAATTGTTTTTGAATTGATAATAACACCATCGGTAATGTTTCTTTACATGTACCCCCACATCTGCCTGTTTTTTGGGCATTATAGGGGTTTAATCAAATGTCAGGTTTCTGGCTTCACAAAGAAGTAAAAGCGGTTATTTTTAAGAAAAAAAAAAGAAAATAACCGTTTTCTTCGCATCGTGAAGACATACGAACGTATTTTACTCTTTCGTGTAAATTGGTTTCGAATTAGGAATAACACCATCAGGAATCATTCATAACCATCTACCCCCGTCTCCGCCCTTTTTTAGGTAGAAGAGGGGTCTATACGAATGCCGGATTTGATGGCAACGTAAAGACTTAGGGGTCTTGTTATATTTAAAAAAAAAGAAGATAACCATTTTCTTCGCTAATTTCCTGATTCGTTATTGCCGAAGTCATTTTCAGGTTTATGTCAAAAATTGTAAAACTGGTCAATGAATTAGATTTAAGCTCAAATTTTATTGCTATGTATAGTCTTAAATAAGCTAGGTTATGTATATTTTGCTACTCCGGATAGTGTTTTCACACTTTCGTGTAAATTTTTTTTGAATTGATAATAACACCATCGGTAATGTTTCTTTACATATACCCCCACATCTGCCTGTTTTTTGGGCATTATAGGGGTTTAATCAAATGCCGGATTTGTGGCTTCACAAAGAAGTAAAAGCGGTTATTTTTAAGAAAAAAAAAGAAAATAACCGTTTTCTTCGCACCGTGAAGACATAAGGACGTATTTTACTATTTCGTGTAAATTGTCTTCGAATTAGGAATAACACCATCAGGAATCTTTCATAAACATCTACCCCCACCTCTGCCCGTTATTTAGGTAGAAGAGGGGTCTATACGAATGCCGGATTTGATGGCAACGTAAAGACTTAGGGGTTTTGTTATATTAAAAAAAAAAGAAGATAACCATTTGCTTCGCTAATTTCCTGATTCGTTATTGCCGAAGTCATTTTCAGGTTTATGTCAAAAATTGTAAAACTGGTCAATGAATTAGATTTAAGTTCAAATTTTATTGCTATGTATGGTCTTAAATAAGCTAGGTTATGTATATTTTGCTACTCCGGATAGTGTTTTCACACTTTCGTGTAAATTGTTTTTGAATTGATAATAACACCATCGGTAATGTTTCTTTACATGTACCCCCACATCTGCCTGTTTTTTGGGCATTATAGGGGTTTAAGGGTTTAATCAAATGTCAGGTTTCTGGCTTCACAAAGAAGTAAAAGCGGTTATTTTTAAGAAAAAAAAAAGAAAATAACCGTTTTCTTCGCATCGTGAAGACATACGAACGTATTTTACTCTTTCGTGTAAATTGGTTTCGAATTAGGAATAACACCATCAGGAATCATTCATAACCATCTACCCCCGTCTCCGCCCTTTTTTAGGTAGAAGAGGGGTCTATACGAATGCCGGATTTGATGGCAACGTAAAGACTTGGGGTCGTGTTATATTTCAAGAAAAGGAAGATAACCATTTTCTTCGTTAATTTCCTGATTCGTTATATTCGAAGTCATTTAGAGGTTTATGTCAAGAATTGTAAAACTGGTCAAAAAATTAGATCTAAGTTGAAATTTCATTGTTATGTATAGTCTTAAATAAGCTAAGTTATGTATATTTTGCTATTGCGGATAGTGTTTTCACACTTTTGTGTAAATTGTCTTTGAATTGATAATAACACCATCAGGAATGGTTTTTTACATCTACTTCCACATACGCCTGTTTTTTGGGCATTATAGGGGTTTAATCAAATGCCGGATTTGTGGCTTCACAAAGAAGTAAAAGCGGTTATTTTTAAGAAAAAAAAAGAAAATAACCGTTTTCTTCGCATCGTGAAGACATACGAACGTATTTTACTCTTTCGTGTAAATTGGTTTCGAATTAGGAATAACACCATCAGGAATCATTCATAACCATCTACCCCCGTCTCCGCCCTTTTTTAGGTAGAAGAGGGGTCTATACGAATGCCGGATTTGATGGCAACGTAAAGACTTGGGGTCGTGTTATATTTCAAGAAAAGGAAGATAACCATTTTCTTCGTTAATTTCCTGATTCGTTATATTCGAAGTCATTTAGAGGTTTATGTCAAAAATTGTAAAACTGGTCAAAAAATTAGATCTAAGTTGAAATTTCATTGTTATGTATAGTCTTAAATAAGCTAAGTTATGTATATTTTGCTATTGCGGATAGTGTTTTCACACTTTTGTGTAAATTGTCTTTGAATTGATAATAACACCATCAGGAATGGTTTTTTACATCTACTTCCACATCCGCCTGTTTTTTGGGCATTATAGGGGTATAATCGAATGCCGGATTTGTGGCTTCACAAAGAAGTAAAAGCGGTTATTTTTAAGAAAAAAAAAAGAAAATAACCGTTTTCTTCGCATCGTGAAGACATACGAACGTATTTTACTCTTTCGTGTAAATTGGTTTCGAATTAAGAATAACACCATCAGGAATCATTCATAACCATCTACCCCCGTCTCCGCCCTTTTTTAGGTAGAAGAGGGGTCTATACGAATGCCGGATTTGATGGCAACGTAAAGACTTGGGGTCGTGTTATATTTCAAGAAAAGGAAGATAACCATTTTCTTCGTTAATTTCCCGATTCGTTATTGCCGAAGTCATTTAGAGGTTTATGTCAAAAATTGTAAAACTGGTCAAAAAATTAGATCTAAGTTGAAATTTTATTGTTATGTCTAGTCTTAAATAAGCTAAGTTATGTATATTTTTTGATTGCGGATAGTTTTTTTACACTTTCGTGTAAATTGTCTTTGAATTGATAATAACACAATCAGGAATGGTTATTTACATCTACCCCCACCCCACATCTGCTTGTTTTTTGGGTATGATAGGGCTTTAATCGAATGCCAGATTTGTGGCTTTACAAAGAAGTAAAAGCGGTTATTTTAACCAAAGGCAAGTTTATGTTTCCGCCAGTGAAATTGTGTTAAAAAAATCGATCGAAAATGTGACTGCCCTTTTTTTGTATCCCCTATAGTTACCCTATACAATTATCGAAATTTGCTCACCCTGTACATTCCTTTGAACATGTCATTCCTATGTTGGACATTCTGCTGACATTGTAAATATTTGTTACGATACAATTTCGGAAGCGAGCATTTTAACTTGACACTTTTATTCATTTTTCATGTTGATGCTGTATCTTACGAGCCAATCCAGATGTGATGTGTGGAACAATGACCGAAAAGGATTATTCCAACATTCGTTACAACATCATCGTCAAATATTCGAAGAAATTGACATAATCACAGTAAGTACATGCTTTTTCAAATAGATACACTCGTGATATTTAAGAAACTATCGAGAAAATGGAAATTTCCTAAAATCAAACTTTAAATAGTTATTTTATTTGAGGAAAATAGAAAATTGCCTAGAATTAGTATGTCGTATGGGGGAAGGGCATCTTTTGACATATGACTTATATTTTCCAGGCATAATTATTAAAAACTTAACCCCCTGTGTAGGCTTCTCTGGCTGTTGCCTCCGGTGACCCTTAGGCTTGCTGGTCCATTGTATCTTGCCTGCATTGTTTGATCACAGTACCCACTCCAGTACTTTTGGGCCTTGTACAAGTTTGTCCTTTACTGGGTGAGAGCTGTATAATTCTGGTTCACCGGTAGGCTCTCCAAAAATTGTGATCCAGTGCCTCGCATTTATATAGTATATGTGTGACTGTTTCTGGATCCTTACGGCAAAGTCTGCATGTCAGGTCGCCATTGTACAGTCCCATCTTGTTGACGTGCCCTTTTACTGGCGCATGGCCAGCCATGAGCCTTGTTATGACTTTTATTTATCCCTGTTTAATGTTAACAGGTCTGTCGTTCTTTTGTGATACGATCCGTTGATGTATTTTCCCCGCGTTAGTATCCTGGGATTTTTTCCCAGTATTCTTTGTGGTTTTCAAGATAAACTTGGTTCCTCCGCCACATGCTAGTTATGCATTAGGCCGTTTATGCGCCTTGTGCATACCGTAATATCGATGACGTCCGTTCTCACACATGTCACAAAGGTAGGTTTGTTGCCCTGGTTGCATACCTGTAGGTTGTGAGCCACCAAGAATTCCAACAATGCTTCACCTCGTTTGTTACTGTCTGTGCTCATCAACACTGTGTGGTGTACATTGGCATCACACCCCAATAACGCTTGGGATTTCGTGCTCCTTTCGTAAGTTCTCGCCCATGACCGTTAGTTCATCAGCAAGACGGGAAGCCTGAAGCCTCCCATTTGGTTGCTCCTGTCCGATGCTGGTGACCGTCCATGTTGCTTTGAACGCTTAGTCCATAGATAACTCTACTACCGGTAGTAGAGTTATCTATGGCTTAGTCTGTGCAGTGTCTTCTCCGGGGTTGTAATCTCCGGAATGAAGACGACTGCACGTCGTGGTTATGGAAGTTGGCTCGCCTTCACTAAAATAAGCTCGCTACCCTCTCCTCTCAGGGTTTGGTCACCACCACCAGACAGATGATAAGCAGAGCTCCCCCTCGCTATCGGCATTCTGCAAACTTGGGGCGGTCTCTCGTTTATGCAGTTTGTCAATGTCTTGATGCAGGAGGTTATTGTTTATTAGCCCCGCCTGCTCTTCTGAAATAGATGCTTCGAGATCTTCAGTGGCTATAGTAATTGGCATTTTGATCCCAACTACCGCTTCCTTGAAAGACATGCTTTTACAGCGGCCCCGTCGCGCCTCCTCTCGGTCGCGGTTTTGTGATTGGAGTGCTCCCATCAGACCGGTGTCAACTTGGTAGATTGAGGACTGCTTCTTGGTTCTGAGGAGTTGGTATCCTCCCTTGGATATGCTCTAAGATGCATACAAGGGATTCGGCTTAGCCTCGTCCCTTCATTCGCTTTGACGGGCCCGGAGTGACCTGCGTTGTCTCCACAAGCCTGGACAACAGCTTCACGGCTGAGCCACCATTCATACAGGTCATGACCCTTCAACATCCCTTCGCTTTCCCACTGGCACGAGGCACAAAGTACCCGGCACACGTCGAAAAGCAGGTCTCGAGCTTGACAATGAAGAGATGACTAGATTAAGTTCTGCTAAGACCGCCCACATGGAATCTGTCAATTAAGGCCAGTATGTCTAGTTTGTCTGTCTGCAGGTGGTAACGAACATCGTTTACGTTAGTGCTAAGACCTCAGATGTTACGGAGGTCTATCTTCAAGTTTATATTTTTCATTGTTGAGCCCCCTTCGCCCAGAAATCCGAAGGAAGCATTTTTCTTCCGGAGTATTTTACTCTAGGAGGCTTCATTATAAGTATTTCCATGGAAAACCTGGAATGGATAAAAAGTCGGTGGGGGTAGGAAGAGGGAGACAGGAAATGGGTATGTGGGTGAAACTGAAGCATCGACCAAACAATGAAATATGGGGTTGTCCACTTCAAAACATCTTTGTCGAGGTGGTGTTTCACCGGGCGATGAGGAAAACATCTACCACCTATGGTTATCCATTTAGTCGCCTTTTAGAAGAGGTAGGATTTACCATGGGGAAATTTTTAGTCGTCCTCATATTCTCCGTTAAAAACCATTCCAAGATAGATGTATTCCCCTAATCAATAACTGAAATAAATTGCAGTATCATAAAAGAGGTAATCCAATTTTGGAATTTTATGGGGGTGGTGGTTTGTAGGCGTGGATTATATGTGAAAGATCCCTTTTCGATATAAAATATACCAACGTGTTTCGGCAATGTTATATTTTCCTCATAACTCATAAAATACGCAGAGTTCTTTTGGAAAAATCACCCTGTAATATCACTTTGGCGTTTCATTTTGCTTCTCAAAACCCGAAAATAATCAAATAGCCAATTTTGCTAGAATTTATTGGTTTCTGAAATATAACAATTCATTGTGATTCATAAATTGAGGTTATTTTCAACAGGTTTTCTATGAACAATCTGGCTAAGCTGCAGAACATGGACAGATGGAATTGCAACAATGAAGCCATGACCGTATTTTCATATTATATATTGTTAAATTTATTAGTAATAAGTAGTTATAAGTTGCGGCGTAAACTCTCAGACCACAGACAAATTGTAAATGAGCTCTAACCTCGTACATTGATTTTCAGAAAAGTGATAATTAGTGTTTTAGAGTGATTTAGACTGGCAGAAGCTCAACGTCAAGGTAAGTCAACTAATATTTTGTAAAATACAAAAATCTCTTTTGACAGTGGTAATTTTCATGTTTGCCCGAGTAATACAAAATCAGTTATATCTATAATTGAAGGTCGGAAAGAAATTCTAATTTTCATTCAAATTGAAGAACAGAGAGTAGACAAACTATACTGATGTATAAAAATATGTAATTTATTGATACTGTTAACCATCTATCCAAGCTTCCAATTATTTTATTTCTAATATACAGACTGTTCATCAAATTATTAAAATGTTTGATCATTTTGATGAATGATCAGGGTGTTGAGGTGGTGAATCGTAATTGAATTAATTTTTTTATTGAGTTTCATTCCCTAGAGCGGAAAATATTACTTACATTATTCTTGGGAAGTCTTGCAGTTGGTTGTTCAATTAACTTTTAATTTGTACGTAACTCCTGTTCTTTAGATTCAATTTTATTCCATGCTTATGTAGATAGAAATAGCAGTTACATCAGTTGGCTATTTGAATGATTCAAAATCTGTAATCACTATGATTGAATACCTTTACAAAGTGTGTTTCTCTTCAAGCCAAAGATCATTATAGCAAACAATCGAATTTGTCGGAAACTTTATCAAAGATATTGTCTGAACTCTTATTTAGCTTGTTCTATCCATCGACATAATACATATGGACTGCGCGTGGCAATGATAAGCGCGGGTAGTGCCGGCGTGAGAGAGGGGAAAACGAAGAGGACTAATACTGTCTTTATCTATCGGCTCGGGACGTAAACATACTAGCTACAGTCATGTTGCATTTCCATGGCAACGCAGCGGCCAATAGAAACGCGATAGATAAAGTAGATAAAGACAGTAAATAAAGATTCTTGACCCACGTATGAATTAATACACAATTCTCGGGAAATAGGTCACATTGACACATATATTTTTATTTTTACCCTCGTCTTTACGTACGTTTCGGTCTCACGACCATCATCAGAAGACTTATTAATACAATAACCTGATTACTTAGAAATACTGTAATAACACAAAGCGTCCTTATCGCACAAATTTCGTTTAAATGCCAACGTCGCGAAACGAACGGAGACATAATAGTGGATTTTTAATTTTTACGCTGCAACATTGCTGTGTTATAGTTCCGATTTCATGTCTCCGTTCGTTTCGCGACGTTGGCATTTAAACGAAATTTGTGCGATAAGGACGCTTTGTGTTATTACAGTATTTCTAAGTAATCAGGTTATTGTATTAATAAGTCTTCTGATGATGGTCGTGAGACCGAAACGTACGTAAAGACGAGGGTAAAAATAAAAATATATGTGTCAATGTGACCTATTTCCCGAGAATTGTGTATTGATAAAGACAGTATTAGTCCCCTTCGTTTTCCCCTCTCTCACGCCGGCACTACCCGCGCTTATCATTGCCACGCGCAGTCCATATGTATATGTCGATGGTTCTATCTAATAAACAATAAAAGAGTTCACACTGTGGATACACTATACTTGAGAAATAATCACCCTTATCCACTAAAAATACTGTTACAAGTACTGAGGACCTTTCGGCTACCAAGTAGACATCATCAGAGTAAACTAAATTGTAAATACGAAAAATCAAAACTATTTGAAGGTAATGGCTCTGATTTTGTTAGTTGATAGCGTTCCATTTTTTGTTTTTTTGTCAGAAATGAACTTGATGAAAGATTTGTCGTAACAATTGTCCATAGAAGCTAATCAACTTGTTATAATTTCACTAGCTTAAACGTCACTTCGAGCCTTCGAGTACTTTAGCCGTATATAAAAGTGATTGTTTATTTTTATATTGGCAATTTTAAGTTCTTTTCAGGATATTCAAATAACTCAAGATGAGTATTATATTTAAAGGAGGTGTATAGCAGTGATCTATGTTTCCTCCCACTTTTTGATTAACAATAATTTTCCTCACAGCATAATGGAATTCATTGAATTTTTGAAGTTAAAAAAATGGTTTATATGATTCTTGGTAAGTCTATGATTTTTATTCCCTCTTGAATATGTATGTGTTCTTATCATATTTTCAATTCCCTTGTTCAGAAAAAGTCAGCTATATAACTAGTAAAAGCATGTTAATAAACTAAAAAGGTTCTGTGGATATACAGAACAACAATAAGTAAAAAAATCACTCTTATTCACTAAAAATACTATTACATTATTAAGTACATATCAGCTTTGATTGCAACTAAGGGATTACCCTCAGCTGAAGATAAACCTGAATTTAATATATTGCTTTTTCCGTTATACATTTCCATCCCTCCCAATTTAACTAGATATTTGTCTGTTCTGTTTTTAAAGTGATACATTTCTTGGGAAATGTGTAACCTGTATTTAAAACACGTTGTGCTAATGCTGATATAGGAATAATTTAAAAAATCATTATTATTTATCACGTTCTTCATATTGCGCAATATAACAAGTTACGCTACTTTTTGATGAGCTTATTTTACGCTTACGCATTTAAATACGTTCATCCGGAATATGAATCTGGAGTTTGTCTACATTCAATTCTAAGAAGTTTTAATTTGAAACGTGAGTAAATATTACCACATCACACCAGGTCTATTGGAACCATATTTATTTTCTGGTTTAAAATTGATCCATTACAGGGTGTATGTTCAAGAATTAACGCGTAGCAAAATTCTGCAAATCTGTAGATACGGTGAGGGAAACGTTGAGAATATTTTCGTTATTGTAAAAATTCTGGTTTCCCCGGAAGTGCCGTCCCCTTTGTAATTTTTAATGGGACAGGGATCAACACTGCGTAAAAACATGGGTTCAGAAAGTGAATGTTATTATGATAAAACTTGCGGGTTACAAGGTAACATGATGGCACCATGTTAAATAACTTTATTGGAGGTCAAATAAAGATTTAAAATTATTGCCATCACTCCTTGCCTATTTCAACCCCCCAAAACTCCATAAAATCATCCGGCAGAATGAAAAAAATAAATAAAAAAGAGCCGTTTCGATTTTGAACCCAGCCAGAGTCTCAATAATTGACTAATTTATCATAAAATTGGTCATATTATCATATGATTCATATTTTTTTGGGGTTCAATTTTAACTGGGCGGCCTGATAAACGGACAAGATAAAAAATTATGGCACACAGTGGAAGTGTAGAAGAATGGCATGCTTCTCAAGTAACCGCAACTTGGAAAGGGTTAACCTCCAGTCAAAAAAAAGAAAAAATGTGGATACTATATCTCGAGATCTAGCAGCCGGGGAAAATTCGGTCTGTGAGATGAATTGATCATTGAACCGTCCATAAACCATAGTGCCATCGGGTTAATGTTTAGACCATCAATATCGCTCTGGCTCCTAGACTATAAGAACAACACCCATATTAATAATAATTATAAGGTACATTTTATTCAGTTGCAAAATAAATAGATCAATAATAATGCTATCGGATGTGTAAACACAAAATCACTTTGAATTGACATCCTCTGCACAAATGGAATGAAATCTAAAGTTATTTTAATCATATTTAAATAGGTTACATTCAGTTTGGCAGAGATGGATAATATTCACGCTACGTTTCATTATATTTAACCCCAAAACTCAAGTTCCAAGCTTATATTTTTCCATTTGAAGGAAAATCGAAATATACAGAAGGATCTTGTTTATTTCATGGATTGCGATTATTGCGCGTATTGTCCGTTAGGTTTCGTTTAGTGAAATAGATACTTGGTTGAGAGCTCTTTATATTTGTCTTGGTTTGAGTCTATTAGATGTGTGTATATAACTTGTGCTTATCATAATATTTTTTCACATGTTCATATTAGTTTTAGCAACTATGAGTGTTTGCAATCATTTCCTGTAATTCTAATTTCTAGTTATATGTATTAAGTCTTAACAGTCTTGCTTTATTAGAATGTACGTAGGAAGGATTTATAATTACTGTCTGAATATTAAAAAAATTTGGGCTGTGGGGTGTATTTGATGTGGGGATGATTTATGTAATTTTTCATATTATTTGATTTGAATTTTTAGAATGTATATAGGAAGGGTTTATAATTACTGTCTGAATATTAAAAATATATGGGCTGTGGGGTGTATTTAATGTGGGGATAATTAATGTAATTTTTCATATCATTTGATTTGAACAAGGTAAGTGAGATACCACCTTACACTTTTTGATGTTTGGTGGTGTTGCAGAATCAAATATATGTGTTTCTTCCTGCTTTACATATTATATTGTTTAATTTCTTTGGAGCGAATATTGAACATTTTTTCCAGTTCCGCGTATTTTATTCACATAAAATTAGTTATTTTGTTACACAATGAACATTCCATTCTCTTGATTGCTAATTAGTTTTGTTGTTTTCAATTCGGTGTTCAAACCATAGATTAATTACTAAATATGATAGCTCTAAAGTCATTGAACAAAATGGTTTAGAGCATGGTTCTATGGGCAGATTTCTCCTGTCAATGGCGTCAGTGCGATATTATGGTAAGGGTATAGCGATGACGTAAATTGACAGGATTACATCGCAGTATAGAGCATAGAAATATATATATATATAGGATAAACTGCCAGTGAGAGTATTTGATCAGAAGATATTCACTGTTGACCACGAGTGGCCAGCAGCGTTCTCTTACTATGTATATATAATATCTATGACTCCTGTCCAGATATTCTTATATGCACGCAGCTCCCCTCATTCATGAGAAAGAGGACGAGATTATTATCTTCTGTCCTGTGGGGTGTATTTAATGTGGGGATAATTGTGTGAATTTTCATAGTTTTACAAGAAGGTAAGTGAGATTTCCTTAAACAAATGCATGTTTCTTCATGCTTTACATATTGTATTGTTCAATTTCTTTGAAGCGAATATTGACATGTTTTCAATTCCGCGTAATGTTCAATATTATTCACATAACCTTTTTGCAAATAACTTATTTTATTACACGAAACAACTATTTTCTTTCATGTTATTTCTGAATTCAGTTCTTAAACCATAAATCACTAAATATAGTTGTTTTAGAAGTCTAAAGACATTGAACAATATAATTTTAGAGCAGATTTTTCATTTTATCAATGACGTCAGTGCGATACCTCTTTCATAATCTAAGTACGATACATAGCAAGTTGAAAGGTATAGATAATAGAATCGTCCCGCGAATGTATTTGAATCGGTTCTCTGTTATGTATATATAATATCTATGGGTCCTAAATAGCTATACTTTTATGTAGCAGGCGAAGACACCTACCCCTCCATGCCATCATTCATGAGAAGAGGACCCAAGAATTTTCTTCTGTCCTTCAGAGAACTGCTTCAAATCTGCTCAAGAAACTCTTATTCTATTTGTATATATATATATATCTATGGTATAGGGAACTCGCCATCTACAATTAGTTTTAATGTCCTTAGGAGAAGGTGGCACTATTGAATCACAGATAAATTCAACTAACGGTGTACCTGTCAAGTTTTCAGTTCAAAATAGGTGGCCCATAAAAAGACACCTACTTTGGAAAGAGCTGAATGAGGTTAGGTTAAGAATATCCGGAGATGAACTTGTTCAATTATTACATGATATTTAAGAGATGTTCTGCTATTGCATGGTGGTCTACCACAGATAATAGGAATTATTACCATCTACTGTGTATTTGACCTAGGTTACGTTCGAATTATCAGAATTCCCTTATAAAATCAAAATTACTTGGGAATTTCGTTCGTTTCTATATTATGTAATACTTGTTTCACCAAATCGTAAAATGATGATGTGACTCAATTTTTCCTTTTACCAATTATGAAGCTCATGCCAATTTTCAACATCGTTCCAATAATTATACCATTAACAATCTAGGGCTACTAAACGTTATATTGTGATCAACTATATAGGAGGTCGGTCAGTGCGCTACACACATGCCCGAAGGTTTAAGACGGAGTGGTGAGTGAGCAGAAAAGACGAAAGGCATCGTTCCGTACGCTCACTCCGTCTTTCGCAAACCGGTCAAGAGCGCGAGCTAGATTCTTTAACACTGTCAAAGTTAACTTGAAAACGGTAAATCGGAGTCACCGTTCGACCGCTTTGTTGAAACCAACAACGTACCGTATAAGCTGATCAAGAGCCGCAGTCTGTTTACGTTTCACGAGCTCGATTTTTTTCTTTACAATCGGCCATATAGTTAGCGTATCGAAACTAAGCGAATAGCGTCGAGTATTTCGATGGACCGCTCTCAGTTTGTATTGAAATTTGAAGTGGATAGCATTCAATAAGTTGCGGCGCAGTCTAGCTTATTCGTTAATTGTAAATTAGTTTATAGAAATAAAACCAGAAACAAAGGTACTTTCGAAATTTATTTCTTTGATAACAAATATGGTGTAATGTACAATAAAACAAATAAATATACAATGATTGACCCATATTAATACAAAACAGAACTATCGATTCTTGATTTTCTGCCAATTATTGAACTTTTGATACGCTGCATTCAGCAATTGATTCAAATGCTTCGTTAGGTGATGTGATAACGGCGACAATTCTCTCAACAGTTTATCCTGTAATCAATTCAAATATAATTATAAGTTAAAACTTTTTTTTGATATATGAAATTGATGATAATAAATGAATATCAAAGAGAATATATTATTATATTATGTTATTATTAGTTTTTAATTAAACATGTATTTCTTGAGAAATCGGTCACATTAACACATATGTCAACTATGTTCACATATTTTTCCAAATCTAAAATACCTTAAAGATAAACAAACCCACACGACATATAAATTAAATTGTCCAGGTAGTCCAGTGGTAGAAGCTTCGATCTTCTAATCATTGTGGCTTACGTTCGCGGGTTCGAGTCCAGCGACGGCGGAATTTTTCCGATGGCCCGAGAAAGTGGTGAAGCAAGATACAATGGGTTGCGGAATCGAGCTTACAACACGAGGTGATTAAATTCGGACTCGGGGACTCCCACACTATCTTATGGGATGTTAGAGGACCATAAGGTGCTCATAAAGGGTTTCAAACACCTCCAAATTTAAAAAAATGTAATTGTTTAGATTGCGATGCGACTTATACAGGGATCTTTAAACAATACAATAGACTGTATATACACCGATTTTGTAAAGCTTTTGACCGCATAAATTATCATCTATTGATCTCAAAACTATCCTCAACAGGTACAAGGTGCGTTATTGGAGTGGTTGAGAAGCTACCTTACCAACTGGAAGCAAATATTAAAGCTAAAAACTCAAATGTTCCATCGGGGTGCCTCAGGGGTCCCATTTAGGGCCATTGCTGTTTCTTCTTTTCATCAACGATGTAAATTATGTTTGTGAATGACCGACAATATGGCTTCGTCATCAAAGATCAACCTGCTTACTTAAGTAACACAATGTTCTGCAAATGACCTGGAGGTGTTTCCGGGTCTCTGGAGCTCTGTGTATACGTCATCTTCTAGGCATGCACTTTCCGACTATCATAATCGTAATCGGCGACTTCGAAAACCCTCGAGAGCCAGAATTTGTTACATTTTATGAAGAAGAGTCAACAAATTCCTAGAGGATGACGTGGTTACCCGGTCTCAGGGTACCACCAGGTATTGCAGAAGAGTTTTTTCACGTCTTAATCATCACTAGCAGCCTTTATATCACCTCTCGAACAGTTAACAAACATCAAACGATATCTAGGGCGTCAGGACGTCCGGATACCCCCGGGAGGTCCAAGGGGACCTCAGAGAATTTTCTTGGTAGCATATTCGAGTCCGTTTTTCATTTACCTCAAGAAGTGCACTCAGAAAAATGCATTTTTTGGCTGTAGAAATGCAATACATTTTTTCATAGTCATAGTATAAAAAAAAAGTTTTCAAACGTCTTATGATGAAGGTCGGAAGACCGCAAGGCGAAATTATAGGTGGCATATGTGTTAGTGTGCCCTATTTCCCGGGAACTTATATATAATTCATAACTGGGTCATGAATCATTATTAATTATAACATGTATAAAAATACAAAATACATAATAATAAAGGTTTTGATTATTTACCTCAAACGGTTTGAGTCTTACTGTGTGAAACCTGTGGAGAGCTTCGTGCATTTTGACGGCTTTCTGTTCATGGTTGGGAATGGTGGGAGGAAAACATTTCCAAAAATGATTTAATAATTCGCACAGCGACAGGTACAAATTCCTTACTTCCTTTTCTAAATCGGCCGGAACAAGTTCTGTAAAAGATAAGGTTCGCGCAAACGTTTTACAAACGATTCCTATGCAAACAACCGCAAGTCTTACGTGCAAGAGACTGCTCCTGAAACCCCCGCATCAGAGCTCCACCAGGTGAAAGTTCACCTAAGGCCCCGACGGCGGCCGCCGGACTGACTAGATTATGTGACGGATGTCTTGCTTGATTCTGCCACTGTCTCGTCTCCTGAAACACTCCGCGAAGCACGGAGACGCTTTCGTTGGCCGAAATATGTTCGGTCAGTGTATCCGGCATCGGTCCGTGAAGATATCTTTCCACCTTGAAACAACAATATCAGGTAAATAGTGGAAAAGGGTGATGGTTACGGAAAAATAGTTTTAATAAAAAATACAGTTATTGTAATAAATTTTCATAAACTTCGTTTTTATTAAATGAAACGTGGCATGTTTCACCACAAATCAAACAATGGTTTTACAAACTATGGTTTATTCCTTAAATATTAAAATTAAGAGTAAGAAGGGGATGAGTAAGGTACCCGTACATTTAGGATAAGAGTTACTTACAAATAAATTGAATAATGTTGAATTGGTAAAGTCTTTCTGATGATTTAAAAGGTTTCCTGTATTTTTAAGCTTATTAATTTCAATTTTCTTCAAGTTGTTCAATACTTTACTTTTATCTGACTTATGGAGAATCTCAAAATCATCTCTGAAATGATGATCAGTTTCCTTAATATGATTTACAACTTTTGAATCTTCTTTTTTCAAATTAAAATGTTATTTAATTCTAGTTTTGAAAGATTTTCCTGTCTGGCCTATATAGAATTTATCAAAATTTTCACACTACCTTGTATACTCCTGATTTTTGACTCATATATTCCTCCACATACTAATACCATAGTGTAGAATTGATTCAATAAGAGATTTATAGATCAGAATTAGCAATTTTTTGTTTAGAAAATTTTTCATGATATAAAATTTGTGAATTGATCTTCTGATCCTATTGGTAAGATATTCTATGTTGATCTATGATAATTCCTAAATATCCAATGTTATTATTCTCAGATATTTTATTAGAATTATTTATTTCAATGATATTAAATTCAGGACGATTAATTGAAGTAACTGAAAATGCAATATAATGGGTTTTTTGAATATTTAATGATAATTTAAAAGTATTAAGCCAGTTTTCAGTCTTTATCATTCCTTCAATAACCTTATATTTAGTTTGATTCCAGGTTTTTCCTGCAAAAATGAACACTGAATCATCAGCATAAGATAATATTTTTCGATCGATATCTAGGTCTCAAAGAGAATTCATATAGGCTATAAACAGAATGGGTCCGAGTACTGTCCCCTGTGGTTTGCCGGTTTTAATAGTTAATGGATCAGTTACAGTTTTATTTATTCTAAGGTTTTGTTTTCGATTTGTTAAATAATTCTGAAACACCTCTAACTCAATTCCTCTAATACCATAATGTGACAATACCTTGAGAAAAATATTGAAAAGGAATGTTTACTATTCAATTTAGTTATGGTCAAGTCCAAAAAGTTAATAGTTTGATTGACTTCTATTTTAACCGTGAATTTAATTTTGGGGTGTAGATTACAATGTTCTTTCTAGATTAGCAGTAACTGACCACAGGTCCGTTTGTAAAATCATTGTTTGATAAAGTCACCGTGTCACCATGTCACGTTTTGTTTGATGAAAAAGAAGTTCGTGAAAATCTATTAACATAGAATATGTTTTTCGGGAGGACCTAATTGATGGAAAGCGTTACGCGAGAACCGTTACAGGTCTGATTGGTCGAAACCACCAATAGGCTCCTCCTTCTCTTATACCAACGCCCACATCTCTATTGACTACTCGAGGTGGTCCACTATGTAACATATTTCAGTTATCTTAAGCCACTCTTTAGTATAACACAATAAAAGTTTATCAAATATGATTGTATTTTCATTTTAGATTTACTTTATTTATTTCATTTATTTTATTCATTTTATTTTATTTATTTTATTTATTTTATTTATTTTATTTATTTTATTTATGTTATTTATTTTATTTATTTCATTTATTTTATTTATTCTATTTATTCTATTTATTCTATTTATTTATTTATTTTATTTATTTTATTTATTTTATTTATTTTATTTATTTTATTTATTTTATTTATTTTATTTATTTTATTTATTTTATTCATTTTATTTATTTTATTTATTTTATTTATTTTATTTATTTCATTTATTTTATTTATTTTATTTATTTTATTTATTTGAACCTTGTTCAGAATTATCAATTTATTCTTTTTTATTTGATTGGAAGAAAAAACATTAAACATGTTCTATATTATTCATTTTTATATAATAAAATTGGAATATTTTTTTTAATTAAAACTATAGATATGAATTTTAGACAAGTAAGCACCAAAACCATTCAAAGTTACGGAGAAAGGCTAAAATTCAAAATGTTGGACTTTTGTCTGAATATATCAGCAATGAAGAATGGGCGCTGAAATGATATATTTGCCCGTGACGTATATTGATGATTTCTGACTATTTTACTAACCAGTGGTTAGGAAATGATAATCTTACCAGAGAAATGTGGAATTGTCACAATCAAAGACATTACATTACATTTATTTAATAAATTAGTGAAAATCAAACTTTAAATAGGTAATTTATTTAAAGTTAGTATGGATTTACATCACATAATGACCGATTCTATTCAATCTATAAATAAACTGACCGATTGAAGTTCAATCAATAACGTCATCAATTGAAATAATTTAATCGTACCTTTGATAGATTTAGATGAACACCAGCTGATGCCACATCTGACGGATTATTATCCAAATCACTAAATGTGATCTTCTCCAGAATTCGTTGTTTTTTATTGATAGGTTCGTCAGTTATTTGTACTGTTTCATTATTGATAGTTGTGGTACCGTTTTGTTGGGTGGGGACGGTCGTATCTGAGCCATTTTGGACATTTTGTTCGTCAACTTTGTTCTTGGTAGCTTTGAGAACCTAAAATGTACAACAGATGTGCAAGGAGCTATCCTAAGATATGTTGAACATTTCTTACCATAATCGAATGTTGATTGAAACGTTTTATCATGGCTTGACTAACAGTTCCGTTGTGTACGTTTGTTCTTTCTGGAGCGGTCCCATAACCCTCATCTAACGTTTTATCTTCAAAGGCATTTATATTAACTAGAGGATCGTCGACACCTTTTTGAATGTCCCTTTTCATTTCACTATCGTCTATTTTACCACATTCTGTGAATATGTCTTTGCTTTCTGCATATTTTCGATCTCTACAATTTGATCAAGAAATTGCAGAAAATGCTCATCAAAAAGTGAGAATATTACAATTACCTATGAAAATAGTGCGACTGGAAAAACTTTGTCCAAAACTGAGCTTCGGACAATTTCGTGGGCACATTATCGGCATATTTCTTTTTGACTGCTGGATAGGTTTTAAAAATACATTCTATGATGTCTGGAGTGATGTTATATTTCAATCCGTTACAACCATCAGTTTGGGGCTTGATGTCTGCCAAGAAGGCACCGGAGACCCCTAAGACATATTTCAACATTTGATAAGGCATGGAGCAATATGATTTTGAAACAACTGTACGTACCTATTTCCTGTGGTTGTTCTGTTTGTTTTTGAGTGTACTTGGTTGCATGTTGCGACCAGAACTCTTCTGATGTAACAACTTCAGTCATAACCAAGTCCTTATAAAGTTGTAATAATGCAGGATTCGATGACAACATTTTATTTTTTTCTTCCAATTCTCGGTCAACCTAAAACAATGAACCATTCTTTACAATAACCTAGAATATTGTGGACTTGGTCTACATGACACAAAACACTTTCTAAAAAATTTCTTCTTTACCTTTCTTTTAAATTTCGGTAACAAAGTTTGCAACATTTCTTTCACTTTATCTCTGTCCGCAATTTGTGCAGGTGAACCATTCCTATTTGTAAAATGAAAAGTGGATGACACTCCATTATGTAAGACAACTTGTAACTGAACTTTGGCTTTCCCTTCGGGTGAAATCTTCTGGGCTGTAACAATTAGTCAAGAAGCAACAATAACACCCAACAATATTTATTACAAACATTTTATGTCTGCATACAGATGCGATACAGCAACGGTATCTCTATTTTCTACCATCCATATGAGTCGTTGATCCATGAGAAATAAGGAACCGTCTCCTTTCTTGAATCTTACATGGGGCACCTGTAGCAGTACATCCTCACTTGATGTAGCCATCCTCCTTTAATTGTATTTAATCGACTCGTGCCTTAAAAATGTATCAATTGATTAAATTCGAAGCTGTCTCAAAATTCTTAGTCGAATTTTATTGGAAACTACAACATAAAAACTATTGTGACTGTTTGTTATATACAACATAGAACATAACCTATCAAAATAATTTCAAAGAAGTGACTACTGCACGGCTGTGTCGCTATCACATATCTGTGATCGCTATGCGCTATATCTCCCAGCGCGGTTCGGGGTTCGATAGTACCGCACCGCTACCGCAAATTTTTGCTTCTAAGAACGGGAGAGGGAAAACATGTTCAAAACCAGAATTAACTTTCCAGTAAATTTTTAAGGAAACGGAATAACTGTATTGTATGTATATTGTATTATATACTAAAACTAAAGCAATTTATGCAAAGTATTGTGAAGTGCAAACTAGACCCGATCGGACCATGCTTAATGATTGAACAATGCGTAAGACGGAAAGCCACTCTCATTTTTAAATGGCAAGGAATAGGCAATAGATATATATTCTAATCAAAGCGTCCGGGAAGCAATCATGAAATCACAGAGTATTCAGTAGTAGTGAAAAAGAATATATGGATTTTTTTTGTTATGTTTGTGAGACTTGTAAACGTGATTTGTAATTGACAATTGACGTTTGACATTTGATAGTTGTTCGCGGGTAGTTGTTTGACGAGTGCCCATGTTTATTACTAAAAAATCGATTGAATTTAAATCCAATTCAGCCTTCATAAACAAATTTACGATAACCGCTTAACCAAATAGTAGCTAATCAGGAAGAGTAATAGCGTTTCTACCTATGTACGATTAGATTTTTCGTCGGTTGTATGCAAGTAATGAAATAAAGCCAAAATGGAGTTGATTCGAGGAATGTGCACTATTTGCAGTAATACTGCGAATAAGGTACTTAAGCAGGAACAGGCAAAAGGTCCAATCGATCAGTTAAAGACTATTTTTCAAACGGGGTACAATCCATCATGTGTAAGTATCATATTAGTAAATTTTACAGGGAAAATTCAAGGAACGATGTTTCCTCTATTTAATGTCCCCTTTTTCTTCCACAGGGAAATGTTTTTGATTCAATATCATACTTACTCGTTACAATAGCTATGATAGCTGAATGATATTGCTAGAGCAATATGTATTGGGTGTGAAAGCATCGAAATCATTATATTGAACTTTATTTGACAATTATTTTTAAACATTGATCAAGTATTTTGTTCTTTTACTGATCTTCCCTATAATACTGCTTTTTCCACACCTTCATCAAATTGAACTTCTGATCTTCTGATCAATTATTGGGTTTGTTAAGTTATCATATAACCTTGTAGTTAAATGAAGACATTAAGTATGAATGATTGAAATTGTAAAATACAAGTTTATTGATTGGAATGTGTTTTTGTTTCAGTTCCAATCGCTGAAAAGTTCATTCAAAGTATGTCCAACATGTTGCTTCCATCTGCAACTCATCAGTACTATGATGGAACATGCAAGTGTGAAGCCAAAGGAAACAAATGGTGGAAACGAATGTGTATTGTGCAGATCTTGTGTCAATGTCATACTTATAGAAGCTGACTGGAAGTATTTCCATAATCGACTAGAAGCTTATTATAGCATTGAAAAAAACAAACCGGTAATGGTTTGTTCGCAATGCTATTTTGCCGTTGACACTGCTTTCAACATGAAGAACAATTTGTTTAATAAGTTTGTAAGTAATTATTACTAGAACAATGTTTCTCCCACTGCCCTTTAGTAACATTCCACATATTTATTGTAGGCTAGTGGAGGACTACTTTCTTTAGGGAAACATTTCTAATTGTCTCAGTGTTGTTGATTGCATAAACTCTTCTCCTGTAAAAAGTTAAAAAGGTCCAGAATCAATTGTGAAATACTGAAATTTAAATATTTATCTAGTATCAATTATAATGTTCATGTTATTCCTTCATATTTGATATTTCATATTAATCAGTAAGAAAAACTGGCATAATTGTAAAACATTAATGGATAGTTTCACAATCGTAGTTATCGTTTTAGTTAGTTGCGCAATCTGCCTAATAGTAAACTTGTAGTAATCAAACTCACCAGAGGTTACATTTAATTTCTATTTCGTTGGTATGAAGTTTTTGTTATTTTACTACGATTTTGCATATTGAATATTAGTAGTTGCTCTGTGGGGTATGGTATATCTTGAGAAGACAAAGAAGGAACCTCAAAATCTAGCAAATATGATACAAAAACAATACAAGAGAGAAGGTAAGTTTACACCCATTGTTTGTTTGTGATAATATACTTCATATTTTCTGAAATGGTGGATAAAACAAACAAAAGGTGTGTAAACTTTACTTGAGAAGAGAAACAATTCTCTGCCCCCAGGTGACGTTATTCTAATACAGTTACAGTCTAGAACATCGATATGTCTAGGAAATCGTGCATTGTTGTAAAAACTTTGTCGAATTTCATTAATTTCTTCTTCCTCGGGAGTTTTGACATACTGAAGTCCTAGAAATATGCAATTGCTTGACTAACTCTGCGCACAACCCTACTGGCTGTGGTTTAACATCAGTAGCAACTGCTACTTTGCGGTAAGATAATCATTCCTAAAAAAGAAACATAAAAATACACCTATTTACACCTCTGTAGGCATAAAAGCTAGGGTAGGTGTATGGTCAGAAATAACCTCTTGTATTTCTTCAAGAAGATTTTCTGCTGTTCTTTGGGTAAGCCTGAATCTGCAGGAAAAGTCTTTGTTGTCATATTCTTCAAAGAAAATGGGTCTATTTCTAAAAATTCATAATTTTCAAATACCAATGCTCATAAATGTGGGTGTGGAACACGTCAATACAATAATACAATATAGAAAATATCTGATTAAAAAGAGAATAATTCACATTAAAAAGAATAAAAAAACATTAAAAACAACAAGTAGGTCCCAAATATCAAGTTATACGTCAACATGACATGAGTGGCAATCAACTGGTGAATCGTCAACAGTAAATTTTTCATCCAAATACTCTCTTAGCGTGTAGTAGGCTTTGTATTTTAGGAATCGACTCGGCTTAGTTTTCAACTGTGTGGTCTCCAGGTTTTTTCATTTTCATTGGTGATTTGTTATACCGGGATATCAAAAATTATCTTGGTCAAGGGTGGTTGTGGAATCTAAAACGTGTGTCTTACTTTACGTTATCAAAACTTGTGTCAAATTAATTAATTTGAAGTTTCTAAAAGTGAGAAATTTCGCAATTTTATACGAATGTTATAACACCCAGAAGTCTTTAGCGCTTTAGACTCCGGAATTTTCGCGTGGCCTATCGAAATTAGAAGGTTCGAATTGTATAAAAACACAATTGCATGAACGCCAGACGTCCTATGTAATTAGCTACGAAAGTAATCATTTTGACATATGCCTCGAGGAGCTCGCTACGCGTCAGTTAGAGTTTATACTTTTTACCTCGATCTTTTTAATTCGGGGCCGTTTTATGCCCCGTGCGGCCGGCGCCAGTTGTAATAAAGTGTTTTCGGCTATAGGCCGCTATCTTTTAACCGCTTTTGGGTATATTTTAAGTAGCTAAAAAATTTCCTTTGGTACGTTGCACGTTAGACGCGCGTAGCTGAGACCTGAGAGTACCTGTTTCTATTTTAATTAAATTTTCCTATTTAATCGACATTTTGGGGCCCGTGACTATGCTATTTAGTTAGCCCCATTCATAAACTAACGACATGGAGCGAAGACCGCATACGAAAAGTCCTCGTAAAGACGTTCTATGTTCCGAAGATTTGCACTTTTCTAACTCGCGAGCTACGCGCTCCTCACGTGAACGTCATTCGATTTATCGAAAATTAACCAATTTAAAACAGTTTTCTACCCCGTTTGTGACTATTGCGACCTTGTAAAAGGTTCAAAGTTAACATTTCGTTTTACATTCCACAACCACCCTTGACCAAGATAATTTTTAATTTGTAGTTCATTATTGTTTTACAACTGAAATAAATAGGTATGAAATTTGTAGGTTATTGATGATGTCAGTGTGACAGTGACATAATTATTTCAAACGTAAAGTAAGACACACGTTTTAGATTCCACAACCACCCTTGACCAAGATAATTTTTGATATCCCGGTATATCTTAGAGATCGTGAAATTGACGTTTTTCTTTGTAAATATGAGGAATTAAGTTTTTCTGTAATTATGCAATCTTTATTCCTAGTCTGATAACTATGAATCTTTATTCTTGGTAAATAATGGCTTATTAGATTTTACCGCTTCGTAAATATAGATACTATATAATGTGAGAATATTATATTCCACAAAAAGTCTTTTACAGCTTTCCACTTTATTCAACATGAACATACTTCTTAGGCATCTCTTTTGTAACTCAAAGATTCTGTCGGCCTCTGTAGAGTTGCCGCTAAAATTTTTAATTCTCAGCGCAATACAATATGACGACAATACTTTTTGCGACACGGTCTATGTGGTGTGAGCAGTCCAAACGGGAGTCAACATAAATCCCAAGGAAACATATACTTTGTGACGTTTTGATTATATTTGTGCCATCAGTAAGTGAAATGGATTGACGTATTTGCATGACAATTAAATTTAATTGCATTCATTTTTTCTATATTCAACTTTAGGTTATTATAGGTCAACCATTCGTTCAGCGTATCTAGCGTTTGGAATAATTTCATTTCTAGTTCTATCATGGTCGGTTCACACTATACCGCTGCAATATCATCTGCATACTGACTTATTGAGTCATTTACTAAATCAGGCACTTCATTTGTGTGGATTATATATAAAAGAGGTCCAAGGATTGAGCCTTGCGGACCCCCCCCCCCTTCAATTGATAATAAATCGGATTTTAATTCTTTGCCGTCGCAATTCTGTTCTATCACATATTGAGACCTATTTTTTAGGTAAGACTTCAATAAATTTAGACTTAGTCCTTATAATTCAAGTTTTTTATTAGTAATGAGTGATCTGACCTGTCAAATGCTTTGGATAGGTCTAAGCAAACGAGTATTGCTGTTTTTAGTTCTCTGATTCTATTATTCTGCACAAGGCTAGATAAACAGCTCTCAAAGTAGATTTTTTTTTCCTGAAGCCATTTTGGTTGTTTGATATGATGTTGTGTTTGTCCAAGAAGTTTATAAGACGGTTGTGTATAATTTTTTCGAAGATTTTACCGATGTTGGATAGTAGCGCTATGTGTCTATAGTTGTTTATTAAACAGTTGTCCCCTTTCTTGTAAATAGGCTTAATGAAAGCAATTTTTAATTTATCCGGAAATATGCCAGAAATCAGAGATAGATTTATTAGGTGAAATACCCCAGGTACTGGTTTATTTAACCAAGACATTATCATGAACTTGAACATAGACTGAACATTGTGAAACACAAATTTCTGATTAACCTTTGGTGAACTATTAACTATTAGTTTACTGATGATTGTCAAACCCTCTGTAAGCGAGACAATATCAAATATCGTGGAATCAGTTCTGGCATATCGTCCTCTTTCTCACGAATAGACGTGACTGCGGCTTCTGTTCTTCTGCCAACATTATGAGCAATATGATAACTGAGTTTGAAAATGTTTCTACTGGGCCTCTTTTAATCAAAATATAGTTCTAAAAAATACAAGATCAGCAAACTAAAGGTCGTAAAGTTTTGGTTTTCATGCTCTCCTGTAAAATTTGCTCCACCTCTACGTGGTAAAGATATGATCCTTCAATTGTACTTTCACTGGAACATTCGGTCATTAGAAAGTGTGTTTATGTTGATTTATGTTTTTTTATTGGGAAAACACTAACACCTCTTTTTATTTGGCAGCCGGTTTTAAAAAAGTCATCTCTATCGAGGAGGCCATCGACATCACAAGAACAAAAAGAGACAGATTTCAAAGTTCCGCTGAAAACCACCATAAAAATCAGCAACACCGTGGACAAACAACGTCAATATTCTATTCAAGAACCTGGTCCGGCATCGTCATCGAAACGGAAATCGTCATTGTCGCCTAAAGTTCTGAGGAAACCTACACCTAAAGCTACACCTTCACCTAAAACTAGAAAGAACAGATCTCGTTTGCCTTCTAAGGTAAAAGATAAAAACCTCGACAAAACGCCAAGCAAGTTGTCGTTGAGTCCCGCGGACCTCAAATCGATAATAAAACCTCTCACGAAAAGGTTGAAACCGTTATCGAAGGACAGTTCGTTCAGCGAAGAGGTCATCGACAGTGATTACAAGATGTACGGACAGGTTCCTTTCGTTTTGATCGAACGCGTGAAAGAAACGGTAATGGACGTACCATATAAAGTTGCTAGTCCAAAATCGACGCCGAAATCTAGGAACCTCTTCAAAATCAAATTCAGGGAGGCCAAAGTGTCGCCGACTAAGGGTAGAGTTCGTCGCGGTGTGAAACAATTCGAAATAGCGTCGGATTCGGAAGAGAATACGCCGGTCGAAATTGTTAAAAGTGTAAATAAAGACATTGTGGTACGTTTGACGAGGATGCGTAGCGAAATGGAAAGTGACGAAGGGTCGTCGTTGATTAGCAAGAACAACGCGAAAACGCCGACATCCGACGACCATAAAACGTTAAATTCCCCTTCGCTCAAAAAGGAACTGAACGAGATCGTGAAAAAATACACGGACATCGAGAAAGTTTTCTCCGATACGGACGTACTGGAGATAAACGAGAACGGTATAGTTGAAGAAACGCCAGAAACGATGGACACCAATCAAGAATCAAACATAGAAGCAATCGAAGAGGGTAAAAATGGATCTGAAGAAGCATTAATTAAAAATGGAAATCTAGACAATTCAATCGATGCCGAATTAGTAGGAAATGAACCTACAGTAGATGAGGTTGCTGCCGTCACAAATGACGATACAAAATCGGACGAGGACTTGCAATCACAAGATGGTGAAGCGGAAGAAATCAGAACAATTGCAGACGCAACAGCAACGGAAAATGTCGAAGAAACGAAAGATACTGAAAACGATGATAAACTTGAAGACGGCGTAACAATTGAAGATTGCGATAAAGATTCAGATCATGAAGAAAAGAAATCAGACTTGGAACAGACTGAAAATGAAAAAAGTTTAGTAGAAATCGATACAGAAGAAGGAACAGAGTCGGACCAAATCGAAAAAGACGTCGTTGTCGAGCAAACTGAAAATGTTGATGAGACTGAACCAACCGCAAACGATAACAGTGAAGAGCCGAAGGAAACTGCACAGGTTAACGATCAAACCGAGGAAAGCGTCAATGAAGATTTCGGTAGTTTGATAGACGAAGTGGCGAAGTGTTTATCGAAAACCACGGACGATTCCGATGATTATCTGGAACTTCACGATTCCGAGGGAACCATCGGTTTGGACTTTGAAAATGTCGTGGAAAAAGAAGCGGTTAAAATTGACGCCGAAAATGTTGACGAGGAGGAGGAGGGCAGAGGAAGGAAACGAAGGCTATCTGAAGTGGACGATTTGACGGGGCAAGATAGGAAAGATAAAAAGAAAGTGAGGTTTAATGACACTGTTGAATCTTTTGAGTTGAGTGAATGATTTTGTGTAAATAAGTTTTATGTTAACGTTACTCCCCATTCTTAGTTGGCTGAACGATAAGCGGCATGGGATTCTTAATTTGTGTTGTATTTAGCACCGGTAATAACCGTTCAGCTGTACAAAAAAAAAATTTACCGATTTTTTGTGATATTTGGAATGATTACGAAAAATTTGGTACCTTGTAAGTGAAAGAAATATTTGAAATAAAGCTATGATTTTTTATATTATATTAATTGCAGCTGCATGTCACAAAATATTTGTTAATATTATCAAATTTCTCTTAACTTTTGGGATATTTTGGTTAAATATCATCTCCAAATATAATAATAAAATGCTGTTTATCATATTTAGTTGTGTAATGTTTGAATTATTGTAATACCATCAATTTTGATTCATTAAATACCAAGATTGTTTAATTAATTTTGAAAAAATTATGAATTGTATGTAAATATTTCTGATAATTATTGGAATATTGTTTTAAAATGAGAAAATAAATGTTTTCAATGGCATTCTAAAGTTATCAAATGTTTATGGTTCGAAAAAATTATTATCATTACAAAAATTATTCTAGAATATACAGGGTGAGTCAGTTTTTTGTAGGCAAAGTCCAACAGGAGATAGAACAGGTGTTTTTAAGAAGAAAAGTTCCCATTAACATATGTCTTAGAAGGCTTCGTTTTCGAGATACAGGGTGTTGAAATTAGAAAAAAAACTTCGTTTTTTGCGAATATCTCCGGAACCGTTTATTGTACAGAAAACTGCTTTTGTAAGCATTTTCTACTCATACTAAGCTATGTTTGGTGCGATAAAAAAATTTTTTTAGTCAGTTGGTGAAGATTTTGAAGGGGTAGTGGGTGTTTTTCTCCCCAACTTCTACGCCACTGGAAAAAAGTACGGTTTTGAGACAATCATTTGAACCGTCAATATTTTATAAAAAAGGTACTCTCGGTCATAAGCTCTAAAGTTGACCGTTTTAGAGAAAAATCAAATTTTATGTTGAAAAACATGGTAAATCTTTGAAATAAAATTTATTTTTTACTAATTAAACAAAATTTATTTAAACGTTAGAACAAGCAACAAAACCAAAAAATTGACCATGTTTTTCAACATAAAAGTTGATTTATCTCGAAAACGGTCAACTTGTGACCTTTTTTGTGTAGAAAACATTGGCGGTTCAAATGGGCGTCTCAGAACCGTACTTTTTCCAGTGGCGTAGAAGTTGAAGAGAAAAACAACCACAACCCCTTCAAAATCTTCACCAATTATGACTGATAAATTTTTTTTTATCGCACAAATCATAGCTTACTATGAGTAGAAAATGCTTACAAAAGCTGTTTTCTGTACGATAAACGGTTCCGGAGATATTCGCAAAAAACTAATTAATGTTTTTTTATTTCAACACCCGTATCTCGAAAACGAAGCCTTCTACGACATGTGTTTATAGGAACTTTTCTTCTTAAAAACACCTGTTCTATCTCCTGTTGGAGTTTGTCTACAAAAAACGGACTCGCCCTGTATAATGAAATTATTAAAAAAGTTGAGTTAATTTAAAAATGAATTAATATTTATTTAAATTTTTGTAATGTGTTATCACCTAGTTAACTATTTAAATTTTCTCAACCATCGGAAAATATTATTATAACTTGTTTTTTTTTAACATTATGTTTTCCTATACTGCTGATCAAGCAATATAACATTCAAAATGATTGAAAATTCGTCCAAAAGTACCATTTTTGGTCCTAGGCAAATTATTTATTTTGTTAATAAACAATAAATAGCATAAACAATTTTAAACGCTATTTTCTATTGATTTTAAACAGTTACAATGTTTTTTTTATTTATTTGACCGATAAACAGTGTTTATAACATTTTGTTTATAAATAAACGATTTCTTAGTTAAAAAATGAACAAAAAATAAAAGTTTTCTAAATATTCGCCATTACAGTCATTTTCGGATAATTAGAACCTGCTAATGTCCATTTAATAATTAGTTGCTAATGCGTTAGTTAATAAACAATTTGTTAACAAATTAACTAAAAAATAAAAGTCATTTTCAATCAAGGAAGGGTTATATTCTGAAATAAATTGAAAAGAAAAACGTTTCAAATTATATTTAAATTAGTTTTAATTAAATTAAGGCGAAATTTTGAAATATACATTATTCATTCTCATCTTCATTATTATCATCATTGTTACAACAAAATGGTGTAAAATTTTCAATTCTATTATGATCACATTCATCATAATTGTTGAAGATTATTTTTTGTAAAGTTATTCAAACTGACCCCCATACAATTTCCGCTGGTGAACAATCCACTTTTACTTTTTGTTAATTTGTTAACTAACAAATTGTGTATTGACTAATTATATCAGCAACTAATTAAAAAATTAACATCAAATTCATGTTTAATGAGTTAAAGTTATCCGAAAATGACTCTGTGTCGAAAATTTTGATTTTTTGTTAATTTGATAATTAACAAATGGTTTATCAACTAATTATATTAGCAACTAATTGAAAAATGGACATCTAATTTGTGTTTGAAAGGTCCAAATTATCCGAAAATAACTAGTCTCGAATATTTAGGAAATTTTTTTTGTTAATTTATTAATTAACAAATTGTTATAAACATTGGATAAACACTGTTTATCGGTGAAATAAATAAAAAAATACACACTACCTGCTTAAATTCAATGGAAAATAGCGTTTAAAAATTTTTTGCCACTATTTATTGTTTATTAATAAAATAAATAATTTGTCAAAGACCAAAAGTGGTAAGCTTTGATCTAGGTGTCAAGACGAATCGAATGAGCCCTCACAGATCAAAAATCAAAGAAATTATCAAATGTTGATGGTGTGACAAAATTATTTCTGAACATTGGGAATATTGCAATAAAATTATTTAAAAAGTGCAAACTAAACTGATAATATTCATTTTCATAACCATTTTCTCAATAAAATTATGAAGTTTAATATAAATTTCCTACTATTGAAAAAAGTTTAATATGTGAATTTTGCAATTTAAGATACATTGAAAAAATAATAACTTCTCTACATTATAACTTTAATTGCATATTGAATTCTATTTTTTCATACAAATCAATAAGTAAATTATTTTGGTAGAAAAGTATATTGCTAAATAATTAGTTAAGTTTCATATTTTATAAATGGTATTCTTTTTTCAATCATTACATATTTTTTTTAAATGTCATAATGTATTTTTGAACAATACTATAAATTTCTCCTGTTAAATAAATTCGCTTACCATTATTTGAATTTGAAAATATATTCAAAACAATTTCTTAGGAATAACACTAAAGTTTATGCCCAAAATTAGCGCTGCTGGTAAAATTTACAGGAATTTATAAATAAATCTTCAAAATAAGTACAGCTGAAGCGGTAACTCGTGCAACTAAGTTTGTAACTGGCGTGGTACCAAACTTATGGAATCTCTTGAACTCTGGAATTAAGACATGATTTTTGTACAATAAAGATTAATTTTTAATATTGTCAAGCCTATATTGTCTTATTCTCTCATTTATATAGTAATATGAATAAAGTTATCCAATTTGTTATTGATATATTTTTGGCAGTTTACTGTTCTAAGTTTAATTCATGCATTTCCTTCCAACCAAGCGAAAAACTTCCTGATGCGACAGGTAATTGCCAAATTCAAACTAAGGAACGACCCGAACCCTGGATGTGTCGCTAGAAGAAAGAGCGTTTTTCGAAAATTTGAGTGTTTCTCTGATATCTGAAGCTTTTGGAGCTAGAAAAAATATTGGCATCAACCATCTTGTAGAAAGTTGTCAGCTTCCATTTTGAAGTTGCTAAGGTGCATTGTTTTCTAGATCCCGCTCACTTCGTTGGTTCGGAGACTTTTAGTATGTTCACTTCCTCCCTTCACCCTGAAGTCAACATCCTGTTGCTGAACAAAGTGGCGGCTCGCCAGGTGAAGCAATTGCAGCACTGATTCACCTTTGGTTTTCTTCACTTACTGAGGTTACATTTCTTCTCATATTATCCGCGCAAAAAGTAGTTTGAACTCAAAATTTCAAATTCGTTTTGTAGTTAAAATTTAAATTATAAATTTTCACAGTTTACAACCATTTTTAATATGGGAACGTTCCAATAGTAGCTAAATAAGGCGCCGGTAATCTTCTCCCTTCTTTACGTTTGAACGCTAGAGAGAGAATCAATTTCCAGTCAACAATGTTTTGATGCAAATGTTCGGCCGGTTGCCATGGTAACGGCGCGTAAGCTTATACTGTCGCCATACTTCCACAACAGTTGTAATCATGAGCTGAACCAGCGGCAACGCATGATTCAAGCGAGTGTATTGTGTACATTAAAGACATGAATCGTGTTTTGGAAAGGTAATGAAAAAATCCAATAAAACCAGTATTTGCTAAACTATTTATTAGTATCGTATAAACATAAGTAAATAAATATATTATGAGCCTGATGCGTTTAGAACTTCTGATTTATAATAAATACAAATAGACGTTCCGGTTTGAAACCTTACCTGCAGGAAGAACATGTCTTGTTTTTTAATGTAATAATCATACATAAACTTTTTCGTCATCTGTATCAAATTTGGCGGACATCTGAAAAATTTATGTTAACAATATAAAATGTCAAATCTACATGTTTACAATGTTATTCCATTGTGGAGAGTAGGTATATTGAATGAGAAAATTAACATATTCTTTTATTTTCACATTAAACTTAAAGTTATACAAAAACTTAAGAATATGAAATATTTTTTGTGTGTTTTTGTTCACCTAAACCTTAAACGTGCGAAATCAGATTTGGCAGTTAGGAAGGCGTACATGCCGCAATCTTTGGCTTTATCATTATCAAGCAAAAGTCAACATGAGATAAATGGGTATGTCGGGAATCTCGTATAGCAGCAAGCTGTGTGGCCTAACTTGGATGGAATCAGCGGAGTGTCAAGCACGTAATTTCGGGGAAATACCGAATTTTGCGGGATAAGCGAAAGGAGAGAGAGATAGGACGGTCGGGGGTCAGTCTTTGTTTGGCACTGCGAGAGATCACCACGCTTTTACGAACCCTAGACACATAATCTATCATAGAAAGACAATTTAGTTATCTACGTTCAGTGTTTTGTTTATTTGATTTTTGTTATTAAGAGTGTTGTGACTTATGTTGTATTTCATCAACATGGAAAACCAAGGTGAAAACGACACTTCAATAAGTATATTCATTTGTTTCTGATTTTATTGCATTGATTTAGTTTGGTGCACTCAAGTAGTCTCACATTCGCCGTAACGTTTGTGAAGTTCGAGAATTCCTTCGTAATGTCTCATATTTTCATGACAAAATGTTAAATAATATCACATTGAAATTATTTGAAGCTAAATTATTTTTTCGGTGTGAAATTCTGTTACCGAATATCCCGAGTGCAGAAATTAATTTCCTGAAATTTTGCATATGGGATATTATAAGTGAATTGATCTTTACGTATTTCTATTTGACGGCAGCCTAAGAAAGAAGTCATCCTGTGACTGTTATCATTTAAGCACAACCGTTGTGCTCTGGACTGAAACTTTAACTCAATAAGTAGTATATATAGTAATATATTGTCTTACAGCTGTCAATGTGTTTTAACATTAGAAATTATTTTATCAAGGATGCCGATAGTGTTGCATCTACATTGATACTTACATGCAAAGTTATGAGCGGCTTCTCTTCCTCAGCTGTCGATTCGTGGCCTTCCAATGAGTCGGTGGGGTCAAACACTATTGTGTCTGATTCTTCTATCTGACTATTCGATGACCTTAAACTTGACTCTGGTGCTCGAGCGGTGCTTTCCTCTGACACTGTCTCCTCTTCCAGCAACATCTCTTCTTCCGACTCGCCCTCCAAAGACATATCCCAACTCGACAAGCTAAACACACTGTCTGCTTTGGTAATTTCGATAAATGGTTCTCGCATATCTTTCCAACGTAAGAGTTTGTTCAAACTTTCGTCAGCGTTCAAGCTTGTATCATCACAATTTGTGATCAGTTCGATAAAATGTTTCAGCAAATCGATACCTCAGGGAAAGGTAAATATATAATCGTCTCCCAACGGTGGAAAAGGTTTGTGCGAAAAATGATAACAATTGAATTCTACGTTGCGGAAAGTGACAATGATGGCTATTATTTAGATACCTACCTATTGAGATTGCAGTAAAGTTTCTGGTATTTTCCGCTTCGAAAATGTGATTTCCTTTGTTGAACAATCGCAAGGCGTACTTTAACAATGGCGTCGACTTCATCGGCATCCCTTCTCGCAGGTAATATTCGCCCAAATTTTTGTACGACTGAGCGACGTAGTAATTTAGACCATGCTCTTTTCCGTATTCTCTTAATTCCTTGAGCAAATCCAAAGCGGAACTCAATAGACCGTGCCTAAAATATCGATTCTTTATTATAATTGAATTATAGAATCAGAACGTGATGAAAATTCATTTTAAAATAAAAAAGTTCACCCGAGAAATAGAAAACAACTATTTTCTGAACTTTTTAGATTTAACCCTTTCAACAAAAATAAAATATAATGCATTATGTTTCATTTGCTTATTGTGTTGCAATACAACTAGCTGATTCTGAAATCTAAAAAGCTGCTCAAACTAAAGAGTTTCTATGTCAGAATTGAAATATAAATGAATATATGAATATATTCATTTATTTCTTGTTGCATTTTTACGACTTTATGTCTCGGTATCTAAACAAACCAAAAGTTGTAGGAAATTGTATGCTCTACGAAACCTGACTTAATAGTTACGATCGCAATTCCTTTCTTTGCGCTTATTGCACTATGGACTAATAATAAGCAAGAAATCAATTATCTAGTTCTAGCTGACTCTGATAAAGTTCTGGCATCATTCTCCCGTCAAAGTGGACATATTATTATCTCGTATACTCACTTCAATGACGCTACTGCCAGATGAACGAGAACCTCGCATTTCCATTTCGGATCTTCGTGTCGTATTTGGACGGCCAAAGCTCTTCGGAAGGATAGAATCGCACTACTAGTGTCATACATCAACATTTCACATTCTCCCTTCAGAATGTGCGCCTCCGTTTCGCCAATGTACTCGCATCCTTTTTTTATATGAACAAAATGAACGTTAGCATCATTATACGTTTTCTGGAGAAACGTAGAATTTTTTTAGAAGAATCTACTCTCGTCATATTATTATTATTATTTCAGATCGTTCTAGATTTTTCAATTTCTATATGAAAATAAGATACATTATTCATATGAATATGAATAATGCTATTTTTTTGGGATTGTAGGCCGTGTGGGGGTTGAGAGAAGCTTAAGCGGTACGCGATGCCAGCGCACAGAGTGGCAAGAAGAGAATGTAAACCTTCCATCCTCTTGCATGAAAACAAATGAGCAATAATTTCGGATACGGAAGTTATATTTTCAAAATTCTTATAGGAAATAAGTTTTGCTATGAAAAATATTTGTTCAGTGCGAAAAAGAAAATATGCTCTAGGTGACAATTGTCAGTGAGGTTGTTGCTGTTGTTACCTCAACCAATACCAATGTATTGCTATTGTTCAGTGTTAGGGTTATTTCATAATTCACCAACAAAGTTGATGTATAACAACTTTTTATATAGAGTAATAGTGAAAATAATTCTAACCAAAAGTTGTATGTCGCAAAATGCACTAGTTCAATATTACCATCAATTGCAGCTTTTCTTGCTGCCGAACAGAGCTTGATCGCCCGAAATGGGTCAGTTTTCATTATGTTTTTGGCTTGTTTCACCAACACCTTGTACAATAAGATGGATACTTCCGAATAAATGGTGCCTTGGTGTTTTGTATTGAATATATGTCTGACGTTCCAGGACATCCCTGCCGACAGATTTCTAGCGATATTCAATTCTATTAAGGCGGCATCTGTGTCCGTCACTGAAACAAAAGAAATGAACGGCAATCATTGGTCTGTCCGCAGCCTACGAGAATGGAAGGCTGTTACCTTGGTTTGTTGACGTCTAAAACATACGATCGAATCGGGCTGACCGAACCGCATGCATCGAGCGAAACTTATTCCAGTCAGTGGAGAATTTCATGTGAGTCAGTCGGTCGGTGAATATATTCGTGCTAATTACAGTAAGAACAAAGACCTAATTGCATTAATTTGCGCTATAAATCATTATACAAGTAGTTTACGAATTGTGGGTAAAGTGATACTGTTGTTATTTCCAATGTTGTTGTTAGGTTAGTCATGTTACACGCGAGCTTAGGTTGCCCATGTTGAGTTATGAGAAGTTAATTTGGAAGATGGCAAAGATATTGTTTTTTCATCAGTTACATTCGCTTTTCTACAAGGCGAGAGCTTGAAACAATGATTTGTGATCGATTGATCATGTGGCTTCCCTCATTTTTGTTAGCAAACTAGCTTTCGGAAAGTCCACGGATCAAATTTATTTGATAGTAGGAGCAGAAAATATATAGGAAAATGAAGTTATAAGTAAAAAAAAATGTTAAGACAAGCTTTTATTCTAAAGTGTAGTAAAAAGAAATAAAAAGACATGGTCTCTTAGAGGCCATATTGAATTTTTGTATTTTGACTAAAATATACTGATCTCCGACCCCAAAAACTCCAAATACCAATGTTGAAAGGAATTACCTTGTTCGAGGAGGAATTTCCCAAAGGCATATCTACAGGCAGCGAGAGATTGTCCACCATCTTTAGCAAAGTCAAGGCTAACTGCAATGCTCTGCTCCATCATCTGATGACCTATCCACCACCAATGTTCTTCGCCAAAGGCAAATTCTACAGCTAATTTTAACAATTCTTGTATTTCCAAGCTATAATTACCTGGAAAATATTTTCCACGTTTACTGAAAAATTGCCTAGTTGCATTTATTGTTAATTATTAAAATGTTAGGACCCAGACTTCTTGATTTTCAGAGAGAAACCAGACCGTGAACGAAACAGCTCCTACCTTATTAAATATTAATTTTAGGAACCAATTCGCAATAGTTATGAGCTTCCATGGAAGATTGGCAAGTACTTACTATCGTACCAGGTAAGATCATTTTCCTTTCATATAATTCTTAAGTAGGTTTTGGTTTCCTATGTTCATAGGGAAAAATTAGCCTTAAATAATTGCGACTTCTGAGAAAACTGTTTTGAATCGAAAGAACTGTTCCTATCGTGGATAGTTATTTCATTTGAGACTGGGTCCTCGATCGATTTGTAAAACTGAAAAATGATTACCGGCGTTATGCGCATCTTCTGCGCTTATCAAACTGTTGCGCAGCTCTTCCAAAACTGGAATATTGAGCATCAAACGGGGCATACTCCATACATGTGTGTCGGGTCCAAAGCTGTTACGCAGACATTCCTGAAATTCAACTAGCTGTTTCATATATTCCGAAGCACTGGGGAAACCGTCTTGTTCTACAGCTCGTATCAAAGCTAGATGGGGCGGCAATCTGTATCTATGGAGAAACAACAAAATTGAAATATCTGGCTGACAAGAAATAACGTATAATAGTATTTCAAGCAATTCCTGAACGGTCCATTCAAACAAATTTCAAAACAGATAAAGGATCACATCCAGTTCAAAGATCCATCGACTATACCAATACCCTCTATAATACAAGACCTAGGCGCTCAATGCCAGAGGCTATGTTGCAATTGGTCATCCGTAAAATACACCACAATGCTGCAGTACCGACAGTAAAATAACAGTTTTATTTATTCTTTAGGACATAAATAAGAACCTCCTGTTTAAACGGGATAGCAAGACGTGACCTGAGTCCTTAGTTGCACCCTTTTCTTATGGTAGCGCAGTGGTAGGAGAATTCATCTTCTAATCAATGTAGCTTTCGGTCGCGGATTTTAATCTCAGCGACAGTGGACATTTTCCGATAGCCCGAGAATGTGGTGAAGCAAGATGCAATGGGCCGCTAGGGCTAAGTGTCATCGAGATTGCCCTGGTTGCAGAATCGAGCCTAGCACACAAGGTGCAGTGTTTAGTGGGTATATCTGAGGTGATTAAGTTCGAAGTCAGGAACTCCCACACTACCTTGTGGGATGTTACAGGACCATAAGGTGCCTATAAAGGGTTTCAAGCACCTCACAAATAAAAAAACGTAAATAAAAATGCTGTTGTTGCAAGTAACGTATTATTGCAAGAGGTACCACCAACAATAGTTCCGGCTTTATAATCCAAGAATGACTTAATGTGGATCCCATCAAATAAAAGTATGATATTCAATTTTAGTTAAAAATGTTAATTGATTTTGGGCGTACGTAAGGAATATTTGTCTTCCTTCAACTACTGGATCGCTTAAGTATAAATTAGTCACTGTGTTTATAGTTGTTGGATGCGGCAAAATTAATATATTTCAACATCTTAAAAACCTATTTGTATATGGACTAATTTATTGTATGTAAAAGTGTGGATAAAGTCATTGTATTTGCAGAATATCTGCATTGTAATCTGCAACATAAACATTCTCTTAGGAACTCATTTTGTAACGCACTTTATCCAGTCACTGTTCTGAACTGTCTACTTCAAGTCTTTTGTTGAAGATGTCACGTTTGTAGTTCAGGCCTTGTATTATAAGGGTATTCACAATACTCGGTTACTTTCGGCTGGTTATCTTCGTGCTAAGCTATCATTTGAGCAATAGTTATTAGGGTATGTTAGTTATCTATGGTTATTTTCTAGTTGTCCGCGGATTAATTGATTCACACATCCAGCTTAAAGGGACAAACGTTTCAAGGCCATTGAAACTAATGGCGAAAGATCAAAGCAGCCGCTTGAAGTTTCGTTTCTTAAGGTTTACTTATTCTTTGCTACTATATAGTACAAAGTCGTGTGCGATGAAATTACTAAGGCAAATTTACTGATTGATGATTGGCAATGCTGGAACAGTTGAAAATAATGGAACTATAGGAAATAAACATGACTTACCTTATAACTTGTTCTCTACTTAAAATAGGTAATGCCGCCCTCATTTGAAGTTTTCTATTTTGTCTTTCAATCTTTAGCATCTGGTCTCGTTTAACGGACGATATATTAAGAAATTTACATGCTTTGTTTTCCTGCAACATTTCTTCTTCTTAAATGAAGTCTTTGATATTATAATGACATTGATTATTCTATAATTCTTTTTTGTTCAAGCTCAATTCAAATAACAGGGAACTGTGATTATAAAATTGTTTTGTAGTACTTATCACAGATCCTGTTCATAGAATATAATATGTATAAAAAGGCAATACCGACATCGTCCAGAAAATTATATTTTACGTATTATTATTTATATATTTATTTATTTAATCTTACACTGATCAACAGGTATAAAATCAATTAAAGATCAGGTAAATGCATAAGAAAATTAATATATTAACAATTATTATCTAAATTAAATCTAAATAACCTAAATTATATTCTATTCCGAGACGAGACAAAATCAAATAAAAAAGAAAAAATAGCCAAAAATACTTGACACAGGAATGTACAAAGAGACAAAGAAAGAAAGAGCTGAAAAGTATGAATATTGTTTCATCGCAGTAGGCGATGGTGTTATAGGCATGGCAGGTGCAAAATAATGGAGATAATTTAAGAAAGTTAGTATATTACGAGTTTGGAGGTAGAAAGTATTTACATACCGTGACTTCAGCCGAGGAACTAAGAAATTGACTCTTTCCAGCAGCATGGGGCAGTCAATTAGGTTATTGAACAACTTGTACAAACTGGCCTGGAGTACATAGTTATTTCTGCGAGAAAGGGATGACATATTGAATCTATCTAACAGGAAAAAATTAGGAATGCCCCTGATATCATAAAAACCGTCTATCCTGAAGGACAGGTAGCAGGTACTGAACAGATTCCAGGGTATCTCTATGAACGGCATAACCAGGGAACCAAATCACAGATGCATACTCAAGCCGCCATAGCACAAATGTTACGAACAACAATTTGAGCGTGTGTATGTCTGAAAAATCACGACAGCTTCGCACAATAAACCCAAGTAGTCTGTTAGCAGCCTTCATCACAGACTCCAAATAAGAAATGAAGGATAGTTTGGGATCGAAAATTACGCCGAGATCTTTATAGGTTGCTGGTCTCTTAAGGATAGTACCGTCTACGTTGTAATCAAATATAGTTGGTCTTATTTGTGTAAGACATAACGCAGCACTTGTTAACATTAAGAGACAGCTTGTTCGCTGAACACCATACAACCATCATATCAAGACTTCTCTGAAGTAGATAACAATCAAATGTGGATTTGATGACAAACAAGATTTTAAAATCATCGGCATATTAAAGACAGAGTACACTTAGACCTATTGAAATATCATTGACAAAGATGATAAAAAATAGTTGTCCCAAAATTGATCCTTGAGGGACTCCTGCAGAAGCAAGATATTCAACCGATCTCTGCCAATTTACCGCGACAAATTGCCGTCTATCGCTAAGATATGAGGCGATGAAAGAGTTCCACAGAGAAAACAATTCCATCAAGTTTACTTAGCAGAAGTCTGTGGTCAAGCCTGTCGAAAGCCTTGGATAGAGCGGTATATGACATCGACTTGGAAGCCGGAATCCATATTTTCAGCGATGTATTGTGCCAGGTTGGTGGATTATAATAGGACCTCAATAGTTATGCAGCATCATTGTAATAGATATAGGCATTTATATCTAAGTCTTATTAGAAATAATATTGTGTATAGGAAGTTTCCGCCATATTAACTTGTTATACCACAGAATAACCAGATGATCGTAGAAATTACTAGTGGAATATAGAGCAATAAATCGTTCAAAATAATTTTATTTCACTTAAAATTTATTCACATTACATACTACTATCATCATCTGTAGCAGCTGATGGCGTGGGAACATGGTATTGCACATCCTCACTATGAGATGAAATAGTGGTAGAAATTGTATCAACTAAAGACGGGTTGTCGGCTAACTGGTCGGATGCAAGAGATTCAAAATCAAACATTATTTGACTACCACCCTTCGACTTTCCACCTTGCTCTTCTGTCACAGAGGTAAACAATTCCCTTTTAAATTCTACTTTTTCATCATCACCAATTGCGGCACGGTCTGTTGTTTCCCAAAATACCTCTCTGTGATCTTTCCATTCAATCAACTTCATCATATCGCTGAAACATTGACCACTGTCCAATACTAAACACTCATATTCCTTCATCAGTTCAATTCCTGTGAAATTGGAAAACTAATTGATCATCATCACATTGAAGTACGAACAATTTGAAAACAATTTAGCAACAACACATGGTTAGTTTGAATTTACATCAACGGATTTTCAAATAGAATCGTTTTGTATGTAGAATTATGTCTTACCTATTGAAATCGCCGCGAGTTGTCTGGTTGCTTCTCTTTCTGGAGCATTGTCTTGTTCGTAAAACAATTTCAGTGCAATTATCAACAGAGGCGTTGAACTCGATGGAGTCCCAGCATTCAGATAATATTCTCCCAAATATTTGAACGCCTTAGCTACGTAAGTCGGCCGGTCATTTTTCTCTGCGTAATCTCTAAGCAGTTGTAATTGTTCTAAAGCTTCGTTCAACATACCCTTCCTAAAAACAAAATACAGAACACCACGATGGCTTTCGGACATTTTAAATACACATCCTTCATATTTTACCTTAGATAGGCCACAGCTAAATGAACTCGAACTTCGCACAGCTCATCCACCGTTTCGTGTTCTTCTTGGATCTTCAGGGCTTTCTTGAAGGTTAAAATGGCAGCAGCTACATTATTCAAAGACATTTCACATTCGCCTTTTGCGAGGATCGCGCGAGTCTCGCCTATCCTGTAGCAACCTGAGAACATGAAATTCAGTAAAGCGAGTATTTTTCATTTTATAATGTTCCTTTTCAACCAAACTTCTCAATTCTCGGCGATCAAGTTGTTTGATTCATTAGCTGACGTACTAACCGATAGTACACCTAAAACCAGTATATCGCGTATTGAGTATATTTAATTATGTGACTTAACCCACTATTCTATATTCCGAATCACCTTAGAACACGAGAAACTGAGAAGCTTGAATGGGGAAAACTAAAGAGTCACCATTCATAGCGCGCCTCCTTGATAATTCGCAACATCTCAAAGCATTAGTCATATCTGTCCTCATAAGACTTCTAGCTTCGGCCAATAATATTTCATGGAGAAGTATTGATACTTCTGAGAATACAGTAGCTGAAACTTCTGGAAATACCACCTTCACGTTCCAAGACATTCCAACAGATATTTTACGAGCTATATTCAAGTGAATTGTACCATTTTCCACGTCTGACACTGAAAAATACTTGCTGATTAATGTCTTGAATCAATAAGTATCAATTTCCTTTAGTTTCAGTTGTTTTGCTTGTTAAACTAAGGCACTATAGGTATTTAAGTATAATTAATTTTTCGCTTACCCTGTTTGTTAACGTTATATTTACGACCTTTTGTTGGATTTGTTATGGGAATGAAAGATAGAATAACACAAGACCTGTTGGAAATCATTATTTAGCAATATTTCATCAAGGAAATGAGGCCAACTAGTATCATGTTCATGAACAGTACCTACGATACAAAAATATTTTGCTGTTTTTCCAAAACAGGACAAAAATGTCAGGATATTCTAAGGCAGAATATAATAATATTAATAAATTGGTGTTAATATTAATACGTTGGTGTTACCCAAATATTAGTTGAATTTAATGATTTTCAAGTGATTATGAGAATCGAACTCCACCGACTCAGATATGCACACGTGTGTAAGCGTATAGACTGCCTGACGCCTGACCCGAGTGCCGCAGTTGCGCACTCAGCAGTATACATAATACCTAATATATATAGCTACAGCGTGACGGAATGTGACGGACTCATGGTTTTACCCATCATCTGAAATAGCCCAACGCGCCTAAAGAAGTTTTCACTTCAAAAATCTTTTGCCAAACATAAAACCAAACTTATCTTTCACAATACTGCTGCATTTTAAAAACCCATTGTCTCCTCTTTTGGGAAATCTCAATGTCCGATTCTCATTGCATTCGATTTGAACACCGAATTCAGACATTACTTAGCTAATATTTAAATTTTGGATATCCGACACTATAAACAAACTAATCTAAATAATGATTTCCAACACGTTTTGTGCTATTCTAAGTTTTCATTCCCATGAAAAATTCAACAAAATGACGTTAATATAATATAAAACGTTGTCAAATAGGGTGGCAGATGATTTTGGTAACCGACTGGCGGATGAGTATAACTATCTTTCAAGTCCTTTAGTTAAACTAGAGTACTTCAGTTAAAACCATATGTGCCAAGAGACGTTAGGTGATAGGAATAAGATTAATCCTTACTATTTTCTAACAAGAATTTTCCGTATAAGTATCTAGATAAAGCATGTCGTTTTCCCATATCTTTCTCGTAGTTGCAACTTGCCTCCACACATTGATGCAGCAACTGATTACCTAACCACCACCAATCGTCGGAACCAAATCCGTATTCGACCCCGAGCTTCATTAGTTCATCTACCTCTTCACCTATTCGAGCTGGAATACTTTTTATTAGCAGTACCAATCTATGGAAATCACTAAAACGTTTGATTGTAATTGTGCTAAACGGCGAGCTAGCGATCAAATTTTTTGCAAATTTAAATACCGAAAGAAAGGTGTCTTACTTTTCTGACACGATGAAGAATGTCACGAATAAACCACATTGGATTCAGACTTTCATAAGAGATTTCCGATTTAATTTCTTCTTAACGAATTGAACCGTTACCTGAATCAATAGTTAAGGTACCTCAATAATTGCGTATTGAACATGATTCGTCATCAAAAAGCGTATGTTCTAAAGTTAACACCTGCTGTATGGGCATCTTCGGCTTTCTGCAGACAGACCTGTAATTTTTCTAAGATATTCGGGCATTTTATCAACTCGGGTCTCAACCAAATGATCGTGTCCGGCCCTGATGCATTACGCATAGACTGCTGATAGTCAACTAGCTGCGTCATGTAATCAGCGGTACTTGGATGACCGCTGATCTCCAATTTGCGTATTATGGCTTCATATAGAGGCAAGCGATATCTACAATAAAACAATGTTTCAAGATATATTATATATTTCGGTCTCACGACCATCAACAGAACACGTATCATAAAATAATCACTGTCTAAAACGGGATTTCTTAAAACATTGCATCAAACATTGAGCCCAAAAATTTACTATTGATGAACTTTTGAAAATAAACTTAAAGCATAGTGGGATTCTAGTAAAAGGCAGTGAAGTGGCTGTAGGCCCATCCACTTATCAAATGTCTCTATTTCAATGGAAAAACTTACCGTATAATATCTTCCCGTGTTAATACCGGTAACTCTTCTAATAGCTGCTGAAATTTCTTTTTTTTCTCTAACTTCCTGGCCTGTTCTAGTTTTAGCGGAGAAAAAGCTGTTTTACCCATTTTAATTTGAAAAAAACACAAAACCCGTGGAAAAACGTCTGTATTATGGGAGAAAAACTACATAACACCTATTCCTAACTGAAGTGAGAAATAATTGACTCATAAGACGTCACATTTACATTGATGCAAAAGCTACTAATCAGATTTTGTGTTGGAATTCTATCTCTGTAATATAATGCACATAAAACATGCCCTGACTGATTAATCATGAAATCTCTGGATTCCGGAACTATTAAGGCAACATATTTGACATTTGATAGGTAGGTACCCGTTCAACGTAAAAGCTCTAGATAAAACTGGATTATTTGAAATTCGTTCCCTAAGAAGTGAAAAAGAATCAATATTTTTTGACATTTTGACAGTTGATTTCATCACGAAACGGTTACATAACAGACAGGTCATATAGATTAATGCCTCATCACAGCTCAGACCTTCAATGAATTGTTCGGAGGCTCAGACTACATGTGACAGAGCACAGATAACCCTATAACAAGACTTCAGATAACGTTTACTTGACAGACCACTGATACATTGACAATCGCACAACGTCTGTGACAGACCGTCATAGATATATCATAACATAGATATCCCTGTCAATTCAAATAGACTTTCACGTGGCGTAGAGTATAATTTGACGTCTTTACACGCCTTTAGCGGTTTTTAATCATTCGCAATATGCATTTAAGTCTAGAAACTAGAGGAATGACATTGCGGTGGCGAAGCCGACGCCTTTTCCTGTGCCTACGGATGTAAGCCATTCGGGTACAACAGCTAATTATTTTAGTTTGATAATGATGGGATCAGCTTTGAAACTTCAGTCACTAAAGTGTTGGTAAAAACGAAGACAAGTGCCTTCAAAAAACGGATGAAGGAAGTTTCATTAATAATAAATCTGATCCAAACTTTTCAGAACATTAAATTATGGAAAACCACAACTTTATAGTGATATTTTTTAAATACCACTTTCAGAATGAAAGTAATAAATTTGCTGGAATCTTTAGAAATTAATAAATATGAGAAGTTGCTACCAGTTTATCGTTTAATCAATTAGATAAAATTCAACTAATCATCTATCCCAAGATTATCATTATGTATATTAGGTTAGATCTTTTGGAATAAGTAAGTACTTTGTAATATTTGTTTAACGGAGCTGTGGTGTTAGCTAAACTATAGTTACAATTAGTTATTAAATTAGTAAAACTCGAACATTTAATAGTTATTTTATTCAAGAGACCAAACAAGGTAATATATTTGAACCTAAAAAGTGCTTGATCGAAACCTCTTGGGAAACACACATGGCCAGATTCTGTATTTAAATTTTAACTGTCTCGATGGTCATTGAGAATACAAACACGAACGTAAAAAAAAACATGTAAGTATGTATTTAAACAAAATTCGCAATTAAATATCCTATCTAAAAGTGTAATAAACTATAAATAAAACTATCAACTAATTTTAATAATATAATACAATTAAAATTAAATATCACTCTTGTGTTTTTTGAGATTAAGTCAAGCCTGAGTCATTTCTTTTCTCGGTTCCAATTTTATCCTGAAACCGTCAGCACGTTTCAAGATAATGTCAGCCTGCAGTTGGAAATCCTCTTCCTTCACGTCGGTTTTAATGACGTAATTTCTCAAGATGGTAGAAAGGAGAATTTTCAGTTTCAGCATAGCATATTTACGTCCTGAAAAACAATATGTCGTAAATAGTAAATTCAAACCTAGGATCTGTACATAACTTGAGGCAATTGAAACGCTACTGGCTACTGTTGGGGTATTCTTATCATTATTATTATTATTATTAATACTATTAATGTAGGTGGGACCTAGTAAGGTGTTCAAGAGTGTTCACCAAGCTCCCAAGATGAACTAACAGTCACCTATCCAACACTCAGTCAAGACCTGTTGTTCAAATAGGTGGTTCGTGACCTGAAGAGTTTTATCACCCTCCTCGTTTCTATCTTCTGGATCCTCCCCCCCCCGTGTCTCATAGCTCTACAAAGAGTGCTCTGCATCTTGAGGGATTTAATAAATTATGAATTTCATTTTCTGAAATAAAATCCAGAAAAGAAATCATGTGCATGTTGTTTGATTTACTTATAGATAAATTTATATTATGCTTTGTATACAACTGTATTTTTATTATCCTCCAAAACTATTATTCCTCATCAATTTTGAAATACAGATATAGGGGTGCCATGGGTCTAACTTGCCCCTCCTAAGAAAATGCCTAGATCCGGCCCTCACTGTATGCCCCGTTAGTATTTGTGTCCGCAGTTTGGCATCGGTTTTAACCATCTTTCTTCACTTTCTGCGAGCACTCCTCTCTATTGTGCGGTCCAATCAGTACTTTAGACTATCTACAACATCTCACTTCTTGCTTCTATTCCGAGTGTTGTTATCTGACCCAGTAATGGATTTTATCTTTGATGTTGCTCTTGAAAATGCACACCGCCTATTGGTGGCCTATTATTGGCCCCCTGTTTTACAAGCTTATCGGCTTATTTGGGTACAGCGCATTGTTGCCGGTATTTGTTACTATTAATAATAATAATAATAATAGTGGCGTGTTTGACCAGAAGTATAACAATAACTTTGCCTGGACATTTGCAGTATACTTGGGGTATATCTTATTACTAAATACATACCAACACAGCTACGTGGTCCAGCGCTAAATGGAATAAAAGAATAGTAGTGCCTGTTGGCAGAACGTTCTGGAAGGAAATGGTCAGGGTCGTATTTTTCTGGGTTAGGATAAGTCTTTGGATCACGATGAACCTTAACTGTTCCAATTACCACAGTACAACCAGCAGGTACAGTCAGATTTTGAGAAGCTAAACAGAAAAAAATAGAAATGATTGTTTATATTAACACCTGACTATATTTAATTTTTCGTTACTATTGTCACTGTAATGAAAATTTTGATTGATTTTATAACTAGTTCAGAATGTCACTTACATAATTTCAAGTCTGTCTTCAATTGACGGGCGATGATTGGTACAGGTGGATACAAACGAAGGGTCTCCATGAGGCAACGTTCCAAATACTTCATCTCCAATGTATCGGCAAACGTGGCAGGTCTGTCCGAATCACCGAAGATATCGTACAACTCTTGAACGACTCTCTTCTGAATGTCCGGATGCGATCCCATCAAACAAAGAAAGAAACTGGATCCAGCAGCTGTGGTATCGTGTCCTTCGAACATAATGGTATCAACTTGCTCCTTAATCTCTTCGTCGTTGATTACGACTCCATTCTGGGACGATTCGATCATCAAATCTAAGAAAGCCATACGTTTCTTCTCGCCGATATCTTCGTCTACGTCTAAATCGTCTTTAAGTCCGGCAGATTGTCCAAAGGATAATCCTTCGACAACGGTTTTCGCTTGTACTTTGTTGTCTTTGCTGTTGGTCTTTAATCCTTCTGGTACTTCGGCGGTTGATCCTCGGATGCCTTTGGCGAAAGTGGCTTTCTTGGCTTTGATAACTTTACGCGTTAAACTGTGAATGGTTTGAATCAAAGCATTCTGGTATTGCTTGTATTTGGTTCGGTTAAAAATAAAATCTGGATACAACCATAGTTTGGTATGTCTAAGATGGAGGATGTCGCACATTTTCATCACTGCCATGGCATAGTCGAAACCGCTCTGGTCTTGTGTATTCTTGCTGACCCCCATTGCTGTTTCTGTAATTTGCAAAACACGTATTGTGTAATTAGTTCTGTATGATGTTCGAGACGGATTGGACCTAGAAGATGACATCCTATTTAACCGTGTTTTTATTGACGTGTCTAAATTCATAATCCCATAAGGTTCGGGAAATGTTATTACATACTTATTGCAAGTTAGAAGATTTCCTGCTTCGATTAGAAATTGTTGAAGGTAGTGAATAAGGCGTCAGTTACAATAGATCCAAAAACTTTCTTTATATTGGATAAAATGGGAATTATCTATTTCGCTCTTTTTGCTGAAATTTTATAATGGAATTTCAAGTGATATCTTCCAAAAATTTGGATATATCCAGCATGAAAGAGATGAATTAAATGTATATGAAAAAGGTAAGATAAGAGGCAAGAGAAGAATTATGATGGTGTATCGTCAGGACCAGGATTTACCTTGCTTCGAATAATTTGTGAAGCACAATGTCCGGATTTATGAGAACAGTCACTAACATTATAGTAAAATTTGAATATATTTTGAAATGTTTTGGATGGTGATTTTAAAAACAATGTTACGTGAATTGGATGTTCTAAATATATTTAAAATAAAGTTTAAAATTAGTTCCAAACCTAGTTGTAATAAATCTGGAATACCAGAAAAGTAAAATATACTTACCAAGAAGAATTTCTACAGTCGCTTCAGACATGTAATCGTGACAATCGAATTCTTTGCCGATTTCTTTCTTCAATTTGTCAACCACCTGTCTGCTATTAGCGTTGAACAAATCGATAAAAGACTTCAGCACGTTCAGATGGAAAGTGGGCGCGATAAGTTTGCGATGAGCTCTCCATTTCTGTCCGGTGGAAATCAGAAGACCGTCTCCCAGCCACGGTTTGAAAAAACGATATTCGGGCGACTTGTCAATGTGTTCGTGAGAACTCAAAACCAATTCAACGTCATCGGGATTGGTCAAGAAGACAATCAATTTCGGGCCGATCCACATTTTCACCACATTTCCAAATTCGAACGATTTCGTGTAAACATTATTGAACACCTCTGTAAGCAAATTGAGAAAAAAAGGATGTGAATCGAGATTGATAACGATTCGAAATGTATTTTGAATAATCACAATTATTAATTTGTTTGAAATGAAATATTGGTAGGTACATTTTTTCATTCTACGAGATTCGTTTACATTTTCTATATGTTCTCACTTAATTCACCTAGTTATATTCACTTGCTATTTCTTTTTCTTACATTATTTGGTCCTTGTAAGATTAGATCTTCATAAAAATTGCAATAATACAGCGCTGAAATTGTTCGCATATAACATAATAGATATAAATAATGCAAACTATAACATTATTCTTGTGTTAAGGTTAGCGAGAGTTACACAACTGAAAGTAATTCGCGTATTCACTGTCGTAAGTTTATTTAATAGAAACGATGTCACTTACTTTTAAGGTTAAAAAGGACAAAACCGGATTATTCTTTTTGCACTAAGACAATCTGTGAGTCGTTATTAGATAAAAATCAACGTACCGTGTGATGACAGGGTCAAGATAAAGTACATAGCTGTCTATATTTCATAATAGTTAACATGAATGCTCATGTCCAGGAATTTATGGAATTTCGGCAAATTCTAATTTTGGTGTATTCTTATGTATTTTCACCCTCTAAATACGATGTTGTAGTTTACATTTGGATTCACCCTGTGCTCGAAAAACTATGGCAATTTTTTTGAACCCAAAATGTGTCCATTTTTGATTTTTTGCGTTTTGAGAGAAAACTATGAGTTGTATGAAAAAATGTTTGAATCAAAATTTGTTGGAAAAATTAATACCCAATTTTTGGCTGTGAACCCAAGATAGGGGCCATTTGGTGTGTTTTTTAGCACATTGAAAAATTAACTATATGTCAGAGAGTTTTTGTTTTTTTCATATTTTGTTTCGCTGAAAAGACGGTATTTTTCATTCTCTTTTTTTTTGGTTTTTGGTATTTTGACCTACCTCATTCTAAGAATAGATCAAAATTAGAAAGTCGAGCAAAAATCGTTGAGTTTCCTCCTTGAATGTATGGAGTAATTTGAAAATTCTGTTTTTCGAAAATCGCGAAATTCACATCAAAATGTTTCTCATAAGAAAATCATAGGAAAACAGGAAAATCGACATTATCCAATCAGAACATTCGTAAAAAATTAGTCAGGCCTATCTAAATTACTGGATACGTCAACAGCTTGAGTTTTGCGAATCGGTATATTCATGGAATATTCCTGGAATTATATGCACTGAGCACATTCAAAGACTTTGGTGTTATACTTGTTGAAAATTCATATCTACAGTTTTAATGAAAAATTCACTTGTAATAAATTTCCCAAACTTCGTTTTTATTAAGCAAAACGTTACCACACCGTGGTTTTATCAAACAAATGATTTATGGTTTATCCTTAAATATTAAAATTAGATTAAGAAGGAGGGGATGAGTGAGGTATGTTTACGGTAGAATAAGAGTTACTTACAAATAGATTTGTTAATGGAGAATTGGTAAAGTCTTTCTGATCATTTAATTTGATTATAAATCAATAATGTATGTATGTAAACTTTCTGTTAATGTATGCAATTTACTTAAAAAACACAATTTTACTCTACATCTTTTAGAACAAATAATACAGTAAGCAAATATATTAAAAACAACAAAGATAAGAATAAAAAAGATCAAGAATCAGGAGTATACAAGATAGAGTGTGAAGATTGTGATAAATTCTATATAGGACAGACAGAAAGATCTTCCAAAACTAGAATTAAAGTACATTTTAACTTGAACAAAGGAGATTCAAAAGTTGTAAGCCATCTTAAAGAAACTGATCATCATTTCAAAGATGTCAGTTAAAAGTAAAGTATGAAACAGAGAAAATTGAAATTAATAAGTTTAAAATTACAGAAAACCTTTTAAATGATCAGAAAGGCTTTACCAATTCTCCATTATTAAAGTTAAAGTAACTCTTATCCTACTGTACACGTATCTCACTCATCCCCTCCTTCTTAATCTTAATTTTGATATTTAAGGAATAAACCATAGTTTGAAAATCATTGTTTGATAAAGCCACCGTATGCCGAAACATGTCACGTTTTGTTTAATAAAAACGAAATTTATAAAAATTTATTATAAGTGTATTTTTTATTAATACATCGAAAGAATACGAACATTTTAAGAATATTCCTGAAAGAATGTCCTACACGAAATTATTTGAGACATCAGCAAAATGATAGAGGGACTGGCGTCTTTATTTTGAATGCCACCATTCACGAGCGCCCCCTAATCGGCTGCCTCAGTGAGGATATTTTAATTAAACATCAGACAAAGAACTTATAATAAAAGTTATTACTTTTGACTAATACGTCATGCCTACCATTACTAAAGTTGTCTAAAGGTAATGAACGAAGGTTGTCTAAAGGTAATGAACGAAGTGTGTCTAAAGGTAGTGAAGGACGAGTGTCTAAACTTAATGAAAATTTATTTAAAAAAATTCAAATGATGATTTCAATATTCCCGAACCATAATTTGTTTGATCAATATTTGGATCTTCACGTTTTGAAAATATCGTATAGAGTGACTTGTTCTAATGAGAAGCAACAAAATTTTCCTCAGCTGCAGCTACATTTCGAATCGACCTATATATAAGTACAAATATATGCGAAGTCTTGTTACGTTCTGATTTCGAAACAGTAAACAGAAAGAGTGGTTGAATTTTGAACCGAAGACAAATTCTCCAAGTTCCAAGTGGCAACGAAAAGTTGAAAAAAAAAATATGAATCTTGTAAATCTCAAACCACTATTGGTTCGCAACTATATAAAATGTAAGTTATATCTTAAATGAATTTCTAAGATATGGGTTTTAAAACATACCTTTTACCCTTTTCATCTTAATATTTATTATATTTGTCTTTTGTTAAATGATAATAAGTACATATACCTATTATTGTATGTAAATTATAAATATTTCTTGATTTTGACATTTGAAATTATTTATTTTATTGATTTTTTGTTGTGAGGTACCTTTTAAATTGTTGGAGGGGAATAAACTATAAAATTTTAAGCTGAATCAAAGAAGATTATCATTGAAATATTCACAACACATTTTAATTAATGAAAAATACTCTGAGGAGTTTGATAATATGAATTATACATGCATTAAAAACAGTTTTATAACGATACCTGGTGAAGTTCCTGTGAGCTCCAACGCATTCCCAATAATAGGGTAGCCATCAGGTCCTGGAATCTTTTCGGCCAATTCCACCATATGCCGTCTGGATATTTTCCAATAGGCATAAAATAATAAAGCAGCAGGTATAAGCAAGAAATAAAACACGCTGCTGGCCGAGAGGATATTTCCTGAAGACGCAATCAAAGGACTGCTTACAGTTTCAGACATTATATACTGAAATTTGATGAATAAAAAATATTATTTAGAAAGGAAACAGATAATACTAAGATTAATTAATGATTTCGGAAATTACGTTTTTTTTTCAATATTTATGTGTATAAATAATGTTAATTCATAAACGATCTATTAAATAAAGAAAAAAATGATTTAACTTCTTTAATGAATCAATTCATTTATTTCACAATGGCAGTTTTTGTAGCGTTGGAAGCTTAGAAGTCTATTTTTTTTATAAAAATCAAATTAAATTTTGAAATAAACAAACATTTATAGAAAATTTCAATTATTTTTCAAATGAAATTATTGGAAATTCTTATATTTTCTTCATATCTTGAATATAATTTCATCTGTTAAGGAATTTTGATGTTTTTAACCAATAGTATTATTTTTACTATTAAGTCAAAATTTTTCAACAATTTTCAATTTCACGTGCATTTATTAATGCGTTTCAGAACTCCTGTACTAATCCATTTCATTTTGAAAAATGCCATAATTTCAGAATATCACTAAATAATCACTTCAATTAAAATTCAATACCCACACGCGATTTTTTTCACATACACAAATAGGAAGATGGTTACGGTAATGCAGGTTGAAATGGTGTCTATGGAATATATACGTTTCCCTTCTTTTCTCGTTGCATGTCACATTACAACGTAACCTGCCTGGTTTAATATGTACATATATTTCACTACATAAATGAAGACAATACACTTAATTTCGAACAAAACGATTAATTGGATTAGGAATTCTCTTTTAAATATCATTTGATAAATATTGAAAGCCACCATTCAATTCCGTGTTGTTAGAACTTCTAGCATTCGAAATTTTAATTAGGTACTTTCAATATTATATAATCCGACTATGTAAATATTTTACTGGTATAACAAATAAATAAATAAATACATTTTCGAAATGTTAGAGCTATCACAAAAATATTTCTGGATATTTAACATTACATATTTTCAATTTTCCGCTATTTATAATTCTCTGATGAACCCCAATTTTGGAACTTGAATTGTTCAAATATTTTGAGAAATAAAGAAGTCATAATTTTCAGTTATTTATAATCTTATGATTCCACAATATTGACCTGAATGAAAACTGAATTGTTTAAGATCTCATTTGGAAAGTTCTCCCAGACTTAAATTTGTATGCTTTGAATTGGTATCCCAACTAACAGACGTTATATAGCTAATCTTGAAATTTTTTTGGCTCCCTGATGGATTCTGCGTCACAATAGCATGACTTCATGCCGACGTTTCGCCAACTATTGCACGTGGCATATTCAATTTTTTCCTAAATTCCTTTCTTTTTGTTGAAAAACTCCAAACGCTAAAAGTTGACCCAGGCTATTTGCTCGTCAGCTTCGACGTCGGATTACTCTTTTTTTTAAATGTTTCAATGGACTTACTATCGTTAATTGATTTTTGTCTATCTTCCACATATTTTCTGTATGATGGCAAGTTTTGCGAGCAGTCCTCGGGAGCTGCCATGTGTTCCCCACTTCCTCCGGTCATAGCTAATATCTTCAGGGAAACTTTTGAGCAAGATGTTATCGACTCATCTGTTCTCAAGCCGAAATGTTGGTTTAGGTATGTCAAAGTCACTTTTGTTATTTGGCAACATGGTCGCGAAAATCTTGTTCCTTCCTCAATTATTTAAATTCAATTTCCAATATCCTTTTCACCATGGAAGTTGAATCGAAAGGTTCACTTCCATTCCTAAATGTATTAGTTAGTCGACAGACTGACGGTACTTTGGGATATTCTGTGTATCGAAAATCCACTCATACCTATAGATACCGCATAGGTCTTTCCCACCACCAACCTGCCCAAAAGCAATCTGTCATAAGCTCCTTGGTTCACAGAGCGGTCAAGATATCCCAACTTCAATCCTTGAAATCAGAATCAAAACATCTTTCATCGAATAATTTCTCCCATCATAGCCATAAAGAAATACACTTCGCCTAAAATTTAAAATCAACCTGAGCTACTACCCCCACCCCCCCTCAACGCCTGCTTTATTTATTCACTGCCTATCTTTCATATATTGAAAATATATAACATATCGAATTTCCATAATGCTTTAAAAACATGATATTTGTACTTGATTTTCCACACTTCTATCTTCATTTAGAAGCTGCTTATAGCATTCCCTGTTTTTGCGCTAAAGTTCAAATTCAACTAGACCAATTTGAAATCAATCAAATGATTGATGCACGGAGAAATCCATGGCTATGAAATTGAAAAATGAAGCGATTTAGCGTACAGTTCATATACAGTTAATGGGATATGAAAAAAATTGAATATCTCAGGATAGTCAAAATACCTGCATCTTGAGTAAAAAATGTCTCTTGATGTCATCAATAATGTCCTGGGCGATTCTCTTTGGTCTCAAAATATTTTTGCGAATTATCATCCATTACTGTTATGGAGATTGATGTTTGTTATTGATATTCATGTTCCTACGACGTCCTGAAAAGAATATTGTACCACCTCTTGGTACAGTTTTATTTTACTACGCCGGTAAGCTTTAGATTCTCTAAAACGACTAACGTTTTCCCCGGCTCCAATGGTGTAATTCCCTCTATGGTCGTGTTGGATGTCCCGAAGTGTTTGCTTTTGCCCACAGTCTGGATCGCTGGTTCAGAGTTTTCCATACTATCATTCTCTTGGCTAATTCTTCTCATATTGCTGTTGAGATTGCAGTGTCCCGTCATGAATCCTGTTTTGATTCTTCTAGCATTACTCCATTATTTATTTCCGAGTTCTTTATATTCTTTTCTGTAGATCTTCTGTATGGTGTGTGTTCATGTACCGCATGAGGATTCCAGTTCTATCAGCAGCGTTTCAGCTCCACTGCTTGGAAGGACCTCCGCCTATTTATCTACCTTACAGCCTGTATGTTCTGGATCCCTGTGGAGGATGATTCTGCTCTGCATTCTCAAGATTTTTAGTTTAGATTTGCATCTAAGATCCATCCTTGAGCTGTATGTTTGTGCTCAACAATTTTATGGCTGCTTGACTATCAAACATGATGGCTATGTCATTCTTTCTGTATCCTCGGTCCAGATTGAGCTGTACTCATCTCTCAATTACATGGAGTTCCGCTTGGAAGATACTGGCATATTTAGGTGCTGGGCCCTAAGACTCCGGTCCTTGTACTTTCTGCTGTTTTGGATCCATCAGTATAGCAGCAGATTGCTCCTTTCCTAACAAGTTGCACTTTTCATTGTCTTCACTTCGTTGTTTCCAAGATGGGTTCGGAAGTTCTGCGTAAACATGAACACCTTACCGGTGTCGTGTCACGGTACCATGAGTATTGGATGCTCCATCTCAGAGGATCGTTACCCTTCCACTCCATGTCAGCCGCAGGACAAGATACCTTCGACTTTCGAGGCTTATTCTATATAATTATCTTCATTCGTGAAAGTTAGTGGTAAATTGTAATTGTTCATGGTTTTCTATTACTGTTTATTTATCAAGTGTGAGTACTTCGTAGATACTACTTTCATTATTGTCTTAGGGCAGAAATTCTACAGACAGCGACATTTACATTGCCCAAATTTGAAGGTGAATATTTACTTAATAACACCCTGAACACCAAACCTTCCTTTATGAATATTCATTTCAATATTTGTGATTGTTTGTGAAGACGAAATTGCTGCGTGCTTTATAAGCGATATTGATTCAAAAATTAACAAACAATGCCTACTAATTAATATTTACGTTAATGTCAAAGATGGAAGATTTGCATTTCCACGTATCCAAAATTACGCAAATAGTCTACACCGAAATACCTCTACTTCATACTTGATTCAAATTTATGAAAGGAAGCACCTGTACAGTGAAATTCAATCAGAGTGTGCTTGAAAACTTGACATTCGAATTTATTTATTTACATGGGCAGTAAGAATATAAAAAAGTATCTCCTACATCAATGATTTTATGAGTTTTTGAATTGCAGATGAATTTGGAGACATTCGACTAGTTATAGCCCAGTCTCTAGATTGAAAAGAAATCTTAATTTACAATGTTCCATAATAGGGAGTATATATGTAAATTACTCGAGGTTCTTTCATCAGCACCTTCAGAAATAGAAGAAGTAGGGGTAACAGGTTTTGGTCTTCTGTACGTTGAAAAGTTTCAACAGCATCGATGAGGTCGACGAAAATTGAGATTTTTTCATATATTACCCCTTATGAAATTTTCCAAATATTGAAGATTCCACAAATTTGTTCAGCAGGATCTCAAAAAGAGGCCGATACAAACTATGAGTATAACATATTTTATTTGGGTCACTGTCAATAGAATAATTGAAATTATCTGGCAAAGTGCACCATATTGTTGAGTAATGAAACAAAGCAATGTTTTGATTCGATAAATTGATAAATTCTTCTATTCGAACGAAATCTTCCAGATAATTATCAATTAACATAATGAACTTCCAGCTTATAAATATATAATAATGATTTTGTGTAGTTCATTATATTTATTGAATAAATAATGTCTTAATTTCATCAATTTATATCTTGCTGGTGATATGTTTTACTATTAAGTCTACAATTTTCATTGAGAAAAAGTTACTGAGCAATGACGGGTTTGCTGAAAGAATCAAAATATTTTCTTCTCTCCCATAAATTAAATAATATATTTTGTGTAACACCTTATATGTATAGAATAGAAAATAACAAGCTAACATTTTTAGTTTCGAAGACAGATATGGTATATTTCTTCAGAGCAGGTTTTTATCTTGTCTTATTCATGGCGATCAGCATGAGCAGAACCATCTTTTACCTGAGTGAACCGACCATACTGAAGATTGTTTTCGTGGTAGCCACATATCTATCTCACGCGATGAGAATAATCAACACTTATATGACCATAAAGTACCAGAAGAAAGATGTGAAATTTTTGAACAAGCTGATGAAGATTTACCAGAACGTCCAAGCACCATGTAACTTGGAAAAACTGACGATGAGAACATCTTTCAACTTCGAATTAGCGATTTTGTTTGTGTTGATTGTTCTCTTGGCGCATCAAGATTGGATGCGCCAAAACTTATTCGATTTCTTCGGGTACACAGTCAGCGAAATATTTCTGCTCAAAATGATATTCCAGAAACTTCAACTATTTCTGTTACTACGTATTGTTTTCGAACACGTGAACCGAAGCGTTTCGGATGGCGGTATCGAAACACTTGCCGCCAATGTTGAGAACTATTGTCACCTGGTTTTTTTGTCCAAGGATCTGAATCGTTCCAATGACTATTTTTTCCTTACAATGTTCATCAATTGTTTCATCTGGCTGATCTACAACATGTACAAGATAGTGGTGATGTTGTTTGTGGAGTATAACGAATTCCCAACTCCCAATTTTCCGGTGTCTATGTACTTGGCCGTAACATGGACTGGTCTGCAAATTCTTCATTTGTCTCTTGTGGTATTGAGCTGTCATTTGGTCCACGTGGAATCGGACAATTTCAAATTCGTCTTCTGGGAGAAATTCGCCAATTTAGATGCGCGTTCAAAGGCAAAATATGGGAGATATGTAAGTATCATCAAATTAAACCGATCCTCGCTGAATAGCAAAAGCAGAAATCGTTGAAATAAGCCGTGATACAACCAATCTGTTACAACGTGGACAAAGGGGAGTGAGTAAATTATACATATTATATATATATATTATGTCGCTAATGACAGGAATATCATAGAAACTTTGTATTTGTTCCTCGATCGATCTGACCAAAGCGTTTCATACAGTCAGCCACAGGAATTCAGGGACCCAGATGAGCTTAACTTTATTTCTCCAGGCTAGTTCAGCCAGTGTATTTCTGCATTATTTAAGAAGCCTCGATGTGACTCTAGGTGACTTGAGAGCTGCTAGAGCCGACCGGCTGCCTGTGCAGATGTATATGCGCCTATTTCCATAGTTTCTTCGAAGGAGATCTAACCCTCATGGAAAGCTATCTTAGCTATCTTAGGAAGGAATCAATGTGTAAAGATTGGAGATGATATCAATGAATCAGTGGTCAGTGAATATAGAGTGGTAGAGTATGGCGTCCCCAAAGCACGGGACTTGGGCTCTTTAGGGCTTATAATAAGTTTCAGCGATTTGTCTATGAACCAGAAGACTGGGATTCCCTCATGATGAAAGTTTATTAATGACAGGCACTATAAACAGGAAATAATCACCCTCATCAGAGTGAACTAAATTTGGAATCAAAATGTGTCTGTTTAAATACTATTTGAGCTTAATAATGTAAACAAGTTGTCCTCAGCTGGAGATAAATTGCTTTTTCGTTCATACATTTCCAACCCTTCTAAATTAGCTAGATAATTGTTCGTGCTATGTTTCAAAAGTGATAATGAAAACTTTGAATTTTATTAAACTATTTGAAGGTAATGGCTCTAATTTGGTTAGTTGATTGCGTTCCAATTTCCTTTTTGGTTTAGAAATTAAATTATTGATCAAAGATTTATCGTAACCATTGTCCAACGCAATTTGCTGAAGTTTCTCAACTTCGTTGTTATAATTTGGCTGGCTCAAAGGGACGTTCAATAATCTATGAACTAGACTATTGAACGAAGCTATTTTATATCTAAATGGTGTATCGAATCCGTCGGGGTATACCTATTTGTTTGAGTGGGGTTTCTGTATATGTCGATGTCCAAGTGATTACCATGTTTTATAATGATAATATCAAGGAAGCTGCTTATATGTTTCTATTTTGATTGTGAATTTCAGTGAATCAAATTGACTGTTAAGCGTATTCAAAAAGGCATGTAAATCAACATCTTCGCTTATAATCGCGACAATATCGTCGACATATCTATACCAAACTTTTGGAAACTGATTTGAAGGAAGTTCAAGTTTCGCTTAGAAAAAGATTGGCCAAAAATTGAGAGAGTGGATTGCCCATTGCACATCCGCTTGTTTGTTTATAGTAGTTTTGCTTAAAAGTGAAATAATTTAGCTCCATTCTATAAAGACGTAATGATCACGTATTCTGTGCAGTTTGTTTCGGGGGAAATTAATATTTGTAAGCCATTTCTTTAGAATGCTTATCGACTCAGAGATTGGGGGCTATTTTATAGTTTCTTAGTGACTAGTTTAATTCAAAACTGTTTATAATTACTTATATTCGAAACAAAATATTTAGCTTTTGCCGTAAGAATCACTTTCAACCTCTCATAATCGTATGTCATGAGGGCGATACCGTATTTGCAAAAATTTCTAAGACTGAAAACTGGAACAGTTTCATATGAATTCTTTGCTGAAATTCATCGTAAAATCCAAAAATGCAATAATATATAGCGCGTTCTATTTAAAATAACGAAGTTAGTGTCAATGTCCGGTATAACCGGAAGCTGCAGATAACTGAAAATATCTTAGCTGGAACGAGCTATAGGGACGACTCCCGTATACAGATTTTCAGAAAACAAAACTCAGTTCGTCGTTAATGATCCCAGATACTACTACACGAGTGTTATCAATGTTTTGACGTTTTTAATATATTCCAATTTAATATTGTAGCTGCTTTTCAACAAAGGAAACGTTAGCACTCCATTGAATTTGAATATTCATGTTGAATACAATGGGGTGAGTGAATCAGGGACTATCATATAGATATCAAATTCGATCTAATATACATACTGAATCCGTAAAACATTTGATGCCAAACTTAACAGTCCGAACACGTATTCGGAGTTTATGTGTTTTGGTATATTCTATATTCCACTATATTATAATATAATATACCTTATAATGGTAAAGACGGCGTGAGCGAGTGAGCCAAAAGGAGAAAAGACTTCGTTCGCATAAGCCAATTAGAAGCACCAGTGGCAATCTATCTATTTGCTCGAGCTCGATCCTTTTCTCTACAATCAGTCAGATAGTTTGTACACCGAACAGTGCGAAAATAAGCGAATAGTTATTGAATTATTATGCCAGTAAATTTTGAGCATCATATCTAGTTTGTGTCAAAATTTGAAGTGGATTGCGTTTACCTTACATACATTGTGCCAAATACCCGATTAAAGAGACGACTTTGTTGGCTACGCTCACTCCGTCATAATTATTGTAATATCTAGTCATCATGAACTCCACGTATCCTTCATACTAACTTCCATAACTATTGGAAAACTATTGAAATAGCAAATCAAATTGAATTCACAAGCTGATGTTTTGATAACATTTCTTTATTTCAGATACGAAACTTAAACGTATCTATGTTTAATTATAACGTCGAGTTTACTGCTAAAGGATTCTTCGATATTGATTTAGGTTTAGCACTTGAGGTGAGTCATTGTTATAAACAGAAGAGATGTATTATTGTTCCAGTAATTATTGTACTTTATTTTTCAGATACTTGCAACTTGTGGTGTGTACCTCACGATCCTAGTTTCATTTGAAACAAACTTGAAAAATGGTGGAAATTGATTAATTTTTCCCGAAAAACTCATTTTGTTTATGAACAAAATTGTTGTCACTCATTTCATAAAATGTGTTTGGTTTGAAATGATTTTTTATCAACAAATGCCTTCACACCAAAGCCATTCTTTAATGACCTGCTATCATATCTCAATTGTACGAACTAAAAAAAATATTCATCACTCCTAAGCTATCGAAATAAAACCAAATTAATTATATAAAATGCATTTATTCAATAAATTCTGTAAAAATTTTTCTTTATTCCTAACTAATATCGAAAACTAAGACAGTCTTATGAATTAACAATGTGAATCTTAATAATAGTAACAATAAATAATATAATCAGCAAAAATTAGGATTAGTAGATTAATGGTTCGAATTATCATGATTTTGGTTGGTATTTGAATCCTGACAATCCTTGCATTCAATTTCTGAAAAGAAACCAACAATTAATTATAAAAATACTTGGTCAAATTCATATAATTTATTAGCAATTTCGAGGGATTGAAGTTAGTTTAAGCTTTTTTAATTTTGCAAATCTTGTGAGGTTTAGCAGGAACTTCAATAACATTAATTGACTCTTACCTGTACTTTCGCCAAGATGTAAATATTCTCCCACCTTCTGTGTGCCATAATCTCTCAAGGCTTGGGCTTTTTCCATGGCAGGTTGTATAACAGGTTCTACGATTTTGTAGGCTTTTTCCACGGTGGGCATCGCAGCTTTGACGGCTGGATCTACAACGGTTCTGGCTGCATTGACTGCTGGATCAACAATGTCATGAACTTGTTTGACAGCCGAATTTACTGTGGGAGTTACGGTTTCGGTTACGTAGTCCTTGGTGGTGTTATATATCTGCAAAAGGAGCTACATAAGCGGGTTATTGAGTGATTTTGAAATCTTGGTAGTGTGCCCCATGCAAAAGATAAATTAATACGGAAGACTGGAAGAAATAATAAAGCATGCTGATGGAGTTATGTCAGTAAAAGCAACAGAAGAGCAGAATCGTTAATTCAGTCTTCTGATGCATAGATTTGAGCCTAGTTGTGAAAAGAAATTGATAATAGTTTCTCGATTTGTTCCCTTTTTAATTTAATGTTGGACCCTTCCTTTAAAATAAGCTACGCTTTGTTCTTGGAATAAACAATTTAGAAGCATGCTCTATAATAAATATCTCTCCAACTAGTCAATAAAAAACTATAAAAGAGTTCACCCTTATCCACTAAAAATACGATTAAAGTACGGAGAACACTCAGCTGCCAAGCAGCCAGCATCAGAGTAAACTAAATTGGAAATCAAAATGTGACCTCTTCAAATACTATTTTTAATTAAAAGAGCAACCTCAGCTGGAGATAAATATCGATTCATTTAATTTATTTTCTGTTTATACATTTTCATCCGTTCTAAATTTCGGAAAGATAGTACTTTAATAGTATTATTAGTGGTAGTGTTATAGTGTACCCACAGTGCGAACTCTGTAATAGTTTATTAAAAATCGAATATTATTCTTTTACAATAATTTTATTTTCAAATTTTGGGTTTGAATTGAATCACTCATCAGACTATTCAGATTGCTCATAAAAATACCTTCAATTAAAAAACTTTCCACTTCAATTCGTTGAAGCAATAAACTAATTGATTCTTCGCATATAACAAACACGATCAAATAGAAAACAAAACTATTATTATCAATTTTTTCAAACCAAACTCTTGGTGAGTAAACTAAATATATAGGCTCCCGCTCTATACATGCACTACTTCTAACCCGATTCAGAAATGTTATAATTTCTAACTACACAAATGAATTAAAATGTATTATTAATATAATAATAAATGAATTAGCCCAGTGAAAATGTAGGAACTTACTTCTCCAGGAGGCAATTTAACGGCAGGTACTTTAGATTCAACATAATCCAAGCCGCAATTTATGACTCCATCCACTTGCTTGATTTGTTTGTCCAATTTTCGTACAACAGGTTCTGCGTATGGTTTTCCCGTTTCCACGGCTGAATGAATGTAGCCTTCCATTGTTGAAACAGCCCACTTTGTTGTATCGTTGTATTCCTGGAGGAACAAGTATGTGATTAGCAACAGATCGAAGTAAACGAATTATACTTTTATGAAATAAACAAAGAATGAATCATATAAAACTGAAGTCACAATAAATTTAATTGCACAATAGCATCAAGAAGAGGAAATAAATTCATATAGTGAAACCATTTAATTATAATCCCATTTCGGAATATATTATATTAATTAATAGAATATGATATTCAAGAATTCAAATAATTTAGGATGAATTACCTTAACATAGCCGTAGACATTGGTTGCTGTGTTAATTGAGCTTTCAACCACTGGAATTTTAGCGATTCTATGGATAGAATCCATGGTGATGGGAGCATCAGCTTGTTTATTATCAGCCATTTTATCTGCAACAATTAAAATATTTATGTACCGTCTTATCATTTCAAATGAGAACAATTCTCTATTAATATGTTATCACAATATAAAAAATAAGCATTAAGATTTGTATTATTGATAATTAACATTTTATTTGAATCAATTTGGGTAATTTCGAAAACAAAGTCAATAATTTACAATGCTTAACGGATTATTTAATTGATATAATAAAATAAAACCCTCTAACTTTGTTTTTATCACACATATTACAGAAATAAATCGTGACTATAGTTTCGCTCCTAGTGTGTCATCTTCATGCGATACTAATGTATGAAAATATTAATAATCTGGGCTATTTATGGAACAATATAAGATGCAGGTGACAAGTGGGGTTCCGGTTGGGGAAATATATTGCGGAGATACTAGAAAGGCACAAGAAGATTATGGGAAATTTTACGTTATGAAGACATCAAACAGAATTCTGTAGTACACATTAATTGATCGTTTAAAATTGTATTGTCATTATTTTTAATACCTTCGAAAATCTCTATTGATTCTAGTGTGTTTAATTTAAAACCTTTACTCTGGTTATGTGAAACTTTAACTTCATCTGAATTTGGAAAAGTGTGCCCCATTTCTAAAATATGGTAAGAGAAAGATGATCCGTTGTATTAAGTCTAAGACATCGGAAATTTTCCTTATATCTAATGTCTATATTACACATAGATCTCCCGATGTAAAAGTTATTACACTCTGAACAGGTTAATTTATATACTCCAGGTTTATTAAACTTATTTGTTCAGAGCGTGATAACTTTTACATCGGTAGATTTATCTGATCGTAATATAGAAATTAGAGATATGAGGAACATTTTCGATCATTTAGACTTAATAAAACAGATTCATCTTTCTCTAACCATATCTTAGAAACAAGTCACACTTTTCCAAATTTAGATGACTTTGAAATTTTACATAGTAGAGGTTTTAAATTAAACACACTAGAATCAATAGAAACTTTCATTCTCTTTGATGTCTTGATAACGTAAAATTTCCCATAATCCTCTTGTGTGTTCCTAGTATAACTCCGCATTAAAACATCCTTATAACAGTATTAACTCTACCTTCCAATTTCAAATATCCTATTTTAGCAATGTATTTCTCCAACCGGAACCCCACTTGTTACCTGTGTTTTATATTGTACCATAAATAGCATCAATCATATATGTGATAAAAAACAAAGTAAAAGTGTTTTCCACCATTGAATTATTTAATTGATATTCAAAAGAAGACATAATATAAAGACATAGAAATAGAATAAATGCATATAAAATATTACTAAGAAAGTAGGTACTTCTTTTATATCTTCATTATTTATTTTATTACCCAATTCATATAGCATATTTTATATCAAAAACTCGAGTACAACTATTTATATGAACAAATTTCCATAAATAAATATAGATTCTTAATGATTGATTATTTCTGATGATACATTACTTATTTTCCTTAATTTTAATTGTAAATGGATTATTCAATTGATAATAGATGAATATAATAAGTAAAAACATATCTCCACAATTACTTTTAAAACGTCATTTGATGCAACACGTGCACTCATTATAAATAAAAAATATTTGGAAACGGAGTCTATAGTTTGAAATTTCAACTTTGAATGGCCAAATCGCTGGGAATATATTTCGTTAAGTAATATAAGAGATTAAGTAATCTCTATGTGTTGAAATTATTCTCTATTTTAATAACCTCGCGAATAAATTGAAATCTTCCATTATTACATTCGACTCGACTTTATTCACTATAATATTTATTTTAAAACGTGAAAAACATTCATTCGCACTTAGTAATATAAGTTGAGAGAATGTACTATGTTATCATGATAATTTATAATCATACAACAAACAATTATAGTATACTCACAGTAATAATTTAAAATGTTAACACGCAGTACGGGACGAACAGTTTAAAATGAGGTCGGCAGGCAAATGAGACAGAATGCACGAGTTGATTCTACTTATTGTATGTTGATCTCGAATCAAGACGAGAACTTTGATCAGATAATAGATACCACAAAAAGTATTATAGCTTATTTTTATCTTATTGTTTTCACACAAATCTACAGTTTTTGAAGTGGTTCATTATGAGATTAAATTATATATTGAATACAGATGAATTCAGAATATATGTATACAGAATGGCCTCAAATTCATTTGATTGTTTTCTAAAATTCACACAACTATAGTATAGTAATTTTTTCTGTTGATTTAAATTGTTACGAAATTGTACATTCTTTTATTTCATGTTTGAACTGGTCTTTACTTGTGGATATCCATTATATTACAAATGAATACTACATTGAATAATAAACTGTGGAAAAATTCCACAATAAACTTTTATTATGAAAATAAAAGAAAACACAACATGTTTCGCACCACAGCTGGTCTTCAGGTGAACAATGGTGCGATAGTGACATCAAATCAACAAGAACCACGTGATAGTAACATTTTATCATTTGATTGGATGCTACCATTACGTGATTCTTTTTGATTGCCGTCACTGTAATATTTTCATATTCTGGTCAGTCATCTCAAAACTGAATGTCCTCATTACAAAAAGATATCACTGCTGCCAACATTGGTATTAGTTGGTATTGGTTGAGATGGTAGCTGGTTCAATATAAAGTTCAGTGCATGCACTATCCAAATAACTGGAAAACACCGGAAACAATGATCCCCAAACCGAATAAGCCAAGGAATAATACATCAAGTTATAGACCGATAAGTTTACTATCAAACGTGAGTAAAATAGTCGAGAGAACTATACTCAACAGGTTGAACCAGCTAATAGAAAACCAAAATATAATCCCGGATGAACAACATGGGTTCCGCAATGAGCATAGCACAACGCACTAACTAGCTAGAATAGCTGGGAAGATTATAGAAGGGCACAACAAGAAAATGTCTACCGGTGCAGTGTTTCTAGATATAGCCTAAGCTTTTGACAAGGTATGGCACGCTGGACTGATACATAAAATGTACAAATACAACCTACCAATAGCTCACGGGACGCAGATTCATAAAGTGGGTGAACGATATCATGTCGGAAGAAAGACAAGCAATAGCAGGTGTACCTCAAGGGCTGATCCTCGGACCCGTACTATATAACTTGTATACCGCAGATATACCTAAGACAACAAATGGCGAATAGAAGTGAACGTCACAAAAAGTCAAGCGATAATGTTCTCAACGAGAGACATTAAACACAAACCGACGAAAGATATTGAGATAAACAAGAAAAAGATACTTTGGGTGAAAGAAGGGAGTGTAACTTCTCCCCCACTGTATGTTTATCTCTCAGATGGTTCCGAGAGATCTGTATACCCTCGTTGTAGGGGATACCAGCAGGGGGATCTTGAGGACCGTCCGAACTGGACACCGCTCTGGCCAGTTTGTCCACTCTCTCATTCCCTTTCCAACCTGAGTGACCCGGAATTCAGGTCAGGTTGAGCCTGTTAAGGGTCTCCTTGGTATCACTGACAAGCTTCTAGGACACAGTCGGGCTTTACAGTGTGTTGAGTGCTGCTTGACTGTCCGAACAAATCCAAATGGTCTCATTTATCGTTCCATAGCCGAGCAGCTTCTCCGCACATCTGTAAATGGCAAGCATCTCGGCTTGGAAGATTGTTGACATCCCCTATTCGCACGGTGAACCCATCAATATATCTAGTACCGCAAAAGCCTGCTCCGACTATTATGTTTGTTCTAGACCCATCCGTATACCAAATTGTGCAGCGTTTTGGCATACAGCCATTTTCCCATTCCTTCCTCGACAGGATGAGGACCCTGAGATGCTGCTCCGTGAACCATAGGACTTTGATTCTGTCCTGCCGTTCTATTTGCAGCCTTTCAGACTGCCCCCTAAGCAGACGGGCTTGGTCTGCACTCCACTTCTTTAGGGAGTCATTGCAGCTAAGCCTGTAGCTCGCCATCATTGCAAGATTCCTCATGGTGCCAACATAATGTCCTTATTAATATTTATTGGAAGCTTTTCGATTTGCCATATCTGGTGATTTCAAGAGTCCCTTCCCGTCGACGCAATACTACTTTTCAACGATTCATAGATAATTCGGCACCACAAATATCCGAGCACTTTATCTTTTGAGGATATTGATAACGAAAGGTCATCAAATTTATAAACAAAACGTTGAAGAAAGTGGACGTGAGTCATTCGAAGAACATTAATGCGAATGTAGATTATAGTACCTACTTATTTCAGCAAATACTTGCCAACAATTCTCGATATTTTCATTTCTATATTATCGCAAATTGCGTTGCAAAGAATATAAGCGCTTACTACTTGTACATAACAATGAAACTTTCCTATGATTAAATAAAGTCAAATCTAACCGCCAATCAGAAGCTATAAATAGAGTTCAAATGAGACAGCTTAATTTTTGATAGGAGCAGTTAAAGGTCAAAAGGCTAATTGTATACAATATTGTGCAGCATACATCCTGATAGTATAGATAAATAACCAATCAAGTACAAGCCGTCTATTAAAAGTCGTAATTTGTTTTCGAAAGGCATCTTATCCATCTTTGAAACAGTTTCCTCTCTATTGAATCTGTATTATCTATCTAGGCCAATGGTTCGCGCTGTTTCTAATTCTATAATGTCATTTACCGTTGACGTTGAACAGAAATGATGCATTTCAATACGTTATTTATGTAGATTGTTTTGCCAAAGTCTATCTAGGATGTAAACCTACCTAGGATGGAAAAATGACATAAAGGAAGGCAGTAAATAAAATTAACAATAAACCTTAAAATTAATCGACGAATGGAACAAAAAAAAATTTCAGGAGCAGAGCGTAATTTTTGCATGGAATTATTGGGCATCGTTTAAAACAGCTTCACATAATCGTTCGATGTGGGGGGGGGGGGTTGCACTGCATCCCTTACATGTTCAATAGAACTGTAATCTAGACAGCGCGTTGGCCAGAGCTGTTGATTAATTTGCAGAATTTTCGCTAAATTAAAATTATATGTCAATTTTTGGGTAACATTAACATTTTATAGTTATTATATTTTCGTTGTCACGTACATTTCGGTCTCACGACCATCGTCAGAAAAATGATTCAACTAAAGCGCGGGATTTCTTAAGCTTATTGTACTAGCATTGTGAGTCTGCAATCAAAACGTCGCAACAATGAATAAAACATGAATTTCTATAAATAAAAACATCATATCTCGGCGACCAGTATAAGTGGTCTTAAGAATTCACACATAATTCATACCTGGGTCAAGGATCATTATTATATTTAAATTGAAATTGTAGTCAATCTACCTGATTATTCTGAAATATTATTTGAATTGCTCGTGATTGGTTAAATATGTTTACAAAACTAAATAATATTCAAGTTGTTAATGTTTTTAATAAATGTACAAAATTAAATTTTCCGCTTTCGGGAATTGAACCCGAGTCTACCGAGTGGGATCCCGGTATCCTAGCTCCTAGACCACATCGCCGTTGTTTATAAACTGTTCAAGAACGTGCAAATTTGAGTTTATTTCAATAATTGTTTTGTTGTTGTTGTTGACGAACGATTTTGTTGAAATTTGGGTGAAAGCAGTTTTAAGTTAACTTAAAATTATTGCAAGTGTTTTGAATCGATTCAATGTATACTTTGGGAGTTATGATTTTATAAAATTTCCAACCCTTCAAAGAAGGGTGTATATATTACTATTACATCATTTCCCTGAAAAACAATAGGGTTCGTTTCCCAGTAGCAAACAATTTGTTGTCAAAATTTGAAGGAATTTATGCTCTGTTGCTTTAAACGATTTTAGAAATAGTTCGACATTGTTGCCTAGAGTATAATAAAATTGGTATAGATGGCGCCATAACCTATGAAGCTCTGATATTTTTAGTAGATTTTAGAAGATATACAACTTTTTCAGGTGAGTCTGGTTCTTATAGGGAATTAGTAGAGCTTCCGAAACAAAATTCAGACTAACCAATATCCAAATAATTGAGCGTCATAATTATTTAAAAAAATCTTTTTTTCGAATAAAATAGTAGCTAAAACTTACTAACCCATTAACTCAGTCAATGTGTTCTGTACTTTAAAATTTGACAAGAAATTTTCGATAGGATCCTAAAACAAAAAACTTAGCCCATATTTGACAACATTCCTCTAAACATGATCAATATGAGTATTATTAAACTGCATTCGCTGCCATTTCATGAAATTACCAATGATATGAGCACAGTTTCTTCTCTATCTCTTTTATGATATGAATAAATAAATTATTGGTAACTGAAATATGTAGTTGAGAATTTCTTTTTTTTATCTTTTCAAGGTTCCTTACTTCTTTCTATAATTCAATGACTTCAAAATGTAATGCAGCTGCAATGTTGCATCATGATGAAACGTATTTTCAAATTCCAGCCGGTGTATAATAATGATAATAATAATAATGACTTACCTATATATTTGTAGAAGTCTTTATTTCAAAACAAATGGATATACTGCAAAACTGCACTTTTGCAGACGATGATATTCAATGTGTTTGTGTTCGGAAATAACCGGTCTGTCGGTGTATAATAATGATAATAATAATAATGACTTACCTATATATTTGTAGAAGTCTTTATTTCAAAACAAATGGATATATTGCAAAACTGCACTTTTGCAGACGATGATATTCAATGTGTTTGTGTTCGGAAATAACCGGTCTGTCAAGCGTCTCTTTAGTCTTTTGTATTATAATAGAATTATATTGGAGGGGAAAGATACGATGCGTTAAAAACGTGACGTGTTCCTCGTATGCGAGTCTAGAGTTCCCTATCGCGTTCAGGTCAAAGTCCCATTCACAAAACTATTACTCATTGACTCATTCCGTGGTACCACATTTTATGATAGTCCAAAGTGTTGTATTTTCATTCGAGTTCGATAGAAAAGTGATCAAGATCAACGAATGGTGATGTCTGTTTCGATTCAAAAGGTTAACATCAGAGGGGATTTGTTATTATTGAGGAATGTATAGAAAGCGTGAAAATAATAATTAGATCATGCTGATTTCACGTGTTTCGCTGCAACGAATGATCTTTGATCAGAGTCCAATATGTGTATTTGTTTTTCCCGGTAAATTGGATGTTCGATTTCATGAATCACTGTCAGCTAATAGTTGTTGGACAATTACATAATCGAGTCTTCTGTACAGTTTTACAAAGTTGATTGAAAATTCTTGATATTGTATTAACTAACTAATTTTCAATATGCTTGAAAGGAACATACTGTGTAACTATGATGCCAACACCAACTTAGTTTGACGGAAGGATAATCAATGGGTACGGTAAGGAACTATTAAAAAAAATTCATAGGCGCTTAACATTCCAGAGACTGCTCTCCTTTCCTAAGCCGAACTGTATATCGCGAGGACAACCTTCTGTCTTTACCTTCTGTATAACAAGGCCTGAACGCAGCCGATGTGACGTCACGTCTAGTATTCGAACAATTGAATGCAGACAATCATCTGCGCCAGCTTTAAGCAATTTAAAAACACACATACTTGCTGGATATTCTTTTTACTCTCTGCAGGAATTCTTTTTTCCATTCGTAATTTTAATGTATATTAAATATAAATTTCTCGTATTAATTATGAAACGAGATAGGGTTGTTTTTATATTTTAATACCCTATAAATGTCTAGTTATTTATGACCATGCTTATACTATTCAAATTGTCTACAGAGTCTACAGCAATAAAGTCTTTTGAATTGATTTGATTTGGTCATATTCGTCGAAATCGTATCAAAAATTTGATCAGATGCCTTGTTGTAAGTAAGACGTTGAATATCACCAATGAAAAAGTATCAGAAAAGAACATGGTGAGAATAATTCTTGTAATAAATTTTCACAAACTTCGTTTTTATTAAACAAAACGCGACATGTTTCATCACACCATGGCTTTATTAAACAATGGTTTTACAAACTATGGTTCATTTCTTAAATATTAACATTAAGATTAAAAAGGAGGGTACGTGTACATTAGGATAAGTTACTTACAAATAAATTTAATAATGGAGAATTGGTAAAGTATTTCTCATCATTTAAAAGGTTTCCTGTATTTTTAAACTAATTAATTTCAATTTTCTCTAAATTGTGATTGATTTACTTGAGAAAAAAGATTATAATGAAGCAATAAAGTTAGTTTACCCTAGTACAGTTAAGACTCATAATTATAGATCAATAATGTATGTAGATAAACTTTCTGATAATGTATGCAATTTACTTAAAAAACCACATCTTTTAGAACAAATAATAAGGATAATACGGTAGGCAAAGCAAATATATTAAAAACAACAAAGATAACAATAAAAAAGATTAAGAATCAGGAGTATACAAGGTAGAGTGTGAAGATTGTGATAAATTATATATAGGCCAGACAGGATGATCTTTCAAAACTAGAATTAGAGAACATTTCAATTTGAACAAAGGAGATTCAAAAGTTGTTATTAAAGAAACTAATCATCATTTCAAAGATGATTTTGAGATTCTCCATTAAAGTAAAGTATTAAACAACTTAGAGAAAATTGTAATTGATAAGTTTAAAAATACAGGAAACTTATTAAATGATCAGAAAGACTTTACCAATTCTCCATTATTAAATGTATTTGTAAGTAACTCTTATCCAACTGTACACGTCCCCTCCTTCTTAATCTTAATTTTAATATTTAAGAAATAAACCATAGTTTGTAAAACCATTATTTGATAAAGCCACCGTGTGGTGAAACACGTCACATTTTGTTTAATAAAAACTAAGTTTGTGAAAATTTATTTTATTTAAACTATAGAATTTTCAACAAGTAAGCACCAAATCTATCCAAGAATAATTCCATCAGACATATCGATTAATTGATGTATACAAATGAACTGATGCATTATTTGCTTTCCTTGAACGTATAAGTGTATTGTATTGTAATATTGCATTGTATTGTAATATCATATTACAAATATTGAAAACATACTTATAAAACTGTCAATATTAACTGATGGTAGAAATGATACTAGATGTATTAAAAAAATAGGTTTTAAGCTATACAGAGCTCTCGTAAACTACAAATTGTACTACAGGAGTTATTTTTTTATCATTTGAAGTAGACCTGCTAATCATATCGTTAATAGCTTCTTCCATTGCATCTTCCCATTGGGTGATTTTCATCTTATTTTTCTCTTTATTGGATGAAGATCCAATTCCCTTCCGAGGCATAGAAACCTGAAATTTATAGGTATCTATAATTGTAAGCAATATCTCACGTTAATACTACAGAAATCCGATTCTATTTCATTATACCCAGTAAAATTAGATCCAAACGGGACAATCTTCCGACCAAGCTGAATTTTTATGCAGACCTTCATTTAGATGACTTCCTATGAAGCTGGCTACATGCATAAAATTGTAAAGAAGAATTTATTCATCAAAGTTCTTACCTATACCGGCACAACCTTCATAATACTTTTTTTTTGTAGTACCTGTAATGGAGTGATATATACATATAAGTGTTAGTGAGAGTGGATGAGATGGAGTGAGCATATTGGGCTGTGTCGTCGGCGAACAGAGCTAGTTTTGTTTTGTCAAAAGTAGGTAAATCGCTTATGAAGATGTTGAATGATTGGGGTCCCAATAGAGAACCTTGAGGTGCACCCGCTTATGGGCTCGTCAGTAAGACGAGGCAAAGGTGAAGTCACTGATCAACCATCTCTTAAAGTGATATAATGAAATACCCCCAAAGTGTTTGGCGAACCTAAAAGTTCCAACACCATCTGCAGGAAAGTATAAGTTCCACCGAGAATGTAATTCACAATGCTACGCATTGACAATGATGTTCACGCGATTGACTGCCAACACTAAATGTGTTTGTATTTCCCTATGCCTATCCTGATAAGTTCCCTCAATTTGAGCCGGGGACTCAAATTGAAGGTACTTTTCACGATAAGGTCATGTCATAAAAATGAAGGTCTCCCGATATTTCTTGAACTTAAAAAGAGCAGAAGAAGTAATGTAACACCTCACCACTGTCATGACCCTCAGGAAATCCTGCTGGAAACCCAATATATCAAGTCCTGACGCGTTGTCCGCAATACGTCTCAGATGATCTGCCAATGGTCCTTGCAACGATCTTATCTGTCTCCATGAATGGGCATATTGTCGTCTTACCAATTCAATTATGGTTGAAGTTAAAGCGAGTCCTACCAATATGTACAATGTGCATAATAGCATGTACGTCGAGTGTTCTGAAAAACGTCACATCATAATTCAATTCGAAAGCATTTCCAATTATCTACGATTTTTTCGAAATATAGCTACTTACTTGGCACCAGATCTCCAAATCCTATCGTGGTCATTGTAATAAAGCAGAAGTAAAACCCATCAAAAAAAGTCCATTCGTCCTCCCAAATTACAAAAACTGCTGCACCAAGACCAAGATATATGAAGAGAAAGCCGACAGCCATGAAAGCATAAGAGGAAGTTCTCCTGACGACCATTGCGCTCCTGGAAATAGAATTTATACTCTATTAGCGAGTATTTGCGCTGATTGTTGCATGTATTTTTTATTCGATTTGTGCTATTTTTATGTTACACGTACATCAACGCTAGAATCAAGGAGGAATAAGGTTTATTTATAACCCTAATTTGATTAGTTCCAGACATACAGAAACAATGTATATGTATAGGTAGGTATGCAATTAACTCTGTAATTAATCTGAGTGGAAGAATGTTGGGATTAAAGGGACGTAATTACAAATACAAAAATATTTACTCGAATGAATTGATTTAGTTCTAAATGTATCACAGACTTGAATTGAATCAAACCAAGGTCGAAGATGTGGCTAATCAAAAGTTTTACATTATATTGATTGATGTTTGATTATACTGTCTGACTAAGTTAAAGAACATTGATTGAAATTCCTTTCAATACATAATACACGAAATAATTGTTTCAAATACGTGAAACGTCGTCAAACTGAAACTGAAGATATTATTAATATCTTGAATAGTTGGCTTCCGGATGGATTCCGCGTCACAATAACTCGACTTGATGCCGACGTTTCGCGAACCATTACAGGTGGCATCTTCAGGGCAGGCTTGAGGCTTGAACTGAAACTGTTTCAGCTGGATTTTGACTGGTCTATATTATATCATACAGCAATGTTAATGTCGCAGTACAATTGTTCTATGCACATCTTACCAATTTGCTAACATACGTTCCATACACTTCCCCCCTAGAAAAACAATAAGTTTCCACCTTGGGTCATGTCTAACATGATAAGGAATATCAGATTTAAGGCATATTATTGACATAAATACAAAAAACATGCTAAACTGGATGATTATAATGCATTTAATATTCTAAGATCGTCAGTCAGAACCGATATTGCCTGTTCATTCAGGCTCTATATATCAAAAATAGAAAATAACATAGAACGTAATTCCAAATATTTCTGGTAATTTTTTCATACCAAAAATAAAAGCAGTTCTATTCCTAAACACATTCAATTTGATAATCTTAGCTACTCTAGTCCTCATGATATTGTTAATGTCTTTGCAAAGTACTTCCAAAGTGTCTATATTGACTCTAATTCTACTAATAATAAACCTTCGGATAACTTTAATAACTTCAAGAAAAATATTCTATCTCTTTCGATCGTTAGTCCCTCTGAAGTAATTCAAGTTACTAAAATAATTAGAGCAAGTCACACGAAGGGTTCTGATCAAATTCCTGCTTTTTTCGTGAAAGATTGCGTCAATATATTCGCAGCTCCACTGGCATTTATATATTCATTAGCCTTAAAATCGGATACTTTTCGGATCTGTGGAAAGTTTCAAATTTAGCACCGGTAATTGAAAAAGTAATAGACATAAGGTTACTAATTATCTCCCAATTGCCATCATCAATAACTTCTGCAAACTATTTGAATATATCTTATATGATGCTACTTTCAATCATGTAAAACTGCAGATATTTCCAGAGCAACATGGGTTCATGCCTGGCAGATCAACTGTTACTACTCGTAACTTGGTTGCCACAGTCAATACTTGGCTGAAGTTATTGATGAGGGTGGCCAGGTTGATTGTATCTACCTCGATTTTGCTAAAGCATTTGATATAATGAATCACAGTATTTTATTGAATAAAATCTCTAGGACTTACAAATCATTTGATAGAATTCTGGAATTCTTGCCTAAGTGATAGATATTAATATGTATAGTATATAGGTTTCAAATCGCATTAGTTCATGCAACCTCAAATGTATCTCAAGGGTCAGTCCTTGGACCACTCATGTTCAAGTTATTTATCAATGACATTTCTCCTTTATCTGTCTGTTATTTACTTCTTTACGCAGATGATTTAAAACTTTACTCGGTACTAATGCACATTTTATCTACCATTCTGCAGAACAAATACATTATTATTTTCCCCCAATATTCCAAGATTCTACGAGATGATCGGTTTGAGTGTTGACATATTTTGTGCTAACCCTAATGACATTTGTAAAGCTGTGTATATTAGTTTATTTTAATTCCTACTCTGTAATTATATTGGATGTACTCCTAAGCTCTCCGAGGGGTTTCTCCCGTTGAGCTAGTGTAATTAAATGAATAAATAAATATTATTAGTATATTAGTATAAAAATATTCACCTGAGACAAGATGGTAATGGTGGAATTTTTTTGACCAGTGAAGAAGCAGTAGTTGCGAACAATCTACCCCAATCTGCTATTACAGTCAAAGTAAGTGGGATTCCAATTAACGCAAACGCCATGCAGAATATTCGACCTTCCGTTGTTACTGGAACAATGTTTCCATAACCTACAAACAATATAATTGAGTCCGATAGAGTGACGTCACACCCTCACCTTTCACTGTCGATCTGTAGTAGATTCAACTTCGGATTTTAAACCTTTATCAAATATAATCGTGACAAATAAAATATCTTAATACGGTATCATTCGAATGACAGACAATTTTAACGGGAAGATCGTTCAAGGTTCGTCAACCGCAAGAGGTAACATTGTTTTAACTTCCCACTTCAATAGACAAAAGTTTTGGTTCACCAGCTGACAACACGTCCTATAGTCTCAGACAGAACAGGCAGACATGAATTCACTGATGAACCATCTCCTAAAGTGATATGATAAAACACCCTCAAAGTGTTTGGCCAATCTATAAGTTCCAACACCTGGAGTTTATAAACTAATTTGTCCATACTATGATAACTTTTATATAGATAGAACATTTCGTAATTTTAAACTCAGGCACCAAGAACATTCAACCTTTGCTAAACCGTTTTTACAAACAGGTCACAGGTACCTTTCCTAATTTAGATAGCCTAAACATTTTACATAACCAAGCCAAAGATTTCAAATTAAATAAATTAGAATAAATATTGATTTATAAACGTGTCAAAAGTCAAGTGATCTTTTCCTTTGTCTTTGAAAGCACTCTTAGAATAATTCCTAGAATATTGAATAATAATTATCATTATCCACAATTCACTCTGTCACCGGGGATCTACCTATTTCGGAATTTACGATGACCCCTTACTCGTAATTGTAATGTCATTAACCCTTGAGTTTACTCTGATGATGGGTACTTGGTAGCCGAAAGGTCCTCAGAACTTTATAGTATTTTTAGTGGAGGGTGATTATTTCTTATTAACAGTGTTATGATATATCCACAGTGTGAACTCTTTTATAGTTTATTACTCATTACCCCTGTTGTACTTTAGTTCCTGTTTATACTTGACATGTTTATTGTATACTTCATAATTTTGTATCTGTTTGATAATGCCACCTCCGTGTTGAAACTATAGTAACGTTTTCATGTTATTATTAGAAGTGGTATAAAAACAATGTATCATAATGTAACGGCTTCTACCATCGGATTTTTTTAAGGCTCATTATTTTTTGTTTCTCTGTATTTATAGCTCGTTATGATTATGAATTGCCCTCTCCTGAGATTCATCTATCAACACTTGCTTTCGCATAAGTAAACTAAAACAACTCGTTAGGACGAGTGATGAGCTACGTGGTGTTTGTTTTGAACATAACTTCTTGCATTATCAGTTATTCATGTCGTCGCAGCTACCAAATGATGATGCATTGCTGTTTATTTTATGTTATTTTTTCGACCCTTCAATAAATTAGGCCAGATCAATATGAGCATTCGAAAATTCATCTCAACTTTAAGATAAATAGGTACAAGATATGAAGTAAAATCCTTATTCTTCAAAATGTATGTATTGTTCCTGTTGGATGTAGAAGTTGTTATTAAATCATTATAAATGGTTGAATCCTAGGGTTCTAATGAAATTACAGTGGAAGAACTTAGTTTTACATCAGAACATCTCAACTCTAACTCACATTATACATAGGTACATGGTATGTCCTAAGTAGTCTAAAAAATTTAAGGGTATGGTTCCTCATGTCTTTTTATAAAAAAATTTCATATAAACAAGTGCCGATCTACAGGCTGTTGAAAATTTAAAAAAAATTGGATTTTTCTTAATATATCGGAAACCACTTTGAATATTTACCTTCAATTTTGGTACTTGGTATCTAGGTTTTTCCATTAACAATTGCTAAAAACCAGACTAAAACTAGCAACAGTGTTTCCTAAGTAGGTAATATAAAACTTAGCAGGTGGTGATTCCTGAATTTTTTTATGAAAAAATTTGTATAAGCATACTATTATGTCCTGAAATGCCCATTTAGCGCATATTCAATGCCAATACGAACACAGATTACAAGTAATTCAACGATCTACAAAACTCTTTATTAAAAATAACTGATAACTACTACAACAAATTTTAAAACTAAATGAAATATTGAAAATTGCCGCCATTGGCCCTAATGCAAGCTCTTCACTTCACTTGAAGTGGACTAATCTTTATAGCTCGTCTGAAAATACATTTGAAGGTCCACAGTTTTTTAAGTTTCATGAATACTCAATGAACGAACCAAGCAATGTTAAAATATTTAATAAAGTAACACACTTCTCCGTATTATTTACAAACGAAGATACATGCATCAGGGTGTTATTCCTTATTGCCTCTCCGCAATAGGAGCTGTTATGTTAATATAATTTCTTCTCATTTAATTTTGATTTTATTTAACGTAATATATGTTGATAGGAATTAACCTTGTCCAGTTCCGGACGTTTGTGTATACTTCTATGGCCGATATGCAAACAACATAAACATGTTATATAAGCTAGATAAATAAATATTTTAGCAATGAACTTGACTCCTCAAAAGCGACTATAAAAATGCTTTTGAGATTCGAGAACTTCAATATACAATTGTACATCCTCAAGGGTACCGTTTGATAGTTTTATTCAATCCACCTTGCAGATGAAACGTGCATGATCAAATAAACTTCCGCCAATGGAAGGCGTATTTCATTCCGACACCTATAAAATATGCAAAACTTTCCGCAGAAATAGCGAGTAGTAGAGTATTCTCCTTTCCTTTTAGGTGGAACTTTTCATCACAGTAATGTATCACCGTAACATACTGTATATACTTTTATCTACAATTTATGATTATCGAATAATAAATAATGTATACATCTCAAATACTCAATAAGTTTGCAAAAACAATAATTTGATTTCAAATATCAGATAAGGTAATCGCATCCCGAAATCTACAAATATTGTGTAGCCACTTACAAGCTAAATAAATAATACGATGGAAACGTATAAGCGAAAAAGCAATTTATTGAATTCAGATGTATCTCCAGCTGAGGGTAATCCCTTTCATACCCTAGTAATTACTAATAGTATTTAAGCAGAAACATTTTGTTTTTCTGATTTTTGAAGTGAAAACTTCTTTAGGCGCGTTGGGCTATTTCAGATGAGGGGTAAAACCATGAGTCCGTCACGTCCCGTCACGCTGTAGCTATTTATATTAGGTATTGATCGAAGAAGAAATGTCGAATGTTAAATATGTTTTCAATACAAGAAAGCTTATAAAAAAAGTTGATTCGAACAAGTGTTTTTTTAATTTTGTTCCATCTCTGAAGGTGATACTGGTAAAAATAAAATATGAAATGAAGAAATTCAGTTTTTCCAAAATTACTTGAAAATCAAAATTGATATTGGAAATTTCGTTCTTCCCCGCTTAACCAAAACTGTATCTATTATCGTTTCCGATATCCCATGATACACATGCTTATCTGGGTCGCACTGTATACTTATAAGATCAAATTCAAAAGATGTCAGAGCGATTACCTATAGTTGTTAAGACTGTAGATGAGAAGAAAATCGCCCTCAGCATAGTCCACTTGATATCTTGTTCCTGAGGGAAAATCGAAACGCCAGCTGTGAACGCCTCGTTAAGCAACATTTCGTAATCTTTCAAAGCGTAATCCAAACTGGTGTAATTCCTATTATTCACCATGTTCTGAATAAGCGAAAGACGTCTCGACGTAAGCGTAAAATTGAAATTATTTATTTTCTCTAGTTCCGCTGGATATTCTAAACTTCTGAATATCTGAAAAATAAATATTTGTGTTAATTTAAATAGATTTCGCGAAGGTCCTCTATTCTCGCTTTGTTTTAAGTAGTTTATTAAATGTATGATGAGAGATATATTCTTTGATAAGTGTCAGTGGAATTGTCAATACAAAATCAATGAATTACTTCAACTTCTTTCACCCTCATTGCCAACGAATTTGGAAAAATCGTGTAGTGGACGCAGCACCATTTTCAGAAATAATCTACATCTATCCGAGAAATGAAATAAAAATGGACCACTTCATAAATATTTTTTTGTTCCTAATAAAAATGCATACGTTTCCTGACACTAACATTATTACATGATATTTTAAGTTGCAATGGTTGTATTTCGAAATTCAAGAACAAAAATTAACGTGATTTTTTTCATGAACCTTTCAAAAATGATATTTCTTTTATAAGTTCTTTTTAATAAAAATATGAAAGATGTACCAAAGATTGTTCAAGGTTTTAGTATCGACAGCAATTTGAAGATTTAATTTTTTGCAGACGAGTTCGCTTGTAGGTATGAACTTTGTTCAAAGTGGTCCCAATTTGATTCTATCTCCAGTTATATTAATATATTCAGCACAGTGAAAAAAAGGAATAAAATAGAGCTAGTTAACTTAGCCAGTATAAACTGAAAACGTTCAAAATATTCAATATCTAATGCCCTATACATTGCTAAAACAGGTAGATCGTTTTAAGTTAGATATAAAGAACATTTTAAGTCATTTTAATAAAAAAAAAGTCAAACCACTTTATGGAAACCCAACACCGTTTTCTTCCACTAGAAAACCTAAATCTTTTGCATACAATTACGAAGGGTGAAAAAAATGAATCTACAGTATAATGCTTCAAACAATCTTCTTAACGAGCAACGTTAACGTAAAACAACAATCTTTAGAATGTAATTACCAACAGTTTAATCCCTTGCCGTGTACTAGCTCAACACAATTAGCCTTAGTAGCTGTGTAACATTAATTCTTAGAATCGATTCACTTTATTGTAAATTTCGTATAAATAAATTATGTTTCAGTGTTTTCTCATTGTATGTTTTGATAAACTGTAAAGTAATTTTTTTTGTTTTTATCTGTAAAAATGTAATATCACAACTCCATTCAAATTCTATTCAATATCTCATTAAATATTACAATTTAGTTTAAGTTTGGGAAAACTGTAGATTTGAGAATTCAACAAAATATACTGGATAATTACAAATTACAAGTACACAACGAAAACTCTCATTGAATAAGAAGGCGTAGGCTAATTTGTAAAATTGTCTTTATAATAAATGTTTAAATTTGTTTTGTGCATTAAAGAAGCTTGCACAAATGTAGCAGAGCTTGAAAACAAAATTAAGCGTGTTGAACAATTCTGTTACCAGAATTTTGATAGCAACTTACAAAATCCCACCGGCTTTGCTAAACATTGTTTTGATTATAACGCTTTGTGCTTGATACAATTAGTCTTAAGAAATCTCGTTTTAAACATTTAAACATACGTCTTTTAGCTGATGAAGGTCGTGACCGAAACGTATGTAACTACTAAGCATATGGGTTTGTGTGACCTATTTCCCAAGAATTTATATCTAAGTCAACGGTGGATATTGGAACGCAATTATAGATAAATATTGTTTAAAATTGTTGTTCGAACATACTAATGAGAACAAACAGATGTGTGGGCGTCAATTAAAATTTTCAAAGCTATCTACTGAAAAACCATCGTACCTAACCTTCATTCCATTTTACTGGGGGATATAATTAATTAAGAAGAAACATTACTTGCAGTTCATTATATCCGACATACTTAACTATCAATTAAAAAAATATATGCCCCTAAATATCGAACCAATAATTAACTAATGTTGAAAATCTTCTCTAGCACTTAATTTCTCTAGATGTAAAAAACTAATGAATATTTAACTGTAGAGATGTTCCACAGTAATAAAATTTCAAAATAAAACCATCTGTTTCTATCACGCAAAGAACGAATGCTGTAAATCGAAACGTACATAAAGATAAACAATATTTTCATCTATTTTCGCGGGATTAGAGTACATTTTAAGTCTTAACAACATACCATGCCTCCTGCTGCAGTATATACCATCAATATTATCAACAAACCAATATGTTGTACAGCCGCTTTCAATTGCAACCGCTTCCACCAATTTTTAAATCTAGTTCTAAAATCTAACGGGGTACTTATATAAACTGTTGTTTCCATTTAAAAAAACAACAAATACTTATGAAATCACACCGGTAGATGCGTTAAGTAATTAGTAAACAATTATTATCTGCAGCGCAAACTGTCGCATTTCCCGTATGAATAGTTGCAGAGTGAACGATCGAGTTGCGGGATGCTGCGTTGTCGGTATCTGGCGTCCCGACGCCGAATGGACAATAGTCCTAAGTGGAGAAGCGTCTGCCCTATTCGTGGCATCGTTTGGAGACTTCAGACAAGTTATATGTTATATCTTCTGCCCTCAATCGCTTATTTGCCAAACGTAGCGCTCTACAATCGTCGATTTTTTATTGGAGTTATTGTCGTTTTTGTTATTCAAATCGTTGAAGACCTATCGGGAAACCATTCAGAGACACTTCATCTTAATGTTTTCATCTGAATATTTTCCTTTTCAAACGAATATACTTACAGATAAGCAGAAAAACTCCATGTCTATTATTTATTGGTTTATATGGAAGGACAGTTATTGTATAGTATTTGTATATTTTTCTTTGAAAGCGGATCAACACACAGATTCGTGAAAAAACTAAATGGTTAGACTAAAGTAAGCTTATGAATTCGTAATTTTAGGTTTTCAAGGATGTCTGGCTTATTAACGTGAACCCGATTGTTCAAATACCGCCACAAAAAAAAACGGGTGGTGCCAAGTACGGTGACGTTGTCGGCCATTCGTTAGTTTCTTGTCTGTTGATCCAGCGGTTAGTGAAAGTAGTGTTAAGAAAATGCGGCATATATAATATGCTGGTGCAACATATCTTGTTGGAACTGTTTTTTCTTTCTCTTGTCAAGTTGCCATCATTGCAAAAAGTCCTGCTATTATTGCCACTAAACCTATTCAAACGTTGAATTTATTTGGGGGATGTATATATTAACCTGCTCTATCCAGTGTGGATTAGTATTAGCTGAATATCTACAGTTGTGTCTGTTAACATACTAAACGTAATGTTGCTTCATCCGTGAAAATACCAGGCCGGTCTGTTTATTTTTGAAACCACAAGAACTGCTTCATTTGAAAAGCTACCCACGTACGAGGGCAAAGTGAAAAGTCCCTGGAAAATGAAACAGATGGCGCCACAATCGAAAATCCCATGTGACACTTGTGATCTTTAACTAGAACGTATTTAAATTTTAAGACTGATATGTCATTCAGTTCTGTTTCAGCACCCATCGAAAGCAAGCAACCTTGAAGATTTTTGTTAACATGAAAAAAGTGAAATTCGCGTCTTGATTAAACATTATTTTTTGCGTGGGAAAAACATTACGCAAACCAAAGCATCGCTTGTTACACATTATGGAGACTTTATTAGCGTATATTTGAGGGAAAATTTGGCCAAATAAATCCTTTTCAGGCGATTCCCACGTTCGTTTAGGCGCTTTTCAAACGTGAAGGGATCAAACATGCCGATTTCGGGTTGTTTTTCTAGTTCAGATTTTTCATTAGTTTCATTTATGTCAAAAATGCATCATTATACCATCGTAATCTAGTCAGCTAGAGATTTAGTATCGACACAAGTGATTTATTTATACACAGATGATAAATAAATAAACTGAACTTAAATATCTGAATATCTAAAGCCAATATCTAAAAAAAAGTATCGCATAACTAAAAAAGGTAAATGCCCCTTGGACATTTTCTGGATTGATTTTAATAGGAAGGTGTCTCTCATTTTTTATGGAATTATCTTAATGATCGCTATTTCGGAATTATACCTAGCGTCAATTAGCTGAAATATACCACTACTTTCTTTACATCCTCACAAGCGTTAGTTTGGTTAGCTTTCTTCCAAAGAGTTCTATATATATAGAGTAGACAAGTAGTGTGTTAAACATAGGAAAGCACTGGTAAGTTGATGGATATTCTGTCCTTCTCGCAAATGTAGTGTGCTCTCACTCTCACGGTCTCCCCTTCTATCACAAAGAGTATAAGAATACAAGAATAAGTATAACGCGCGCAGTACATGTGCGAGAAGGACATAATGTCCATCAACTTACCAGTGAAAGGTTTAGTAGTCTTCTCTATATATAGAACTCTTTGCTTTCTTCGGGGCCGATTCTAAAAAGTTTCAACAACCCTGTTACATGCAGTTCTAGACATGATATGCTGATGTTATATATCTTCTTCTGTGGGGAGCATGGAGCAATACGTTCACTTCGTGTATGCCATTCCTTTCCATTATGTTCCGTAGGGCTTTCACTTTTAGTAAGGTGTCTGAAGATTTTGTAGCTGATCTCTGGTTTCTCTCTGCACTATAGTTTAAAATGGCTGCATGTTCTAAAGAGTAACATGAATCAAATTTTCAACATTCTATGTACTGTAATTTAATTTGTTCTATCAACTGTTGCCAAATTGTAAACTATTGATGATTGAGGTTAACAAATAAATAACAAACAGGAATTTTAAATTTGTGAAATTTCGAACTAAATTCCTCTATAATATATCGCATCTAAACAACGATGTCTCTCGACCTAAAAGGTATAGATATAAAGCGATTAGCAGTAAATTCCGAAGAGCACCTGTTCAATGATTGGAAAATAAAATATAAAAAATCCCATATTTTACACTCTGTTTGTACTACTCCAGAAAAATGCGGTGATCCGGCTGGTGAAAATTGCATTCTTTGCATGTAAGTCAGCCTGCTTTGTTTTCTCTCGATAAAAATTGATTCAATGTAGAGTTCATTATCATTCAATTGAAGCTCTAATATCAATGTTTTAATTCCAGGTACTCAAAAACATTAAATTTGCCACATCTACCCGAGATGGTATTTCCAAATAATGCTTTAACTCTAATTCATCCATCCGGCGGGAAAATTGATTTCAATACTTTAGATGCCTTAAAGACAGTATCAAATGGAAACTTACCTCTAAAAGTTGCTTACTCAGATGTCTGGAAAGAATCTAGGTAGGTAAATATTTGTACTTCAGGTACATAAGTCAGGTTAATTTGATTTATAGATCACCTGATCATTTAGAGGAGAAATTCAAACCCTTTGACTGGACATTTTCAAATAACTATAAAGGGACTCTCACAGGAGACATTACCATCTGTCCAACAGATGAACGAATCGATATAGAGAAATTGAAAGTGAAGGAGCGAATTTTATTTTATCAAGAATTGATGTTGTACGAAGACGAATTACACGATAACGGAATATCTTCCTGTACAATTAAAATAGTGAGCATGATTTTTTTGAAAATTGTCCTAGATAAAAATTATTTAAATTACAGAGAGTAATGCCAAGCTGCTTTTTTGTTCTACTGAGATTTTTTTTGAGAGTTGACAACGTAATGGTCAGAGTTAACGACACAAGGTATTATCATGATTTTACAACCGATTACGTTATTAGAGAATTCAGCAACAGAGAATGTGGTGTGGATGAAGTTAATCTACCACTTACTTCGTTCGGAGATCCGAATATTCTTTCACAGCATATGCCGTTACTAACCGCCGAATATGAGAAACTAACTTTTACGAATGATACTCAAAGCATCCAGAGCACAAGCAGCAAAACGGATTAATATCCAAGTGGACTGTGATATTAAAATATTTTTTATATTGTATAAGGTAATAATTTGAAATAAAACACGAATTTCTTTTATACTTATTTTATTTGACAAAGAGTTCATAATTTGATGTTGTATTTGATCTGAGCCAATTATAAAAATAACAATTTTACATTGTATAAGTTTCACAATTGCAATTAAAATTATTTCTTCTAAAAGAATGTATGTAGCGCATTCCAGGTCATATTCGCACTTCATCCCAGATGAGGTCTTTGGATTTATTAGGTTTCCCAAAATTTTAAGCCATATACTTCAATAATGCGCCGCCTAGAATATTTTTAATTTTTTTTGGAATTTTATTAATTGAAAATGAAAAAACGGCATTTCTTCGGTAGAAACGCATTACTGAGGATACAAAATATTCCAAGTCATGGATTTGATGGGAAATTTTTCAAGGAATCCAACGCCGCCTTCATATATAATAATTAAATAAAATGAGTTATATAATAAAAATTATTATTAAATGATAATTTTCATTATTATAACTCATTTTATTTAATTATTATTATTTTTTTTAATCATTATTTAATAATAATTTTTAATATATAACTCATTGTATTTAATTATATTTAAACGAGTTATATAATAAAAATTATTATTAAATAATAATTTTCATTATCATATATTATAACTCATTTTATTTAATTATTATTTTTTTAAATCATTATTCAATAATAATTTTCAATATATCTCATTTTATTTACTTATTAATTTCAAACGAGTTATATAATAAAAATTATTAAATAATAATTTTCATTATAACTAATTTTATTTAATTATGGTTTTTTTAATAATAATTTTCATAATTATAACTAATTTTATTTAATTATTTTTTTAATGATCATTTAATAATAATTTTTAATATATCTCATTTTATTTAATTATTATATTTTAAAAAATATTATTTTTCTTAAAAAAAATAAAATTTTTGTTTTAAAACTCATTTTGTTTGATTATTTAAAAAATATTCTAGGCGGCGCATTATTGAAGTATATGGCTTGAAATTTTGGGAAACCCAATATTTCCTGAGGCAGAAACCACTCGCAAAATTTCAGCGCAATCCAAAGACCTCATTTGGGATGAAGTGCGAATATGACCATGTACTGATGTTGCATTTGATCTAGGCTGACTTCTCAGTTCCATCTGCATTTAATTCTATCCTCTTCCTTTTCACATAATGTTTTATTTTACTTTCTAAACTATCTGAAAAATCTTAAAATCCATGAAATAATCTAGATTCCATCTATTTCTACTTACCACATTTCTGTCGTTTCATGACGGGGATATAATTTTTAGATTTCACGCCTTGTATTAAATATTCTGACATACATTCACTGTCTTCATCCTTGGGGATACGTCCAGACAAGTCTTGCATCATGTATTCAATCATTTCTTTCCTAAAACTTGAATTGATTAGTTTCTGAAAACTCGGTTTACAAGAAAAAAATCAAAGTAACAAATTTTTCTACTAACTTTGTTGAATGATTGACCCAGAAACCTCTCAATTTTCTCATAACATCTTGCAAGGAATCTTCATTGTACACCCAATCTGAATTCAGTTCATAATCGCAGAGATATAAGTTCAGGGGTATTTCACTTGCCATGTTGTAATCTGGTTTCCTGTAAAAACAAAACACACATACTGTTTGCTGTTTTTGTTCCAACCCACTACAGATAATTAGTCCAGTCGCCAGAGGAAAACTTAAGACAAAAAATTGAAGGTGTAAAAACGGGAAAAATAGTGAAAAAGTTCCTACGAGTTAGCTTCAAAAGTTACGGGTATGTTTTGGCGCCAAAAAATACTATTTTCATGTGTTTTGCGCTTAAGAAGAAAACGGTGGCTCAAATGGAAAAACATGTGAAGGAAAAACTTGTAGAAAAAGTGAAAACGCATTGTTTGAAGTCACTTTGAGGTTATGGCTTTGAGATATAAGCAAAATAATGTTGTTTTGGGGAAATTCAATTTTTTTTTCTCATTCGATCATTTTGGCTCCACAATCGGCCACTTCCAAAAATCCCTAAAACTGAGGTTGCCAGCCGAAACATGGACTTATCGACAAAAAAAAATTCTTTTGTAGATTTCAACAAATGTGATATAAAACATTCTTCAATACTGTTTTTGGGGCATAAAAAAAATTTAGGACAACTTTGAAAATTTCGGACCTCGGAAAATGTGAAAATTTTTTTCGATTAGAAATTTTTTAGGTCAAGTAGAAGCCGACATATTGATATGAATGTGTTTGGGCCTCCCCAGAGCCCAATCGAAAAAAATCTGCAACCGTTGGAAAGTAGACAAATTTTCTAATCTAAATCCAAAAATGCGACCTCGTAGGTATCACCATCTCGAATTTAGAGCGAGTTGAGAAAAAAAATGACTGCAGCGGCTCAAATTTCTGCCGTAATAGTAGATTTCAAGTAGTGAATTCAAATTTAGAAATTTTTTTGAATTCTTACAACTCAATTGAAATCAAAATAACAAAAACTTATCACATCAATTAAAAATATTATTGCACATTGTTATATTCAATTTAAATTATTTTTTTTGTCAAGAATCATATTTAACTAATGTAAACTTTCCAACGGTTCCCGATTTTTTGGATAGGCCCAAAATTAGCCCTGGGGAAGCCCAAACACATTTGTATCAATATCTCAGCTTCTACTTGACCTAGAAAAGTTTCCTTCAACGTAAAATACGCGTCGTGAAATACTATAATAGAGCCTAGAATTTGATCATCCTAAATAATTTCTAACCGAAAAAACATCCACATTTTCAGAGGTCCGAAATTTTCAAAGTTGTCCTACATTTTTTTTATGTCCCAAAAACGGTATTGAAGAATGTTTTATATCAAATTTGTTGAAATCAACAAACGAATTATTTTGTTGTCGATAATTCCATTTTTCGGCCGGCAATCTCAGTTTTAGAGATTTTTGGAAATGACCGATTGTGGAGCCAAAACGAAAGATAAGAAAAAAAAAACACTGTTGAAAGTGTATAAGAATACCATCTTTCCATCTGAATAGAATTTTTTTTTGCTCAATATTCGCGAGAGAAAAAAAACATTTGGATTCCCCCAAGAAAACTATTTTGCTTATATCTCAAAGTGACTTCTATTTCGGGTCAAACGATGCATTTTCACTTTTTGTACAATTTGTCTCTTCACATGTTTTTCCATTTGGGCCATCATTTTCTTTTTAAATGCAAAAAATATGAAAATCGTCTTTTTTCGCGCCGAAAAATGGCCGTAAACATACCAAATTTACACCTCTTCACATTTTTTAAGCCATGGATTTCATTCCTCTAGCAACTGTACTAAACGCAGACTTTTTTCCGAACATTAAAATTTACTATAAATGTTATTTTATATTTTAATATTCAGCTAAAGACACGAATGATAATAATCAAATCAATTGTGGCACTTTCTGCAATTAATTGATTCAAAATATGGCGAACAAATTAATTATTGTGAAAAACACTTTCTATAATATAATGAGTAAAATATAATTGTTATTTACATAAACGCATTTTTGGATTATGTACTAACCGTGGATTTTTTTCAACGTCCAAAAGGTCCAGGATTATCTGCGGCTTCTCTCGATTTTGACCAATCAAAAGTAGTAATCCCATGATACAACGAATTTGATGCCACAAAAAAGCTTGACCTTTTATTGTCATAACATACATGGTGTATACTGTAAATCAGAAAATTAAACTATAAAAAAATTAACTAGGCTTGTACCCAACTTACAATGTGGAGCATCTTTAGAATTGGGTCGAGTTGGCTCTATTCGAATATCGATAATGTTTCTAAAAAACTGAACTACACCGTTTCCAACGTCCATTTTACATATATTTCGAAAATCGTGAGTGCCTATTAAAGGTTTTGCAGCTTCTCTCATGATCTATAAAAAAGAGTGAAGTAGGAATCAATAAGGAAAATAGAATTGCAAAATTACCTCAATATTTAAATTCCCATGTGGAAAACAATATTTGTAAGTCCTACTTTGGCAATTAAAACGGGCACTAAAATCCTCATTTATAGGGCACCAGGCAACGCACTGTATATCATCTGGTAGAACACGATTCAATACTTTGCAATAATTAATTTCTTCGTCTGTCTTATCAGTTTCTTGAGGTGATAATTTACTTCTCACTGTGATTGAAATTACCTAAAATGTGACATTTTCAGAAACTGAACTTTACGAAATTATAAGTTACAATTACCTGTCCAAAAGAACTGACTCCTTTGTCAGTTCTACCACATCTATGATAATTTGAGGTACAACGATCTTGGATAAGACAAGTTTTAACTAAAGCTTTGAATAAATAATTTTCTATAGTATTAAATGTATCCTCTTGAATTGTATATCCGTGGTAATTCCATCCTAAATAAAAAAATTTTAATAGAATATGACGATATGTACACCTAAAAATAATATTTTGTAGACTAAGGCAATCTATTATTACATGGGGAGTGCATGCGAATTAGGCGGATTTAATGTTTTTATTACGAAATAATTAATATAATCACCTGGTGAAATCAAAGGCCTTCTGGTTTTTTGAGTGACCCCTCTTTTTGTCAATATTTTTCACTAGGATATTTTTCAATTGTAAATTGTGAGATTGTAAGCTCCTAATTTTCGCAATAAGTTCCTGATGACAAAACAAATTTTAATTTCTGTTGCCCTATTCGAAGTTTATGTTACCTCTTTTGAAAAACCATCCAAGCATTCATTGTCCAACATCTGGTTTTGTTTTTTGATTCTCACACAATCCATGTTTCATTTATAATTTACTGTCCGAAGACGAATTTGTCAGAAAAAATCAAGTATTTGTAGCTTAGTTAAATCTGCAAACAGGAACGTGGGTCAGGATAGGGAAAAAAATTCGTTTAACCAAAAATTCATCGCACAATTGATAAATAATATAATTACTCTTTGCTACAATTATCTAATGTTCTATGTCTTCAAATTTTAAATCTGGAATTATTCAGACTAATATGGCTGCCGTAGGGCAACTATCTTCGACTTTGATTCTTTTCATATAAAATATTTTTGCAATCTGATGAAAGTTAAAATCGTATGTGTAGCCTCTGCATATTCCAGGTACTTTTTTTGGCAATCGCGACAATTTAGATTTCTTCGCCAAAGGGAATAAAAGAATGTATTCAAAAGTAAGCGGGTTTATTATGACCACAGCTTGTGAATAACATTTAGATATAAATATACTCTATTGTAATATATGAATAAAGCATTCATTGTCCAACATTTTGTTTCATCTTTTGATTCTCACACAATCCATGTTTTCCAGGTCCGGATATTCGGGGCTGTTTCCTATGTGAGAAGTGAGTCCGCTAGGAGTTATCTGTTGCGTAGTACCAAAAGGGTGGCGCATTAGTCGAAGGATGTTCTCTGCCACGTATACGATCGTGTTTGAACCATAAAGTATACATGTCTGCCGGAGCCTCCCTTCTACTCTTTTTAAAATTTTAGTGCAAGCTGATTGGTCGTGTATTTCGTTTATTTAATGTTATTGACGACGACATAATATAATGTTGTTACTTGCAAGGCTGTGATTGGAGGAGCTAGGTGACGTCACTTAGCGCGAGAAACGATGGAAGGGAGGCTCCGGCAGACCTGTATACTTTGACTATGGTTTGAACGATATGGTGCCTAATCCTGACAACATACTTCGATCCATGCGTCAGCTAGCGGCTGAGCGAGGGACTACGAGTTTGGCGACATGTAAGACTCATGTCAAGCATAGAGTTTCGAGACCTGTATATATGACCGTGTCAGGATTGGGAGAAAAAAATCATTTAACCAAAAAGTCATCGAACAATTGATAATTAATATTAATCTTTGCTACCATCAACTAATGCTATAAGTCTATGTCCCTTCAAATTTTAAATCTGGAATTATTCACAGACTAATATGGCTGCCGTAGGGCAACTATCTTCGACTTTGATTCTTTTCATATAAAATATTTTTTCAATCTGATGAAAGTTAAAATCATGTATGTAGTTTTTGTATATTCCAGGTATTTTTTGTGGCAATTGCGACAATTTAGATTTCTTCGCCAAAGAGAATAAAAGAATGAATTCAAAAGTAAGCGGGTGTATTATGATCACAGCTCATGAATAACATTTAGATATAAATGTACTCTATTGTAATATATAAATACTGCATGACAAAATGCATCCTTAAGTGTCCTCACTTAAGATATATAGAAACCACACATTATTCCTCTTTGCTCAAGAATAAATTGGGGTAAAATCTTAAGCCTTCAATAGAATCATCTCTACAACATTGTCCAAATTTTTCGGTATTAAGCAACCTCTCTTTTGCTAATGTTATGGATATTCCCAAAAGTTTAGATAATTCTTCACAAGTCATCGACTCTTTCTCTATTAGCTATAAGAGAAACATATCATGAGTATTTTTGTAGCAAAAAAATTGGGCAAGTTAGTATTTAGTGAAATAGATTGAAAGAATAATCACCATAGCTGCTGTGGCCTCTGCAATACTCTCATCATCCAAAGTTACCAATTGTAGAACCATCACACCTGAATTGAACTGATATAATTTTAGTGGTAACTCCAAGGTTTGCATTAATTTGCAAGCATTCAAAGTGTCTTCTGGAGATAACAACTCTAAACCACGAGCTCTATTAACTCTGCAAAAAACATCTGTTAGCCCCATCATACCACCCATATTTTCAATTGGACTTTTCAATATGTTGCAGATTTCTTTAGCTAGACTTCTGTAATACTGATTGTCCGATTTGTATGTATCACGAGTTACTGGATCGTCGATACCCAGACTCAGTAAATATGACTTGAATCGAACAGTTTCATCTTCTGTGATATCTCCTTGTTTTTCCTAAAATAGTATAAACTTGTATTCAAAATATAGTCTGTGTAGAAATTATCCTGAAAAATTAAAAAATTCCAGATACTTTCTAGACAGACTACAATTTTTGCCACTATATATGTGTGATTGAAGGTTTTTATTGATACAACTTACTTTTATTTTGTTTGAAATCATTTGTGACAATGTAACCATATCTTTAGCCATTGTCATGAGTTTATTTAGGTCTTGGAATGCGACAGAAATGCTTTCATCTGTAGCTTTCTGTTTTTCTTGCAAATGCCGCTCAATACCAACAATTCCAGTTCGTAACTTGATATTATGTTGTGGTTTCGAATTAGTTGCAGCTTGAGTTGACACTTGAGCTTGTGCTTCCCAGGCTTTTTGTTGAATTGCGTTATTCAGTATACTTGGAACGTCATAAGTAAAACCTTCTCTAAAGGACAGTTTGATGAAATTGTATATACTTGAGTATTGAGGACTATCTGTATTATCTGAAATAACCTTCATTGAAGTTTATTATTTTAATTTAATGCACCTGATATACCATTTAAAGCTTCTGATAAGAATAATATTAGTTTCCTAGATTTGCTAAAACTAAATGTACTAGGTGGTTCTTCTTCCAGGTAAACAATGAGACTTATATTCAAGGACAAACACGTTTGTCCTCTAGCTATTGTCCCAGGACGTGCCCATAATATTCTATGAGTTGTGATAATCAATTCTCCACCTTCAAACGATGTCTGCAGAATGAAAATATTAATTTGCATCGAGAAAAGCAACTTACTTAAATCATTAATCTCTCTATTCACATACTCATAAAAAAGGGTGTTTTACCTTTTGGTCACCATCATATATTCTAACATTTTTCTCACATATCAAAGTTGATTCGTTTTCTATTAGTAATGGACTTGCATATTTGAATCGATTCATTTTCTTAACATGTTTTTTAATTTTCCAGAATGAAGGTTAGGACCTATTGTGACAGCTGTCACCGTTTAGTGAACCATGGAATTGTACTAGCACGTCTCGTTTAGAGAACACGGAAGCTGTAATATTATCTAATACCACGGTCGTACATACAGGTCTGGGAACTCATATGTTTGACATTGGTCTCTTACGCGTCAATAAACTCGTAGTCCCTCGCTCAGCCACTAGCCAGTGCTTGGATCGAAGTGGTAAAACGATTTCTTTCCGGAATCGCAAGCAGTGTTACTAAGTATTCTGATTTGAGAGAGGAATAGAACTGTTACTCTTGTCAAAATGTATTACTCACCTGGAAAATAACTTCCCCTTTTTCGCACACATAAAAGACCTCGTTAAAACGATTTCTTTCCGGAATCGCAAGCATCCGCTTTTTCGCATTTCCGCATTTTTCGGCACTTAAAAAACAGAAGTTTCTTGCTTTACACTTTTGTAGCCCGTCTTGCATTTCGGCACAATGCACGGTTTCGTAATTTGTTTCTAAAAACGCAGGTATTCCTTGTGTTTACAATTTATTTATATAAGAATGACAGTTGTCAGAGAACACTTCGATTACTGCGCCACCCTTTTTGGTACTACGCTACAGTTGACGCCTATGCATTTCTCACATAGGAAACAGCCTCGAGTTTCCAGACCTGTATGTACGACCGTGTCCAATACATATTGAACATCAGTTTAAGTGACTATGGTCATTATGGAGTAGACAATTGTTTTGTTTCTACCTAAGAAAGAAGAAACATACACTTTTAAATTGTCATGTCAGTTGTCAGCTGTCCTTTGTTTACGTTTACCATTTACTACGAAAACATTTCTAAAATCAAACGAAATTGAATAATAATTCCAAATTATTTTCAAGGTATTGCTCTACTAAAATACTAATTGCTAACTAGATGTTTTCAACAATAAGGAACTTCTTTGCATCATTTAGCCATATTTATAAGGTTTTCCCCTTTGTTGCAGGTTTTTAACTACACAAATCTATACTAAAAACGATGGGTAAAGTATTTCTGGAGCATATGGGCGGCAATCGCCTATTTTCTTGTGCTCGTTGTGATACAAATTTAACGAATAGATCAGAACTGATCAGCACAAGATTCACTGGAGCTACAGGACGGGCATTTTTGTTCAATAAAGTAGTTAATTTAACATACAGTGAGGTTCAAGACAGGGTCATGCTAACTGGCCGACATATAGTAAGTTCAATGTAGCCTCAAAAATAAAGGTTTCAACAAAGCACCTGGACATACATACACTATTATTCATAATTTTCCCTAGGTTCGAGATGTATCATGCAAATCTTGCGATACAAAACTGGGCTGGATGTATGAGTTTGCTACAGAAGATAACCAGAGGTATAAAGAAGGCAGAGTAATTTTGGAGAGGGCTCTCGTCACTGAAAGTGATGGAATGGACGAACGACTCTATGATAATAGACATAATTAATTGAATAGTTGAAAGTTTTATATGTTTTATGTACCAATTCATGTTATAGTGTATGCAACTTTTGTATATAAGCCGAAAATATTATATTTAGTCAGTCTAATAAATAGTATGTATCCAATACTGTAAGCTTAAAGGTAATAAAGTGACTAAAAATTATGAATTAGATCAATTTTGGTAAAAAAATGGAAATACACATTGCATTACAGTTTGAAGAGTTATACTTATATTTTAGAATTTTATAACATTGAAAAATATATACAAAAAAATCATCAGGTATGAATTATATATTAAATTCTCGGGAAGTAGGTCACACTAACATATGCTTATTATTTTCGTCTTTACTTACGTTTCTGTCTCACGACCATCATCAGAAGACGTATCCATGACTAAAACGTGATTTTTTAAAACTAATTGTGTCATCACAAGCCGTCCTTATCACACTAATTTCAATTAAAAATGCCCACGTCGCCGAAACGTACAGAAACACAAACAATCGATTGGTGTGTTATAATTTCGATTGTTCGTGTTTCTGTTCGTTTCGGCAATGTGGGCATTTTTAATTGAAATTAGTGCGATAAGGACGCCTTGTGGTAATACAATTAGTTTTAAGAAATCTGTTGATGGTCGTGAGACCGAAACGTACGTAAAGATGAAAATAATAAGCATATGTGTTAGTGTGACCTATTTCCCGAGAATTTTATATATAACTTATTAACAGATGTTACATTCTTCACTAGTCGAATTATTTTTGAAAATGACAGTGGTGTTAAATATTAAAACTTCTGTATTGATACATTCTTCTGAGAAAATACTGCTTCATTTGGTTGACAAATATATGTGGATAATAAACTATAAAGAATTCACACTGTGGATATATTATAACACTATTGATAAGAAATAAAATAAATATCAAATGATAGTGGAATAGTTGAATGTAGAAGCTATTACTTTATGATCTTTAAAATAAAAAATGTTCACCCTTATTCACTAAAAATACTATTAAAGCACTCAGGACCTCTCGGCTACCAAGTAGCCATCATCAGAGCAAACTAAATTATTAATCAAAATGTTCCTGTTAAATACTATTTGGGGATAATATAAACAAAAGGTTACCCTCAACTGGAGATACATAAATCGGAATTTAATAAATTGCTTTTTCTGGTTGTATTGCAAATTTAGAAAACAAACTGTGGAATTTATTAATTACTGAAGAATGATAAGTGAAACTTTTGAATTTTATTGAAGTATTTGAAGGCAATGGCTCTAATTTGGTTAGTTTAAATTAAATATAAGTTTGTTTTATTCATTTCGACAACTGAAATTGTGAGACATCTCTCAATATAGAAAACACGAGTGGGCCCTAGGTCCATAATAACCGAGTATACCCTTGCAGTACCCACTGTAGGTTACGCTACTGAGTCTTGACTATTGAATGACACGAAGATTACTCAATTTTATAAAAGCTATTAATGCCATTATAGCATTCCGTCGGACAATGCCATTACTAAACATGGTCTATAAAAGTATTTAGTTTTCACAGTTTACATCTTTTGAATTGAAGTGGAGCATGTAATATAAAATGCAGAAACTCGACAACTTGATGTCACGAATCATGATTGTCACGCCTACCACCTCATAATTGACTTCAAATAGGCTAATTTTACTACTTGAAATATGATCCTGTCGATTGAACCGAAACAATCCATAGAAGCTTAATGAGAAAAGGGTCAAAATAGAAAAACTAAACAAAAATGATAGACAATAGACATTGACAAATTCGAATTAAAATAAGCTTTTAAGTCATTTGACAGAGCGAGCATCGGCAGATTTTGTGGTGGGGGAAAAGTGGGGAACAGCTGACTGACAAACTAAACATTACAGACATCTTGTATTTTCCAACACTCCAACGTAAATCGAACACCAATTTTACAATGACAGAAACATAATAAGTGGGTGTTTCCTTCGAAATTAAGTAATAAAAAAGTTCTACTTCCATTTGTCACTCAAGAGAAAAACTGTCAGTTTTACGTTGATTTTTAACTTGTGACGTCATGTGATTGCGTTTTCATGGAGTTCGAGATTGAAGGGTAAATATTCAGTTTTTTCACTTATAAAGTCCTTGCCAATATTTCGATATGCATGTATTTGAGAAATTAAACGGCCTTGCATACCGTGCACTGAACAATTGACGATATACGGGTTAATTTCATTGACAAAAAGGAATTTTAAAGCTGCTGTTCGTGAATATTTCAAACGTCCTTGAACGAATTTGTTGTAGAAATAATGGTCACCCATTAAGATATGTTTTCTCTGCATCAAATCAATCAGTTTTCAGCGGAGTGCAAGCGTTTTCAATTGTCGGCTTCACATCGATTGCAGCTTTATAGTATTTCAATTGATTGTTGTTTAATATTTTGAATATTCGAGAAAGTAGAGCGGAGGTAAGTTATTTCACAATGTTGTCCAGTTGAAATATTTTGAGAACATTATCATGCTATTTCCTCCTCGTTTATGACTTATCAAATACATTTCTCATCTAGTTCAGTTAGTTTTAGTAGGTATCTAATGAAGCAGTTATGTAGTTTAATCAATTTTCGATAATTAACTTTTGTTTAAAATTGTGTGTTTGTGTATCTACTGATAACAAATATATTAATCATCAGAAATTAGGTATTTTACTCCCTACATCCTATGTTTTATTTACTTAATCTTCTGTCTGACTGAAAATGCAGGGAGGATCTGTTACGAAATCGGTTTTTATAGTTTATTTCTCACGTGAAACGTTCTATTTGGTATTGTGAAGTTTATTTATAGAGAATTAGTGACTTGTGATGTTTATGTCTATAAAGGTAGGTTGGTATGTCATTAGTTAATAACTGCAGTCTGTTTTATTGTGATGCTCCTCCCCACCCCGCTGGTAAAACGTTAACCTTGATCCTACTGAAACATACACGGTCTTATAATAAATATTTAATTTGTCTCATTACCTACCGATATTTCGTTTCAATTTAGCGGGGACCTGTTTGTTTAGATAATAGATTTCAGAGTTTCCTTGAATAAGTTCAACAAGTATGCAAGGTCTATTTGAATTATTTTTATATATTGGTACATTTGGTGCAAAACGAAAATTAAATTGTTTTCGTGGACAACTCATTTAATATTGAATCATGATTATAACGATAATCAACAGATGCTGACGACGAAACTGATAGATTTATCACAATGACTAATTCTGATTTCTTCCTTGTTTGCCAGTATTTCTAAAATTAGTCCTAGTTTCTCAACTTACAGACGCTAAAAAGTTTTGAGATTATGGAACAGGGGCGTAGGTTTATGGAGGAAGAATAATGAAAACACGTTAATGCAATTTGAACAAATTATGACTTGGGAATATGAAAATAGGTATATTTAATTTTTGTTAATCACTTTCATCGTGGAAAGAACATCAAAATAATAAAAATCGATTTGTACAATAATTCGAAATTGCCATTCAGATTTTTTGCGTTTGTAATCAACAAAAACTTAATAATATTCTCCAGTTCATGATTTTTCAACAGTATTTGTATGAAAAGAAATGGGTCAGTACAAATCTAGCAGCGATAAAAGTGAAACTTATTCAACAAAAAACAACAAAAAATTAATAAATTTTTCTGAATTAACTTTTTTATTGTACAATCTTATGTCTTTTATCAAAATTCATTTTGTTTCTCTTTAGTTTATTTCTTGTTCTCTTATTGACAGTTGAGGTCTTCACAAAACAGTTATTTATACACACATTTATCAAGGTTTATGTACCGGGATATCAAGAATTATCTTGGTCAAGGGTGGTTGTGGAATCTAAAACGTGTGTCTTACTTTACGTTTGAAATAATTATGTCACTGTCACACTGACATCATCCATAACCTACAAATTTCATACCTATTTATTTCAGTTGTAAAACAATAATGAATTACAAATTATGAAATAATTATGTGAACTTTGAACCTTTCCAGAGGTCGTGATAGCCACAATCCGGGTCAAAAACTGTTTTCAAATAGTTAATTTTCCGTAAATCGAATGACGTTCACGTGAGAAGCCCGTAGTACGCGAGTTAGAAAAGTGCAAACTGGTTGTACCTAATACGGCTTTACGACGACTTTTCGCGTGCCGTTTTCGCTCCATGTAGTTAGATTTAGTATCGGACCGCGCCCGACTGCCCTTCTTTTTTCGATAAATTTCCTACTATTAAGTAGGAAAATTTAATTAAAACAGTTTGAGCTATTCTCAGATCTCAGCTACGCGCGTCTAACGTGCGACGTACCAAAGGGAATTTTCTCGCGACTAAAATATACACGAAGCTGGTAAAAGCTAGCGGCCCATAGCCGAAAACACTGTATTACAACTGGCGCCGCCTCACGGGGCACGAAACGGCCCCCAATTAACAAAACCGAAGTAAAATGTATAAACTCTAACTGACCCCCAGCGAGCTCCTCGAGGCAAATGTCAAAATGATTTCGTTCGTAGCTAATTACATAGGACGTCTGGCGTTCATGCAATTATGTTTTTAGATAATTCGAATATTCTAATTTCTATAGGCCACGTGAAAATCCCCGGAGTCCAAAGCGCTAAAGACTTCTGAGTGTTACAATATTCGTATAAAATTGCGAAATTTCGCACTTTTAGAAACTTCAAATTAATTATGACATAATTATTTCAAACGTAAAGTAAGACACACGTTCTAGATTCCACAACCACCCTTGAGCAAGGTAATTTTTGATATCCCGGTATTTAAAGTTACTTTCTAAATAAGGAAAAACAAGTGAATGATAAACAGTACCATTTTAGAAGATTCATTTTTCCCCGGGATATTTTAAGTTACAAAAATTTCACATTAATAAGGATGTAGGAAAATTTTGTTATAATGCATACACTTACAGTTTTCTCTGATAACCGATGAGCACCATATTAAGATTTTCGATAAACTCACTTTCCGATAAATATCTGCATCGAATCTGGCTGAGAAAGTAAAAATCAATGTCATATTTGACATTAGTTTGTGGTTTTCTCTCTCTTCTTGTTTAGAACTTGTTAAAATACGGATTCACTCTCAATATCGACTAGCAGCGCCCCTTGTTCTGTCCCATGAAAAGTTTCGCTTAAAAAAAATTTTTGTTGCGATTATTATGTGGTTTTTCATTTTGTTATTCCTATTAAGTGAATACAGAATAATGAATTTGCATCATTGAGATTTTTAATGATCTGTATTAATTACTGGAATAATAAAGTACATCATACTGTACGAAGTTAACGTACATTTTTATGTTGCTAATTTACAACAACGTGTGACGTACGTTTTTATTACTTGCAGGACATTTCAATAGTATCGATGAATAAACAAAAATGAATTATTTACCTTTCGGAAATAATTTCTATCCTAGTTCCCAACTTAACAAATGCATGCGGGATTCTCGCCCCGATGATCCCCCTAACAGAAAAACTTACAAAGTAAACGAAAACAACAACCAATTATCCTTGAATGGCAGTGATAATAAAATACAAGAAATTTGGAATAAACACACGTTCGAACCGAATAAGTTAGACATCGCCTTAGATTTCAACGATGTCAATATGAGTTGGGGCAAAGAAGATTTCACTAAATCGGATATTAAAGAGTCAACCGTGGTCGACCATGAGGAAGTCCAGAAAGCGAGAGACGACGGGATTGAAGATAACGGCGATAAACAAACATCGCCATCTTCTCCTTCGCATCACGCCCGCAGGCCTATGAACGCTTTTCTGATTTTCTGTAAGAAACACAGACCCATCGTCAGAGAGCGTTTTCCGAATTTGGAAAATCGGGGCGTGACGAAAATCTTGGGGGAATGGTGGTCTATGCTGGATGAACCCGATAAAACACCGTTCACAGATTTGGCCAATGAGGTGAGTCAAAATTTTATCATCTGTTGATTCATTGTGATGCATATTTCACAATTCTTGGAACATTCAACTCATTTTATAACCATGATCTACAATTTTTTTAATTGAAATCTTGAGTATTTTTTTGAATTTAAATTTTGATCAACTTCGATATATTTCATCGCTTTATTCTTTGATACGATGGTATTAAAAATGTCCTTTGAAATGGATTGTATTTTAATTATGATATATTTTGCTGATAGAACAGGCACTGCTTCATCCCCATACTCAACATGATAAAAGATATAAACTTTTTTTTTAACTGAAAATAGTTCTTAGGAATTCGGCTTGCCGTAAAATTTCAGTCGAATTCATTACCTTATTTTATGTTTTCTTCTTGTAATAACTTCCACAACCGAATTCTGTTGCATTTGTTCTGTGAACTAATGCTGGAGGAAATGGAAATGTTTTGGAAACTTTTGTGTCAATGATCCATTAGAAAAGTGGCAATTACAAAGGCTTTAGCAGTTGATTTTCGATTCCTCTACTGTAATGTTGATCTTCCTTCTAGTACAAAGATGCTTTTTTGACGGCAAATCCTGGTTTTAAGTGGTACAAATTACCCGCGCCACCATTAAGAACTTTGAACATCAGGCCAACCAACATACAAAAGTTACCGTCACCGTTATCTAGTCCCACTCAAACAACACAAAGTCAAAACGAATTTACCCCCGGTAAATTAGCGGATGAATCACAACTAGGAAGCCTTACGTCTTTATTAAACAATAACACCATTTCGACAAGTAATAAACAACCAGACATGTGTTGTAAACAAACAGAAAGCTACAAAGAAAGTAACAATAACTTGGAACGGAATGCGTCCGAGAATGATCAAGTTAGTCCAGTCAATTTTATCAAGTCAACTTCCCTACCTCCAAAGCCTATCAAAAAACGAATATTTCAACAATATACAGACAATAATCTTAAGCAGATATCGCGGAATATCTTGATTTCTCAGCCGGATAAAGAGCCAATCCTTACGGAGCAGAAGCATGATCAACAATTCAAACAGTGCAACAACATGACAAACCAAGATATTGTTGATAAAGTGGTCGATACAATATTCGTTAAACAGTCTGTAGATGATGATTTTATGGAAAGCAAAGAGAAGAGGAAGTCTGGACGTCAGTGTAAAGGGAAGCGGTATGAGCAGTTTATGGTGGAAGGGAAACTTTTAGGTGAGTTCCATCATATGTAGTATTCATTATTCAATATTATACAATACAATAATATTTCATGTCCTAAGGTTAGTCTACTCATAAATTTTCAAGTACATTTTTTTATCTTATCTATCTCCTCTTTGAACCATGGTCAAAGTATAGAAAAAAAAATTATTTTTATACAGAACATTGTGAAACAAAATTTTGTATTAATAAATTACCAATTGTTGAAAATTATTTTATTGTAGCCACTATAAGAATACCTGAGGAGGGGGTGATAGACTAGTAGAGCTTATCAGAATAAAATTGGATTGTGAGGGTAGAAACTTTGATTTTTCCAAAATTATAATTTGAATTCTTGTGGGTGATAACAATTTATTAAATTTTCATATAGTAATCAGACTCCTATTGGAGGCGTAAATATGAATATTTTTTAATAGCTTATTAAATTTTGTGATATTTAATTTTCTATTTCTTATTTGAATTAAGCAAGATTTTTTGGTATTTTTACTCTATGTTACAATATTTTCTTACATTTAATAGCTTAATAATTTTGGTGGTATTTAATTTCCTATTTATATAAATTTTATTAAGGAGGATTTTTTGGTATTTTTACACTATTTTACAATATTTTCCTACATTTAATAACTTAATAATTTTAGTGATAATTAATTTCTTATTTATTTAAATTGTATTAAGTGGTTTTTCGCATTTTTACACTGTTTTACAATATTTTCCTACATTTAATAGCTTAATAGTTTTCGTTTTATTTAATTTCCTATTTATATAAATTTTATTAAGTAGGATTTTGTCATTATTTTACAATATTTTTCTACATTTACTAGCTTAATAATTCGGGTGATATTTAATTTCCCATTTATTTAATTTGAATTAAGTGGTTTTCCGGCATTTTAACAATATTTTCCTACATTTAATAGCTTAATAGTTTTGGTTATATTTAATTTACTATTTATATAAATTTTATTAAGTAGGACTTTTTGGTATTTTTACCCTATATTACAATATTTTCCTACATTTAAGTAGGATTTTTGATATTTTTACACTATTGTACAATATTTTGCTACATTTACTAGCTTAATAATTCGAGTGATATTTAATTTCCTATTTATTTAATTTGAATTAAGTGGTTTTCGACATATTTACAATATTCTCCTACATTTAATAGCTTAATAGTTTTGGTGATATTCAATTTCCTATTTATATGAATTTTATCAAGTAGGATGTTTTGGTATTTTTACACTATTTTACAATATTTTGCTACATTCACTAGCTTAATAATTCGGGTGGTATTTAATTTCCTATTTATTTAATTTGAATTAAGTGGTTTTCGACATTTTTACAATATTCTCCTACATTTAATAGCTTAATAGTATTGGTGATATTCAATTTCCTATTTATATGAATTTTATCAAGTAGGATTTTTTGGTATTTTTACACTATTTTACAATATTTTGTTACATTAACTAGCTTAATGATTCGGGTGATATTTAATTTCCTATTTATTTAATTTGAATTAAGTGGCATTTTCACAATATTTTCCTACGTTTAATATCTCAATAGTTTTGGTGATATTTCATTTCCTATTCATATAAATTTTATGAAGTAGGATTTTTTGGTATTTTTACACTATTTTACAATATTTTTTCACATTTACTAGCTTAATAGTTTTGCTGATATTTAATTTCCTATTCATTTAATTTGTATTAAATGGTTTTTCGGCATTTTTACACTATTTTACAATATTTTCCTACATTTAATAGCTTAATAATTTTGGTAGTATTTTTACACTAGTTTACAATATTTTCCCACGTTTATAGCTTAATAATTTTGGTGATTTTTAATTTCCTATTTATATAAATTGTATCAAGTAGGATTTTTTGGTATTTTTACACTATTTTACAATATTTTCTCCCATTTACTAGCTTAATAGTTTTGGTGATATTTAATTTCCTATTTATTTAATTTGTATTAAGTGGTTTTTCGGCATTTTTACACTATTTTACAATATCTTCCTACATTTACCAGCTTAATAATTTTGGTGATATTTAATTTCCTATTTAATTTAAATTTTTAAAATTTGTATTGAGTGGTTTCTTTTCATTTCTACAATATTTTCCTAAACAAATATTATGGTTCTGCTGGTGCTAGTTCCTTTGATTGTTAGATACACATTTTATGGACAATCTTGAATAAATACATTTAACCTGACTAATCAAGTCCAGTTACGTACAAAATTTGGTCCATTTTTTTTTCAATACTAGTACAGGAGAAATTGGGTAAAATTATTAAAAACTTTGTCGAAATATTTTGATGAATTATGGTATTTCACAAGTTGTAATAAAACAAAATTCTAGTTCATCTCGGTTTGACGATATTACTGCAGTTTATTGAGCCTGAGAACAAGTATTGTTTAATTCAAAAATATTCCGTCTGCAGGTAATAAGAAGGACACCAAATTGACTCAACACAAATATCCGGACATGTTTAACATGATCGAGAAAGAACTGATCAAGCTGGAATCCAAGCCGGAAACACAAACACCAAGATTAGAAAACACCATTAAACGCCTGGCGGAACGCACCAAAACGTTGGTAGAAGCCGTAGATGTAGATAACGATCGACCGGCCGATAAAGATAAAAAAAGTGTCGGCGATTTGTCCGAACTTAACGGCTACTCCGACGTTTCGCACGCAACCGCAGTTATACCAAATCGTAGTTTTAATCTAGACCTGAGGATAACCAACCTGCCCAATCTGAGTTACGACGTGTTCACCAGTCGTAAGCGCGAAAGCAAGAAGAGCAAAAAGCGCACGCGTTTGCCGCAAAACGACGCCAACAAATCGATCGCCTGTAAAATGAGGAAAACGGAAGGGTTGCTGGTCGGTTCGAAGAAGCGAAAGAACAAGCAGACAATCACTCACTTGGGTACGGCAGGTAAGCGGGATAGTTCGAATTTTAGCGGCGATCTGCTCGGTTTGGCTACGCTCGCGGAAGTGGCCGCTAGCACCCAGAAAATTAACGAAACCTAAATCTCAGCGATAGTATTAAAAACGTAGGATCCTCTAGTAAAGTTTAAATTGTAGCTTATTCGGGTATTTTACACTGTACCTTTTACATGACTAAAGTAGGAGCATGTGCCTCATTCGTTTTGATGATAGCTTCCAAGTCAGGAATCGTTTAAGGAATGTACTTTTTTGTTGCTTGTTTCTGTGTTGAAGTCAAAAGAAAAATGTTGGAAAACGATTGCCGTTCGTGACATCGAACTATTAATTTTTTTTGGAACGAAATTCGGGCAATTTTTCATGACAATATTTCCCACCATTACTACTAGTCGAGAAGCATTCCCCCTTCCATCACTGGCGCAGTTGGACGGATTAAATGCGGTTTTCTCCATTCTATTCGAACGGTAATTTAAAAATGTTGTGCCGTGCTTGTTTTTTGCGGGAAGAAATTATTGCATTTCTGCAGCCAAAAAATGCATTTTTCCAAGGGCACCTTTTCAGGTGTATGAAAAAAACGCACTCGAATTGGTCTCTCGGGGGTTTTTGGGGTCGCTGATCACGAATATGATGTCCAAAAAATTGCAGGAGGTCCCCTTGAACCATCTCCGCGGTATACGGGGGTCCTGACGTCTTGGATATCGATGAATTTCATTAAAAAATATTTTTTAATGCTTGTCAACTGTTTGAGTGAGGTTAAAAGGTCGCTTAGGATGATTACGACAAGCAAAAACTTTCCTGCAATATTTGGGGATACCCGATACTACGTCATCAAATTCTGAATCTCGGGGTTTTCGGAGTCGCCGATCACGATTATGACACTCAAAAAGTTCATAGTCGCGATCCTGAGAACGCAAACTACGGCTTTTTTTCTAATTGAATTTTTATATCTAACAAAAAATTATCGCTATTTGAAAATTCTTACATACATATAGCGTTTATATATATACCCTTTTTTTAGAGAAACGTAATCATACTCTGGATCAAAAGAAATGAAAAGTGAAAAAAATCAATGAAACAATGAATTTATAAAATAAAAATATGTTGCAAGTAAAATTAAGACATAAAGACATGCAAAAAGTGCGCACTTATAAATCTTATTTTTTAAAAAGAAATTTAATCGTAATTTAGCAAAATAATAAAACGATTCTTGAAAATTCTATATATTTATATATAAGAATTTTCAAATAGCGATAATTATTTTTTTTTAGATATAAAATATATCAATAAGAAAAAAGCCGTAGTTCGCGTTCTCAGGATCACGACTATGAATTATGACTATGATTATGAGTGTCATAATCGTGATCCGACTCCGGAAACCCCCGAAAGCCAGAATTTGTGACATAATAAAGAAAAACTGACGAATTTCCAGAAGATGACGTAGATATCCGGTCTCCGGGTATCCCCAGGTATTGCAGGGAAGTTTTTGCATGTCTTAATCATCATTAGCGACCTTTATATCCTTACTCGAACGGTTGACAAGCATTAAAAAGTAATTTTTAATGAAATTCATCGATATTCAGGGCGTCAGCACCACCGTATGCCCCGGGGATGGTCCAAGGGGACCTCGGGGATTTTTTTGATATCATATTCGTTATCAGCACCAAAAAAACCCCGAGAAACCAATTCGAGTCAGTTTTTCTTATTTGCCTCAAAAAGCGCTTTCAGAAAAATGCATTTTTTGGCTGTAGAAATTCAATAAATTTTATCCGCGAAAAACAAGTGCGGGCATAATTTCTATATTACCTTTCGAATCGAATGCAGAAAACCGCATCTCAATCCGTCCAACTGCGCCAGTGTTGGAAGGTTGAACCTATTTTATTGCTTTATTTCCTCGATTATACACAATAAAATACGGATAATTTTTTGTCATATTATATGAAAGAACATATAAATATGAATAATACATTTTGAGTGTTGCAATATCGGGTTTTTGAGAACAATAGTCATCTTGAATAGTGGACTTCCGCGGATAGCTAATCTTCAAAATTCTTGCGCAAGCCAAGAATTTTCAAAACAATAGTCATGATCAGTAGATGGTAGACTCTGTTCTTTGTGTTACTTGATCATCTTTATATCAGAAAATCGCATTTCTCTTGTTTTTTCTATCAATTCAAAGTTTTCTGTACTAATTACTAATTAATCAAAAGTAAAAAATTCTTAAAAGAAATCATTTAGATATATATTTTAAAATACAAATTAAATTAATTAATTATCAATTAAAATTAATTTATAAAATTTAAAGGGGGATATGTGCATAGGTTAAAGGTATGTTAAATTTTATTTCAATCAATTTAAATTTAACAAAATATTGCCGGTCGTGGGTATCGAACATAACAAATGATCAAATTAATAAGAAAAAACAGTTATTTTCGTTTATTAAAAATTTTAGTTTTCAAATTATTTTGAATTTATAATTTTTCAATTTTCATTGTCCGTTTTTAGTTTTCTTTTTCCGTTATTTTTTATTTCTTTCCTCGTAACTTCTAAATAATTTTTTTGAATGTATTTATAGTATTTTAAATTGATTTGATTCTATTGAATTTTTTGTTGTGCTACTGAATATTGGTTTGGTTAAGAATAATTGATAATAAACCAAATGGAAATTAAAAATATTTTTTTTTCCTTTTGATGAATAATTTCGTTAATATTCTCACTTTCAACACCATTAGGAATGTGAGAATTTCCTTCAAATAAAGTCCATCAGTATTTTTAAACAATTACCGATTCCTGATTTGAAGTAAAAAAAGTCCTAATCTATCGAATTTCTTCAAAGATTCATCCGCTTTCTCATATTTCATAATTGGAATGATACAAGATTAATGAAAATCCACAAAATAAATTTAATCAAATGTAAAAAAAATGAAAATTGAAGCAAAATTCATAGAAAAATTATTAAGTTTTTAAATTTTAGTATTTGTTTTTAATTATTTTGACAGGGTATGGTAGTTCGCAAAAAATTAAGTATTTTTAGCGTCGCTCAATCTGCTAATTTATTTATTTAAGAAATTACATTTTCCATATTATTTTTATATAAAACTTGTACATGAGACAAAACTAGTGATAGAAATGGTTAAATTAAATTATTTCGGTGCAGGGTCCAATTATCGTATATGAGAAAGTGTTGCACCACCTTTTTTCTTTTAAAATACATATGCATTTTTACTGCATACTGGCCTATAAACAACAAAATTATAAAGTACAAAATAAAATATCAATATTAAAATATATATAAACACAGTAACCTCGATTAAAAAGGAAAATTAGATAGGTTCAGGACTTAGTTAATAATTCCTAAACTATTAATAAAATTAAGTGACAAATCTATTTTTAATAAGTCATATATTTATTATTGGTAAATAAATTTTACAAGTACCTACGTTATTATCCAAGTACTGTTTGTTTGCTTAGGTACATATATTTTATTATAGTTTTGTACAGAATAATATTATATATATTTGTTGTTATGTGTTAAAATCTAATCAGTTAATATACCAAATCATATTATTTGATATTAAGTGTTATGTATATATTATATTATACATTGGTTACATCATAATGCAATAATATTTGAACATTATCTGCACGATCTGGTGAAGATCTTAACATTATTAAGTAATTAATTCTTGCATGATCGATTACCCTTCGTAGTTTTAAGATGTTATACTTCCTTAGTCATTTTGGACAATTATGGATTATTAATTTAATTGATTATTCTGTTACCATCTTCTATATTTTATCCAATTACAGCATATTTTACATTGATTTAGTGAATTACTACATTTAATTTTAAAGTGCCTTAATTATGAATAATTTTTTTATTTCAAATAATTCCAGAAAATATCTTGTTTCATAGGAATAGAGAAAATATCTTCAACAATTCATTAAACATTAATTCTCTTAATAACTATATTAAATGAAAATAAACAGTTTAGTAAGCAATATTCATTATAATTCAAATGGTACATTTGAACTACTCAAGTTATTGAACATTAATTCAGTCTTTTCCTGTATATGAATATTTTAAATATAATTGGAACATCATTTAAACTGAAATAATTGATATGAAGTGAATATTTTCATACAACATTAACACCAAATTGAATTGTTTTCACCCTTGAATTATTGTAATTAATTCCAGCAATTTTTTGAAAGTATTTATTTTAGTTCAAGAGTGTCTCAGAAAATGGTAATTTAGGAATAATCCTTCATATTTGTTCATAATTGTACAAGTAAAACGACCAAAAATATAGTATAATGAAAATAAGCCTTATAGAAGTAGTGACATATGAATTTATGAATTTTATTATTGTTTTATCGAATCTGATAAGATACGTTTTGATGGAAAATAAATCTGAGAAATGACCAACGGTAGACCAATATAAATAAATTGTTTGTTTTCAAAGAGGAATTGCAAGGAGTCATCGTGATTTTAGGATTGTGATACTATTTTTCTAACGTGTAACGGACAGGGATAAAGATTTATTTATAAAGTGTTTGTATAGATTGTGCCTTTTATTTATTTATATATTTGAATTTTATGCCTGCAAAAGGTAATTGTATGTATCAATTTTAATAAAAGTTTATTACTTATGTCTGGTTTTATTCCTGTTTCTTCATCTATATTCTATGATTTAAATGTCTTCAAACTATTGCCCTTTGTATCTAACAAAAATTGAAGAAAATGATATAAATTAAGATATCAATGAAAAGTAATATTAGGGAAAACTGATGAAACATTATTTGCATAGGCAACTAATGATACTGTTTATTGTTATGTTAGTTGCCTAAACAAAGCACAACCATCATAATATAGTGTATTATTGGTTGTATAACTACGATGCAACTATCGTAGCATTAGAGTGTATTATTAGTTGCATAACTAGCAACAATAAAGAGAGTCGTCATAGCATTAGAAGCTTAGAACTTAAGTAAGTACGCAACTAACATAACATTGAAGTGTATTATTAGTTGCATAACTAGCAACAATAAAGAGAATCGTCATAGCATTAGAAGCTTAAAAAAAACTTGAGTAAGTACGGAACTAACATAACATTGAAGTGTATTATTAGTTGCACAACTAGCAACAATAAGGAGAATCGCCATAGCATTAGAAGCTTAAAACTTAAGCAAGTACGCAACTAACATAACATTAAATTGTATTATTAGTTGCATAACTAGCAACAATAAAGAGAATCGCCATAGCATTAGAAGCTTAAAACTTAAGCAAGTACGCAACTAACATAACAAGGTTTGGTATTATTGGTTGCATACTCAATCTCAAAGTTTCACTTATCGTCTATTTTAAGCTAAACAATAATAAAACTCAATCAAGGATTCCTCAAAATACATAATAGTTCCTCACAGATAGATGTATCAAAAGGACAATTGCATGTGTTAGTGAATTATCCAAAAAAAATTAGAAAAACACAAGTCAAGGCCAATTCTACCAATTTACTGAGGATTTCATAGTTTATTAGGATACGGAACGGCGAACGCAATGAAAAACAAATATCATGAATGTTTTTATACTGATTATGATTAAAGAATATTCATTACATTTATGATAAAAGAAATTTCTTATTTATAGAATTCATGTTCACTCTCATCCTTCTTCGTATTATTCTTGTAACCCTTTTCGAAATCTTTCGGCAACACAATATAACGATTTTCACGCACAGCGTGCATACCAGCTTCTTGACAGATGGCGTTTACATCAGCACCAGAAATACGATCTGGCCTTGCTACGAAATCTTCTAAATCCACCTAAATAAAAAATAAGTAATACTATATTGCTTCTACAAACATTACATTACAGTATTTAAGACTTTTCAGGTATATTAAGAACCCAGAGAATTCGATAAAACTTGTGTTCGAAGTCGAAATTTAAATAAAACCTAAAGTAAAAAGTCAGATTTCAAGGAAACTAATAAATTAATAAATTATCATTGATCATTTTTCCCAGAAAATTGTCAAAACACTTTTTTGGAAGATTAAAAAAATGGTTTTGGGCATTTTTAATTGAAATTGGTGCGATAAGGACGCTTTTTGATGATACAATTAGTTATAAGAAATCCCGTTTTAGACATTGATCCGTTTTCTGATGATGGTCGTGAGACTAAAACGTACGTACAGACGAAAATAATAAGCATATGTGTTAGTGTGACCTATTTCTCGAGAATTTATATCGAATATGTGTATTTGTTAAATATACATCTTTTTGAAACTAGAACTTCTACGCGAGCGCCATCTATGATATGCATTTTTACATTAAATTCGTAATAAGCAACCCCAAAAACCCCCGATATGCAATTTTTGACAAAATAATCACAAATAATTATTGGGTTATTCAATTTGTTATATAAAAATAATATATAATAAATAGTTTTTTTCTATCAATTCAAAGGTTTCTGTACTAAATACTAATTAATCAAAAGTAAAAAATTCTTAAAACAAATCATTTAGATATATATTTTAAAATAAAAATTAAATTAATTAATTATTAATTAAAATTAATTTATAAAATTTAAAGGGGGGTATGTGCATAGGTTAAAGGTATGTTAAATTTTATTTCAATCAATTGTGTGTATTTGTTAAATATACATCTTTTTGAAACTAGTGCTTCTACGCGAGCGCCATCTATAATATGCATTTTTACATTAAATTCTTAATAAACAACCCAAAAAACGCCGATATGTGATTTTTGACAAAAAAATCACAAATAATTATTGGGTTATTCAATTTGTTATGTAAAAAAATATATATAATAAATATTGTTTTTTTCTATCAATTCAAAGTTTTCTGTACTAAATACTAATTAATCAAAAGTAAAAAAGTCCTAAAACATATGCAATACAAACCTTTTAGATATATATTCTAAAATACAAATTAAATTAATTAATTATTAATTAAAATTAATTTATAAAATTTAAAGGGAGTATGTACATTAAATTCGTAATAAGCAACCCAAAAACCCCCGATATGTGATTTTTGACAAAAAAATCACAAATAATTATTGGGTTATTCAATTTGTTATAAGAAAATAATATATAATAAATAAAAATTGTCTCTTAAATATTTATATTTTGTTAATTGGCATGTCCATATATATATAAATGAATAAATAAATAAAAAAATAAAAAAATAAATAAATATGGGGCATTCTGGGTGCATTATGTTATGTAGAGCTAATTTAAGACATTGCAAAATATTTCAGGAAAAAAAAATACTTGTATCTTCATTTTTCCAGGGTTTGTACATTTTTGACTCGACTAATATGATTTTAATATATATTCACTTTCTTTAAAAAGAAGCACAGAATTTTAAAACATTTGTAGATAATTTGAAGGTGTATTTTTATATATAAATATAAATTAGAATGTATTGTGTGAAATTCCTAATTATGATTTTTTAGATGTAATAATGATTATTTGTCATATTAATTATTTGAATATTATTTTTATTTTTTGTATGAATTCTACTTGTTAGCTGAAAAAATTAAGATGGTTATATTATTAGACTTAAATAAAGTAAGTGAAATATTTTTAATATTTTTTGATAGCTACGATTTTTTACTATTGTCATATTCTGATATTCCAATGGATGATGCGAACTTTTGACCCACCTGATTTATTTTTTAAATTAAAGTCGAGTTAGTTTTTCGTGGACTTAAATACAATTTGTATCAAGATAAAATTTAACTTTCAAACAGACACTCACCTCTTCAGATAGATTCATTTTTGCAGTTATGGTGGTAAAAATTAACCTTTTCTGTCGTCTATCAGGAAGGGGAAATTCGATCTTTCTGTCCAAACGACCAGGTCTCAACAAAGCCGGATCAAGAGTATCGGCACGATTGGTCGCCATTATCACCTGCAAACATCGAACATTCGATTGAAAATAATATGCATGCCGTCGATACACTTACCTTGACATTGGTAGTTTGATCGAAACCGTCCATCTGATTCAACAGTTCCAACAAGATTCTTTGAACCTCACGATCAGCACCTGTTTGAGCGTCGAAACGTTTCGTCGCGATTGCGTCGATTTCGTCGATGAAAATTATGGCAGGTGAATTTTCTTTGGCCAATCTGAACACATCTCGAACCATACGTGGTCCTTCACCCAAATATTTCTGCACAAATTCAGAACCCACAACACGAATGAATGCAGCTGTAAAAAATCACATAATCTGTAAGCTGAACTAATTTGATGAGAAAAAAAAATCGAATACCTGTCGTATGATGTGCAACAGCTTTTGCCAACATAGTTTTCCCACAACCAGGTGGTCCATACATCAAAACACCCCGAGGTGGATCGATACCAATTTGTTTGTACAATTCGAAATGAGTAAGAGGTAATTCAACGGCTTCTCGAATCTCTTGCTTCTGCATGTCCATGCCACCAATATCGCTGTACTGAACATCAGGTTTTTCATCTGCTTGCAACATACTTATAGATGAATCGGCTTCGGGAGGAAGTACATCGACCAAAGCATTACTATGCTTGTGGAGAGCAACACTAGCGGACGGTTTGAGAAGTTCACGGTCGATTGTAGATAGAATACGAACGTAATAATTCGATCCTGTTGTTGAACCAACAATACCTGTATTTTGATCGACAGCTTCTAGAAATTGACCAATTACCAAAGGGACTGATTGAATACGTTTGACTTCTTCTTGAGCGTGGAGATATTCTTTCTTCAGGTTACGTTGTTCATCTTTTATGTACTCCTCTTGAACTTCTAGAAATTCGAGCATTTGCTGCAGTTTCTTATATTTTGTATACAGATCCTCGACATCCATATCTTGTAGAGCTTGCTTAGAGTCAGCAGGGCTACCCTCATCCTTAACAATAAACATTAACTTAACGACTACCGTGATATGAATACGGTTTTCCTAAATTGCAATTTGTGCAAGGTTAGCTTCAAAATTTTGACAGAGAATTACCATGAGCTTCTACTTGATTATTGTAATAGAATAGGTACTTACTTTGTCGGCAATAACTACCTCCATTCCTTCCATTGTTGATGACTTGTATAAAATTTTACTTTACGTCAGTTTTGTCGTAAGCTCAATCCTAACTTTCGACCACAGAGTTTCGAAGTATATTGAATAAGACTGCAGACAGTAGGCACCGAAAATATAAACGTTGTCCTGTGCTAGTAACCACAAAACCAATTTAACATTGAACTTAATTGTTGTATCAGTTCGGTAGACCAAACCATAAGAAATGAAGAAAGTCTTTCTATGGACCATACCTATTGGCTATCTAGTCCATAGAGATATATATAAATAGAGTAAGAGTCGATTTTAGTTAATTGACATCTAGTGTCGAATGTCTGAACTTCTTGCATCACAAAAAATATAGATTTCTCTTACATATTGAGATAATATGTAATATACTTCACCTCTATTACCGATAGATAGCGCTAGTAAGATCGAAATAGTGTTCCCATATTTCAATAACTTTGATAGTGTATTTAATATTTATCAATGACCACAATCCACTTAGTGTTGATCATAATTATTTTAGCTTAATTGGAAGATGAAGTTTATTGCTTAGAATTTCGTTATCATTTCACGATGTTCAGTTTGTTTTTCATTATATTCATTATAAATTTATATGTACAATCCAGGAAATAAGGAGAATATAATTGCTATTATTATTAATAAATTTGTAATGAGAAAGAAGGATTCTAGCCAGCATTATGTCATCATAAATACTTACTTGGGATGGGAAGATACCTAGTCATTTCACGCGATTTACTAATTTAGTATATTGCTTCAAGGTGTGAAGAAAAAGTTATCAAGCTATTAAATATTTTTTTATAAGAAAGCAGATGTGAATGTTATTTCAATGTTGCATTTATTATGATCTTGCTTGAAGGAATTACATAATATATTGTAATTTTTCAAATGTTTTTTACATGGTATTGTTATTCTGTATATTTATAACTCGATGAGATAATCTAAACAAATGATGATAAAAAGGTGGGAAGCAAAGCGATCATAAAATTATGGAGAAATTTAATTTTTTTTTCTACTTGGTTAGATTATAAATTAGAGATTTTGAATGTAATAATAATTGAAGAATTAAAATCTAAATTAGGTACATAAAAAGTTTTAAGATATTCATTATTTATTTTCTGCTTTGTAATGAGGGAAAATGTGAAATATGTTTCATCTCTTGTAGTAAGTTTTATATACTCTATAGCAATGCGTATTTAACTATTAATTATGGGAATAAGTAATTTGAAAAGTAGTATCTAAGCATTTGTTAATTGGTACTTTAAAATTAATAAGGTATTAATTAATATGTTCAATTTGTAAACAAATAAAATACAATTATTAGAGATTAAAAATTGCAATCAAACGGTCCAATATATTTCAATTTGTTTGCTAATAATAATGGAAATATTAAACTTAATTTAAAAAATGTGGATTTAGTTAACTTAGTACTTAAACATTATGAAAAACAATACCTGTTAATTGTTTAATCGGTTATTAATTACGAATTAATAATAATGGTATAACAGTTATAAAATAAAAATTATTCCTTCTCAATTTTTCCTTTTAATGTCCCAAATCATAAATTATTTCTTGGTATATTGTTTAATAGTCAGTGAACATTGCTGTTGAAATTTAAGTAACTGTTTCTAGGAAATTGTGAATGAAATCAATTTATGGTTTCCAAACATACAAAGAAATCTTGTTTCTTCAGAAAACAATCAAATTTAATTTCAGTGGTACTCAATATAGATTTGAAAATTATTTTCAATCTCATTCAAACGTTACAAATCACCCTGTATTATATCCTTCCATAGTTACTTCAACAATGTTATTATTAATTTTTTCGTATTTTTTAATGCATAAATTATTTCTTGATATATTGCTTAATGGTCAGTGAACATCGCTGTTGAAATTTAAGTAACTGTTCCTAGAAAATTGTACATTAAATCTGTTTATGGTTACCACACATACACAGAAATCTTGATATTTATATTAATATTTAATTCTCACAATCCATTTTTTTTGTGTAGATTCGATATTATTATTATAAATAATTTTGTATATTGAATTTAAAAACAAAAATTAACAATTTACAATATTATTAATTAAAAATATTTTGTCAAATTTTGAAATGAAAAAAAATGGATTGTGACAATTAAACATTAAAATCAATATGAATTATGAACTCACAGTGGGGTGAAATCAATTTTTTGACTAAATAAATCTTGTTTCTTCAGAAAACAACCCAATTTAATTTCAGTGGTACTGAATATAGATGGAACAGTATTTAAGAAATTTAAGCTACAGTACTTTTGTTTTAATGGGTTTTCAACATATTTGTTCCAACTAACTGCCCTTTTCAATCTCATACAAACATTACAAATCACCCGGTATACTATCCTTCCATAGTTACTTCAACAATGTTATTATTAATTTCTTCGTAATTTTAATCGAGTTATCGGGGTTTAATAATAATGGTATAAAAATTATTCCTTCCCAATTTTTCCTTTTAATGTACCAAAGCATAAATTATTTCTTGATATATTGTTTAATAGTCAGTGAACATTACTGTTGAAATTCAAGTAACTGTTTCTAGAAAATTGTAAATTAAATCAGTTTATGGTTTCCAAACATACAAAGAAATCTAGATATTGATATTAATATTTAATTCTCACAATCCATTTTTTTTTGTGTAGATTCGATATTATTATTATAAATAATTTTGTATATTGAATTTAAAAACAAAAATTAACAATTTACAATATTATTAATTAAAAATATTTTGTCAAATTTTGAAATAAAAAAAAATGGATTGTGACAATTAAACATTAAAATCAATATGAATTATGAACTCACAGTGGGGCGAAATCAATTTTTTGACTAAATAAATCTTGTTTCTTCAGAAAACAACCCAATTTAATTTCAGTGGTACTGAATATAGATGGAACAGTATTTAAGAAATTTAAGCTACAGTACTTTTGTTTTAATGGGTTTTCAACATATTTGTTCCAACTAACTGCCCTTTTCAATCTCAGACAAACATTACAAATCACCCGGTATACTATCCTTCCATAGTTACTTCAACAATGTTATTATTAATTTCTTCGTAATTTTAATCGAGTTATCGGGGTTTAATAATAATGGTATAAAAATTATTCCTTCCCAATTTTTCCTTTTAATGTACCAAAGCATAAATTATTTCTTGATATATTATTTAATAGTCAGTGAACATTACTGTTGAAATTTAAGTAACTGTTTCTAGAAAATTGTAAATTAAATCAGTTTATGGTTTCCAAACATACAAAGAAATCTAGATATTGATATTAATATTTAATTCTCACAATCCATTTTTTTATGTAGATTCGATATTATTATTATAAATAATGTTGTATATTGAATTGAAAAAAAAAAAATTAACAATTTACAATTAACATTATGCATTGCCAAATAATTTAAAAATCTTGAAAGACTTAACAGCTGTAAACCGGAAAAAAATAATTAGTAAAAATTTTCTTGAAAAGTGCAATACTTTAAGTTTATCAAAAAGATTGAGTTGAATGATTGATTAATGTTTATTAGTTAAATAAGGAAAAAATGTGCAATTGGAAATAGGCTTTAATTAAAATTTATAATTTAGTTTTTAAGTTATTATTGCTAAGAATCAGGCCCGCGAATAGATGGAGAACCCATCTCAGCAGGGCAAATGTCATGTATTGATAATTGTTGTATTAATACCTGAATAAATAAATAAATAAAAATAAATATTATTAATTAAAAAATTATATTGATAAAATTTTGAAATAAAAAAAATGGATTGTTACAATTAATCAAGATCAATTTGAATTATGAACTCACACTGGGGTAAAATCAATTTTTTCACTAAATAAATCTTGTTTCTTCAGAAAACAGTCCAATATAATTTCAGTTATACTCAATATAGATGGAAAAGTATTTCAAGAAATTTAAGCTACAGTAACTTTTGTTTTAATGGATTTTCAACATGTTTACCCCAACTAATTGCCCTTTTCAATCTGATTCAAGAGTTAAAAATTATATTATCCGTCCATAGTTTCCATTTTTTCGTATTTTTTAAATGGAGTTATCAACAGGGTAACAAACATTGTTGATATCCTTAATATGAGCCAGTATTGGATTTTTGACTTTGATTATTGTGGAAATGTGATACAAACGAACTGTTAAGAACAAAATATAATTTATTGATAATGATACAAAGATACATTAGCTACATATAAATAATATACAGGTAAGGCACCCATCATTCGTTTAGGGCACTTATGTGCTTCCGTTTGACGAGCAAAATCGTCTCAAATATTGCGATATAAATAATAAGTTACATATAAATTATAATAATAATATAACTACATAACATAAACTTGTTGAAAATGAGAAACACACAAATTAAATAATGATTTAAATAACAAAAAATCGTATCCTCTCATCGGTCACAAGGCACACAGAGAAAAAATAGTAAAACAAAATGAGAAAAGCAGTAATAAAAATAATAAATAAACTTCAAATCACGGAATGTTACAGAAATCGAGACCGATGACTGAAACCTAACCTAACTTTCACATTCACAAAAAGTATCAACATTCGTATAAAACACGCTTCATCTCCTTAACTATAATAAATTTAATATAATTAAAAAAATCACACAATATCAAAATCACTCCGCCCGGTTGAGGGGGCGAGATCTAAATGTAACATAAATAAGACACTGTTTTTAATTAAATAATTGTCTGAGTATGGAGTGTCGCCAGCCTTGTGAGGTATGGGTTAGAGACAGTGGCGACCTCTCCCACTACAATATCAGTTCGGAAAGTTGAAACAATTGCGCCGTCGACAATCTATTGAACACGGGTAGTCTCTGGTCGTCCAGCACTCCGGGGGAGTGTAGTTCAGGTTCGCTACTGAAGAACGAACCCATCGAGGACGTGGGAGACTGGCTAAGGCTACAAGGAGAACTGGGACTGTCCAGCGAGAGCGACGGACTTAACGCAGCCGGTCTCGATCTTGGAGGAACCGAACCCGTGGAAGATCGCGACATCATCAGTGGCGTAGGTATCGGTGCCGTTTTGCCCATCATCGCTTCTTCCTGATTGTGGACGAAGTGACATCGTGGTCCGTAGGGACAAAATCCGGCCGTGTGATAGGTGCGACACAGTTCCGTTTTATATTTCGGATGACGCGCCAAACTTCTCAACTCTGCTATGCCGTGGGCGAATTGACATTTGTCTCCGTATTTACAAACTCCGAACTCTTCGTAGGGTCTACATAATTCCGTTTTGTAACGCGAGGTGTTTACTGACGTGGCTGATAACGCCGAGGTCGGTGATACTGCCGGTGCTGGAGCCGATTGTGTACGTTCTAAACGACGATGTTGTTGCGTCAAATTTCCTAAGAGCGTGGCCAGGTCCGGTGATTCTGGGCTAGACGCCATCCTTGACAGCGTGAGTCGCACGGCGTTCGACCCAACGGCCAGGTGGTTGCCGGGATTGCTTTCTGATCTGTTTAAGCCGTTCTGTAACAAAAAGAAAAACAAATTAGATGCTATTTGAGGCATAATTAAAATGTTGTACTAGCTATATGCGGGTAAAGCGTCAAATGTCAAATAACTTGAGGCTTGACATATTTCGGAAGAGGATGACAGATCAAGGAGGCATTACTCCACAAACCTGTTACAAACCCAAGTCAATTGACAAACTAAGAAGTCTACTGTTGACACAGCTTGGGTATCTGTGTTGTTAGTCTATTCTTGTGTTAAACATGTAACATAGACTCCCCTGGAGACTTTGTTACATGAATGGCTCGACATATTTCGAAAAAGAATGACAGGTCAGGGAGGCATTACTCCATAAACCTGTTAAAAACCCAAGTAAATTGAGAAACTAAGAAGTATACTGTTGACACAGCTTGGGGGTATCTATGTTGTTAGTCTATTCTTGTTTTAAACATGTAACATAGTCTCTCCTGGAGACTTTGTTACATGAATGGCTTGACATATTTCGAAAAAGAATGACAGGTCAGGGAGGCATTACTCCATAAACCTGTTACAAACCCAAGTCAATTGACAAACTAAGAAGTCTACTGTTGACACAGCTTGGGTATCTGTGTTGTTAGTCTATTCTTGTGTTAAACATGTAACTTAGTCTCCCCTGGAGACTTTGTTATATGCGGGTAAAGCGTCAAATGTCAAATAATTTGAGGCTTGACATATTTCGGAAGAGGATGACAGATCGAGGAGGTATTACTCCATAAGCCTGTTACAAACCCAAGTAAATTGGGAAACTAATAAGTCTACTGTTGACATAGTTTGGGTATCTGTGTTGTTAGTCTATTCTTGTGTTAAACATGTAACATAGACTCACCTGGAGACTTTGTTACATGAATGGCTCGACATATTTCGAAAGAGAATGACAGGTCAGAGAGGCATTACTCCATAAGCCTGTTAAAAACCCAAGTAAATTGAGAAACTAAGAAGTATACTGTTGACACAGCTTGGGGGTATCTATGTTGTTAGTCTATTCTTGTTTTAAACATGTAACATAGTCTCTCCTGGAGACTTTGTTACATGAATGGCTTGACATATTTCGAAAAAGAATGACAGGTCAGGGAGGCATTACTCCATAAACCTGTTACAAACCCAAGTCAATTGACAAACTAAGAAGTCTACTGTTGACACAGCTTGGGTATCTGTGTTGTTAGTCTATTCTTGTGTTAAACATGTAACATAGACTCCCCTGGAGACTTTGTTACATGAATGGCTTGACATATTTCGAAAAAGAATGACAGGTCAGGGAGGCATTACTCCATAAACCTGTTACAAACCCAAGTCAATTGACAAACTAAGAAGTCTACTGTTGACACAGCTTGGGTATCTGTGTTGTTGTCTATTCTTGTGTTAAACATGTAACATGGACTCCCCTGGAGACTTTGTTACATGAATGGCTTGACATATTTCGAAAGAGAATGACAGGTCAGAGAGGCATTGCTCCATAAGCCTGTTAAAAACCCAAGTAAATTGAGAAACTAAGAAGTATACTGTTGACACAGCTTGGGGGTATCTATGTTGTTAGTCTATTCTTGTTTTAAACATGTAACATAGTCTCTCCTGGAGACTTTGTTACATGAATGGCTTGACATATTTCGAAAAAGAATGACAGGTCAGGGAGGCATTACTCCATAAACCTGTTACAAACCCAAGTCAATTGACAAACTAAGAAGTCTACTGTTGACACAGCTTGGGTATCTGTGTTGTTAGTCTATTCTTGTGTTAAACATGTAACATAGACTCCCCTGGAGACTTTGTTACATGAATGGCTCGACATATTTCGAAAAAGAATGACAGGTCAGAGAGGCATTACTCCATAAGCCTGTTAAAAACCCAAGTAAATTGAGAAACTAAGAAGTATACTGTTGACACAGCTTGGGGGTATCTATGTTGTTAGTCTATTCTTGTTTTAAACATGTAACATAGTCTCTCCTGGAGACTTTGTTACATGAATGGCTTGACATATTTCGAAAAAGAATGACAGGTCAGGGAGGCATTACTCCATAAACCTGTTACAAACCCAAGTCAATTGACAAACTAAGAAGTCTACTGTTGACACAGCTTGGGTATCTGTGTTGTTAGTCTATTCTTGTGTTAAACATGTAACTTAGTCTCCCCTGGAGACTTTGTTATATGCGGGTAAAGCGTCAAATGTCAAATAATTTGAGGCTTGACATATTTCGGAAGAGGATGACAGATCGAGGAGGTATTACTCCATAAGCCTGTTACAAACCCAAGTAAATTGGGAAACTAATAAGTCTACTGTTGACATAGTTTGGGTATCTGTGTTGTTAGTCTATTCTTGTGTTAAACATGTAACATAGACTCACCTGGAGACTTTGTTACATGAATGGCTCGACATATTTCGAAAGAGAATGACAGGTCAGAGAGGCATTACTCCATAAGCCTGTTAAAAACCCAAGTAAATTGAGAAACTAAGAAGTATACTGTTGACACAGCTTGGGGGTATCTATGTTGTTAGTCTATTCTTGTTTTAAACATGTAACATAGTCTCTCCTGGAGACTTTGTTACATGAATGGCTTGACATATTTCGAAAAAGAATGACAGGTCAGGGAGGCATTACTCCATAAACCTGTTACAAACCCAAGTCAATTGACAAACTAAGAAGTCTACTGTTGACACAGCTTGGGTATCTGTGTTGTTAGTCTATTCTTGTGTTAAACATGTAACATAGACTCCCCTGGAGACTTTGTTACATGAATGGCTTGACATATTTCGAAAAAGAATGACAGGTCAGGGAGGCATTACTCCATAAACCTGTTACAAACCCAAGTCAATTGACAAACTAAGAAGTCTACTGTTGACACAGCTTGGGTATCTGTGTTGTTGTCTATTCTTGTGTTAAACATGTAACATGGACTCCCCTGGAGACTTTGTTACATGAATGGCTTGACATATTTCGAAAGAGAATGACAGGTCAGAGAGGCATTGCTCCATAAGCCTGTTAAAAACCCAAGTAAATTGAGAAACTAAGAAGTATACTGTTGACACAGCTTGGGGGTATCTATGTTGTTAGTCTATTCTTGTTTTAAACATGTAACATAGTCTCTCCTGGAGACTTTGTTACATGAATGGCTTGACATATTTCGAAAAAGAATGACAGGTCAGGGAGGCATTACTCCATAAACCTGTTACAAACCCAAGTCAATTGACAAACTAAGAAGTCTACTGTTGACACAGCTTGGGTATCTGTGTTGTTAGTCTATTCTTGTGTTAAACATGTAACATAGACTCCCCTGGAGACTTTGTTACATGAATGGCTTGACATATTGCGAAAAAGAATGACAGGTCAGGGAGGCATTACTCCATAAACCTGTTACAAACCCAAGTCAATTGACAAACTAAGAAGTCTACTGTTGACACAGCTTGGGTATCTGTGTTGTTAGTCTATTCTTGTGTTAAACATGTAACTTAGTCTCCCCTGGAGACTTTGTTATATGCGGGTAAAGTGTCAAATGTCAAATAATTTGAGGCTTGACATATTTCGGAAGAGGATGACAGATCGAGGAGGCATTACTCCATAAGCCTGTTACAAACCCAAGTAAATTGGGAAACTAATAAGTCTACTGTTGACATAGTTTGGGTATCTGTGTTGTTAGTCTATTCTTGTGTTAAACATGTAGCATAGACTCCCCTGGAGACTTTGTTACATGAATGGCTTGAAATTTTTCGAAAGAGAATGACAGGTCAGGGAGGCATTACTCCATAAGCCTGTTACAAACCCAAGTAAATTGGGAAACTAATAAGTCTACTGTTGACATAGTTTGGGTATATGTGTTGTTAGTCTATTCTTGTGTTAAACATGTAATATAGACTCCCCTGCAGACTTTGTTACATGAATCGCTTGACATATTTCGAAAGAAAATGACAGGGAGGTCATTACTCCATAAGTCCATAGCTACTTTAGACGCCGAATTTGAATAATTGCTTCGGTTAACACATTCGTTGTTCAATACGCATTAATTTTTGAACGCTTACATTACTTTAATATTCTTGTTTGGGTGATCATTTAACAATTCTCCAAAGCTTACTCGTTGCCTAAGCAAAATGCTACATGCAGTTTTCTATTTGGTATTTGTTTCACAGATTAAATATATTAATAGACATCTGACTCACTGTATAACCTGGAACAGGTCTGTTTTACCCAAATAGACTAATTAAACTTTGATACAACTATATGGAGCTATGGTATACGTAAGGAAAATTGTTCACAGGGTTGGTTTTGACTGAATCATTGACTTAGCGACCCAGGTGTTATCAACAAAAGTTACAACATTTGCTTAAGATGCTTAAATGGGGAACAGTAGATCCCTGGTTTTCCACCATTCAAGCGGATTTTCTTTGCGATTCAGGGGGGCATCTTCCATGTATGTCCGAAGTTCAATAATGGCCTGGACCGTTGGAGTTACTGTTGTTACAGTTTCATAAGATTTGTCAAAATCTTCCCAAATTAAGTCTTCATCTCCGGTCACACTAGAAGATGCACCCTCATCGCCAAATTCAGGTGTAGCTTTAGCTGCTCTTTTTTGTTGCTCTTCTGCTTTAATCAAAGCTACCACTTCATCCAAAATCTTCTCTTTTAATATATTCTCATTTGTAAATGCCCTTTTTTAAAAACTAGTATCTAAAAGTGCTGATTTATTTTCAAGATTCTTTCAAAATTTTCCGGTGATCTTCGGTTAATAGTTCTACAGGATTGTGTAGCAAACCTACTGTTGCAGTTAGGGGTTCTTGTATTTTAATAATGCGTTCAAACATATAGAATGTAGAGTTCCACCTAGTTGCAACATCCTGTTTCAATTTAAATGGTACAGAATTTGGCTGCATTTGTTTTTGAGTTCATGGTAAAAAGTTATATGGAATATCGAGAGTAACTGTTTGCAAAAAGTTTATTAATTTTTTATCGAACAGCGAAGCTGTTGAACTTTTTACCTAGTGAGGTCTTTCCCCATGCCTATAACCCCCAAACCTTCAAGAAAATTACGAATGCCTATCTCCTATCTCTACATTCCACTGGTGGCTCAGAGGATGTTCTTCGAACATCATAGCTCTCCCTCTCGTGTTGTCAAAGCATTAAAAAAAAATTACATGTTATATTTGTGCAAATGTGGTCAATTCAAATTCTTTTATTGAAGAAATAGTCAACGTTACGAGTAAATGATAACCTACGAATGAATCGGGTCAATGAATTCCCACGCACAGCGACTCGATTGTTAATGAAAATGGAATAATTATGTCCTATGAAATAAACCGATATAAAAGTGAATATTTTTAGGAACCTGCGAGGTTAATTGGACTGACTCATCATTATTTTGTTCAGAAATAACCAAAAATGATTATTGCATTGTTTATTGGTTCTGACATGGATTGTTAATGCATCAAGAAATAACGAAGACAGCTCGTCATCTGTCTACGTTGCAGGTGAATAGTTTTTTCATTGGTAATTCTATTTGAAAACTGCCCAAGTTTCAAATAAATTCCAGTTTCCAGTAGATAAGGGTAATAGGTAATTAAGAATCGAATCGGGTTGGTGGAAGAAGATATCAAGTATCACCAGATAGCAGCTGAAAGTTTTAACAAACTAAAACAAACCCAAAAAGAATATATAGAATGGACAACATACATACATAAGGGAATTCTCTTAATTTGGGTAATAAGTTAATTATTAATATATTCCGTAATTAGGCAGTTTAATTTTTATGATTATAAAATTTCACACGCTTTATATAAATCTTAATTCACACCTATTATAATTTAAATGGAGAAATTTAATTTTATTGCATCTTTTGGAACATTTACGATGCCCAGTTAGAAAGTAATTAGTTGAATTCAAGTTTCGTCCGATTGGTAGAACCGGTACTATTAGTTAAATCCAGTTTAAAATGTTCTTTCTACCTGTCTTAATAATAAAAAACACCACAGCTCTCTGTTAGTATGATATCGTTATTCCTAAATCACCTTGATAATGTTCCTAAAGTGAATTGATATTACAAAATGTATCAACCATTACCTACTTTGTTTCGTAGTTCTATTCGACCAAAATTCACCCTTAAGAATAATATGGTGTTGAAAAGTATTACTTCATATTGGGAGAAATTCGTCAGAACTAAGTGACGCACAATTGGCTCACAAGTTTCATTTTCATAAACAATTTTAATTACAAATTGAATTTGAATGCATCATAGCAGGCGGGGCTTACAGTTTTAACCTTGAATGTCGTTCAACAGTGGAAGACGTTAATATTTTATATAAAAGTACATTAATATTAATTTATCTGACTGCGTCTAAAAATGCTACCGAGAATTTGAATTCTAGAAAATCCAGGTTATTATGGCGTCATGTATTAGGTACATATATATTTGCATAATCCATAATTCATCGAATAATAAGAAATAATAAAAAATGTATACTTCCATTTTCGTTCGTTAACGAACGAAATAAGTAAAAGTGATTGCTCGAATCGCTCATTTCCATTTTACGAACTATAATAAACTTGACCGACACCTGCGAATTACGTGTGGAAATATCTAGGAAAATAGTTGAACCTTTTGATAATTAATATTTTTCTTCTGCAAGCACACGCTCATTTCAAAGCTTTATGCGTTTGCGCACTAACTGCGTCGTAGTAGTGGTAAGATTGTGGTACGGGTGTTCCGCAGGGAAAGTTCTGGAACTGCCCTTGTTTATCTTACACTTACATAGTAAATATCGAAAATCTTTTGCTGGTTTGAATATAACGACATAAATGTCTTCAAACTCTAAATGTCTTCAAATTCTAAATGTCTTCAAATTCTTGAATTGTTTACCTTTTACAATAATCGAGAAGGAACGACGAAGGCCGATCTGTTTCATATTCATATTCACTATACAAATAATTCTATGAATAGTATCTTAAAAACTGGTAAGCTGTTTCATAGTAGTTTGCATTTGTTTAATACATTGTATCAATTGTCGATTTCAAACGCCAACTAAACAGTTCAAGAAGTTTCTTTCTTCAATTTCTATCTTTTCCCTATTTAGGTCAGTCCCTCTGTAATTTTTTTTTCAAGTTTTGGGTTCCAATTTTTATGTTCCTTAATTTTGGTCAATCTTTTCTGATTTCGAATATGGACATTAAAAATGTCTGGCCCCTATGCTACTCGAGTTATTGGTCATTTTTTGGGTTCAAATTGCCCCGACTTATGTGTTTCTTCCATTTTTAGAAAAAACTCTGAGTTCCACTCGATCATTTTATGACAGAAAAAGTTGTAAAAGATCGGAAAGAGTGTAATGACGCCAATTAGAAGTTAATGGAATGTAAGGGGCCTAATATAGGACCCAAAAAGTTTTGATTTTTGAACAAAATCAAACGATTGTTCAATTGTCAATTATAAGATGACTGTTTGTCGTATCAACTAATGCTAAACATGCATTGATAGTATTCTGTGTGTACTTTAATACGAGTTTTTCATTTGTTCGATATTTGCAAAAGGGGGCGCTGCAATTGCTCTTTTCGTAAAAAACGTAATTAACCTTTTGACTCAAAACCAAGTTCGAAAGAAAGATATTGATGGCTTTCACCTATGAACCAAAATCTAACCACTTTGGTGCATATCGGCCGATTTGAGACCATTTTGAAGAAAAAGAACCGCGAAAAATGAGTGAAATGTTTAGGTTACATCATCTTTGGAAATTAAGAATTGAAATTTTTAGTTAATTTTTTTTGTGCGACTGTCAACCGCTCAAGCGGGGAAAATGGTATATTGAGATAGCCACAAGAGGCATCTGAACCAACGAAAGACCCAAAATTGGGCCCGGTAGGACCCAAAAGGCTTACCATGAGTTTTACTCGGAATTGACGCAACCTAGAAAATCGTGCTTGGTATCAAAATTTGCGTAAATGTTTCAGCTATTCAACTACGAATTTATTTTCCTGATCCAAACTTTCTAACCTAAAAATTTTTCTAATTTTTCGCGGTTCCTTTTTTACAAAATGGTCTCAAGCCGGCCCATATAAACCGAAGTGGTTGGATTTTGGTGCATAGGTGAAAGCCATCAATATCTATCTTTTCAATTTCGTTCAGAGTCAAAACGTTATTTTTTTGGCCCGCTATGGCAAAATTACGTTTGTCACGAAAAGAGCGATTGCAGCGCCCCCTTTTGCAAATATCGAACAAATGAAAAACTCATACTAAAGTACACACAAAATACTATCAATGCATGTTAAGCATTAGTTGATACGACAAACAGGCATCTTATAATTGACAGTTGAACAAACGATTTTGCTCAAAAACGCACTTAATTGGACAGCCCAATATCTAACAAGCTTCAGAACGAACTTTATGTATAACAAAGAAATGCGATTTGTATATATTATTGGTATGTGCAACATAATTAAATCGTTTGATCAATGGTTTGTGGTTACAAATACCAACTATAAATATGAACTGTTTCTACCAATAAAATTGCTCTCCGTTTATATATGGAAATCACAACCCGAGTGGGACTCAATAGGAATATGGTGAATTTCCAATGTGGTTTTCGAGATAACATACGACAATTCTGGAAATTGTATGATGTGACGGTTGGAAACTAAATACTAAATGTACGCCCTGTCCTAACATACACCATATCTATGAAATTATCACTCGTAGAGTCATCGAGTCGTAGAAACAATGCGTATGAATAACACAACTAACCATTATTCAGTTTCCATTGCTTGACTTATCGATATTCGAATTGGAAGTTATTGTTTGAAGTTCACGTTTATAATCCATTCACATTTCTCGCACATTAGTAGGAACAATGCGGCACCATAACGCACAACCCGCATCGTTAAAAAGGGCTTTCGTCGTCGGCCACACAGACCAGAGAACTGAACTGAACGGACACACTGACGCGGTTGCGTCTGGTCGCAGGCAAACGGACAGCATCCAACACTTTCATCTGTCCGGGAGGTAAAAGTTCGTTCCACAAGCCTACTTTCTCGCAGTGACAAACGCGCTAGGCTGGATTATGTGAAAGCTACACGCTGCGTTTAGTGGGAGTTTTGCTTGTCGTTGCACCAGCATTTCTCTTTTCACCGTCTACGCGAGGAAAAACAAAAAAGAACCTTCGATTTTTATTGTAAACATTGTTTAAATACGAGTATAATAATTTATTCGTGCGGATATACGCGATTGTTTATTAAAAGGCGAAATTGAGTAGGTGCCAGTCTCGAACCCACACCGTGTTCAGGCGGGTCTTTATATTTTTTATTCATTTCATCAATCAATTAACGAGATATTTCCAAATTTCAAGGATCCTGTTGTTTTGTTTAACTAAATTTGTACTTTCTCTTGCTGGCTAAGCGTCATAATAATCTGTATCTGTTGAAGATTCACAATCAGGGAAAGCAATGCAAAAAATGTACATCGCGATCATAATATACGAGAAGGCAGCGCCAAAGATTCCCGGCATGAGAAGGAAAGAAATGGCGAAGACCCACAATTAAATTTTATTTTTCAATATAATCCCTCCTGTTTAGTTTCAGGAACAATTCAACACTCCTGAAAGAATATTCCTTCGGTTTGTCTTCCAAATGTGCCCAAGTGGCAACTTTCACTTCGTCATCGCTGAAATGGGGTCCCCCCCCAAAGGTTCTTTTTCAAATCCCCAAACAGGCATTAGTCACTGGTTGCCATAGCCGGAGGGTGAACGATTTGTTCAAACCATAGATCTTCTAGTACATAGACTGCGCTTGTAAGTATCATAATGTGTGCCTCAGAGCTATCAAAGATATAGAGAGGGCTTTTCTATATTTGTTTAGAATTCAATTTATGATCGGGATCACCATCAACAGCACCTTCTCATGGGATGATGCCAGCAGGTTCTCATAATCTACAAAGCACAGATTAGACCTGTGAAGGAGTACTATTCACGTGTTAGGAGTTCGGCTAGCAAAGATACGCTGAAACTCTTGGATTTTATCTAGAAGAGAGTCTGATTACTGATGCCACACGTACGAATTCATTGACCTCTTTAAAACATCGCAGAAAGGTGAGCGATCTCTCCTTTTATATAGGTATTTCCATGGTCGATGTTCATCAGAAATCTCATCTGTTGTTCCACCACGATAGATTCCTGATAGGGGGACTAGATGAGCTCAAGCTAGTCACCCCTTCATAGTCAAGCTCGAGACCTATCTGGTAGAACCAGATTTCATTTTTCTATCGAACGGCGACGGTGTGGAACTCTTAGCCTATTGTGGTATTTCCCTATGCCTATAACCTTCAAACTTTCAAGAAAAATTCGAATGCCTATATCCTCTCCAGACATTCAACCGCTGGCTCTCACGTTAGTCCTCTGGAGTAGTCAAAGTGACGACATTAAAAAAAATAATATTCAAGGATATCATTTCAGATTTAGCTTCAGTTGATAAGTCCTAGCTTTGAGAATTCCACTGTGTCATGAAACAATTTGTTAGCATCATTTTCTAAATTAAATGTTACAAGTTTTGTTTAAATTTGAGTTTAATTGTCCAATTTCCTAAAGATGAAATTTTATTTGTTGGCATATACCCATAAGACTACTTATCAATGGGTATTGGATATTGGAAAATGGATCAATTTTGATGGGGCAAAGTGCATTTCTCTTCAGAATGTCATCAGAAAAAAAGTTGACCACAAATAAAGTTGCGCAAATTGTTTATAAACAATAAAATTAGCTCATTTTTGAGATTACATAAAAATTTCTGAAAAATGCAAGATTTTAACGTTTTTGATCGGATAAAGACTGGAGTGAGATTTTATCTTCCTTATCGTCGAATGTACACCCACAAATTTACCAATTTGTTGTAAACAAATTCTATTTATTATTAAATATACAAATTTGAACAAAATGTCGAGTTTATAGTCGTTGTCTGATAATTTTGGCCTCCTGAGTATGATTTTATTGCTGTTATGGTCTTTAAATGCATTCTGGTGGAATTTTTCAAAAGAGAATTAGAAAAAAATAATAAAAATTTTAATGTTTTAGTATAAAATTAAACATTTAATTTTTTTAAGCAGGTATGGGTGAGTTGTTATGGGGAAGGGTAAACAATTATTTAAAATTAGTGGCATGTCATTAATAAAAATGTTACATTTTCTTTCTTTGTTAATGAATAATTTGTTTATAACAATTCAAAAATGCATTTAAAGACCATAGTAGCAATAAAATCAAACCAAAGAGGCTGAAATGAATCGACAACGACTATAAACTCGACATTTTGGTCAAATTCGTATATTTAATGATAAATACAATTAGCAAATTTGTAGGTGTACATTCGACGATAAAATCGAACTCAGAATACCAACATAATCCGAAAACGGCCATAAAGTCGGAGTTTTGGTCGAATTCGTCTATTTTGTTAATAAATAAATTGTTTATAACAAAAAATAGTCTTTATCCGATCAAAAACTGTCAAATTTTGCATTTCTTAGAAATTTTTATGTAATCTCAAAAATGAGTTAATTTTATTGTTTTTAAACAATTTGTGTAACTTTATTTGTGGTTAACTTTTTTTCTGATGACATTTTGAAGATCGAGATCAAAATCGATCCATTTCCCTAAGATTTACGGGTTTGACCTATTTTTAAACCCCATTTGTCTGCATTATTAGTATCGCAACTGAAAAATCAACAGCTCTTTCTTTTTTGATACCATAAGCTGTTATTAGTGAATCATGAATCATGTATCATGTGAAGTTATCAAAGTTGATTATGCGCTATCAAAACTTGTTTCCGCTCACTGTCTTTCATCTTCTGTTGTTTACCAGTGAAAGTGCATCTTATCATTCCCTTCTGTCTAAAATATATCCGTCCAAGATAATTTTATTAGTGATGGTACAATTTGTAGATATCTAGCGTAGTTATTTTCAAATGCAGTAAGTTCTTTAGATTAATGTTCAACAACCAGTACTTACTGTGAGAAAGTCATGTACTAAGATGAATTTAGCTAATTGGGAATTACAATGTTGGAATAATTTTGAATTCAATTTAGACACGAATTATGAATGAAACGATGCTTCAATCCCACAACGGCAACAATAACGCAAAATTAAATTATTTGTTTCCTTTGGCCCATTATTTTTTTATTATGTCAATTCGAGACTAAAATGTTCCCACATTCATTGTTACATTTCCAAGAGAATAAAAAAGAAAACGTTCAATTAAATTATGATTAAAAAAGTTTACATTTGAAATTTATTTAAAACAATTTCTTAGTGGAATGCAAGATTTTTTATTTCGAATAATGTGGTTACATTATCATGTAGAATAATACAATTATTATACACTTGCGAAAATTTAATATTCACAGATATTGTGTAGGATTTCTGAAAATTACATGTACAGGTTTTCCCAATTGGGGTCAAAAGATAGTCCGAGGTTATTATCCGATGCTATTGATAAACAAACGATAAATGTGCTGCCGCTTGGAGAATAGATACATTTTGTCATTGTGACTCTTCGCAATATATTTGATTTGGTTACAAATTTTTATATAATAGATTCACATTGTATAAGAGATACTCTTCGCGTTTGCATTATTTATTTCATTATATTTACATAACTAAATAATATTCATATTAAAAATGTATCCAAAAACAAATTTATCGATTCTGGGATTTCCCTGGTTCGTCACCGAACAGCAAAACGATTTTCTGTCAAAATTTGAATGACCTTTCGTTTTTGAGTTATCGTGGGGACATAAATTTCGTGATGGACATCCAGACAGATAGACGGATTTTTTCAAAATACTATGGAGAAGGAATTTTTGCTCTAGGACGATTTTAGAAATAGCTAAGTCAATACACTCTTCGAGAATTCGTCTGCGAAGAATATAACAAGTAAGCATCAAAGAAGGAAGATATTGTCAAAAATAAGTTTTAAAATTTCCTCTTGAACCTGTATCAGTGAAAAGAGTATTAGATGAATTTAGAAATGAAATCTAACACACGGTTTTTGTAACCTTGCTATCCAACTTGTCCCAGTCATGTTTCTTTTAATAACTTTCAATTTATCTCACATCCCTTTATTAAGACGCACATATAGCATATTATCAGCATAACAGGTGTTCTTGTTTGATATAATGTTGTAGAACCCGGATTCGTTCGAATCGTAATTAAAAACAATAAATATATTTAGAAATGTTAACTCACTAGTTGCGGTTTTTTTACGAAAGATATCAATGACAACTAGACGAGTTGTGGAAACCGCAAAACAGACCACAAACTCTATGATTTATTCCATTTTCTATTGAATAAAACAACGCACCTCGTTATTAAGAGGTTTATTTTCTCAGAAATTTACATTGTCACATTATATATTTTAAATTTTTAATGATAGTTTTATCGAATACATTAATTAATGACGAAAGCTTCGGTTCAACGTTTTAGATTTCGATAACTACTACGAGTACTTAGTCTTTAATTATTATCAGACCAGTAGAATATTTCATATTCTACTGAGCCTCTTAAACATTACCAACGCGGAATGCCCTCTAAAATGTTGATGTTTAATTAATGATAAATCACCCTCTTTAGTGTCAAAACACTCTCTGTAGGTACATCAGTTTGCTCACGAGTAGCGCCATCTACAAATGAGAATCGTGAAAACAACACAGGTTTCTGCAATTTTGACATTTGTAGAAGCATGTGCATGTAAATCTGCATGTACAATTAAGAAAGCTAATGTAAAACACATGTCTTGGAATGTATAAATTCCATTCTCTCAAAATTTTAGTCACATTGATTTATTTATGCAAAATATTCGACAAGGGTGATGTCGATGGATATCTTAACTGCTTAAAATATACGTGAAAGTTTGCTAAAATTACCAGAATATTAAATTTTCCTTACAAAACAAACTATCGCTTATGTATATTCATTCGGTTTTTTTGAAAACGTTTCAATGGTTTATTCAACGCAAACTAAAAGAAAAAACTGAATGTACCGAAATACCATACTTTTGAATATATCTATGGTTTACGTAGTATAAAATCATTTTAACTCAAATTTACATATAGCTGGCAATATTTAATTTAGAATTAATGTTGACAAATTGTTTCACCACATTGTGGCAATCTCAAAGCTTTCATCACAGTGTGGTGAAACAATTTGTAAGCATTAATTTCAAATTAAATATTACAAGTTTTGTGTAAATTAATTCTCCAACATATGAATATTTACTCGAATATTTAGGAACCAAACAAATCAGTAGTAGATCACTAGAATTTATTTACATTTCTAAATATTGATATTGCTCTTAGTTAGATACGTTAAAAAAATGTAGAAAGCGTATAAAATCATGTTAAAGACTTATCATATTTATTATAAAATTGCGTGTATATCAAACCTAGAATCTAGAAATCGCTAATGCATAAAATACATATTAATCGAGTAGTCCGTAAATTTTTTGGAAAGGGATTGTTTATTTTCAAACGAGTTTTTCAAGTTGATGGAAATTTTATTATTAAATCTGTTTATTTCTTGTAACGAGGCCAGTTTGAAAATGAATATATTCGATAACAGCTCATAAATTTTAATGAAGCATTCATATTTCTTTATCACTATTGGAGGTATAGTAAAATATTTCCTGATAACGTAATAAATAGCCTGTTGTCTTTGTACTATTCAGTATGAATAACTAGGAGTTATTCGTAATTTTTCTTGAAACATTAACATAATCACAAAGACAATTCTGTTAAGTTCTTTTATATTCAACATAAATATTAAATACAAAGTGAATACACGTAAAGATGGGAGATTTAATATGAGAATTGGTTTTGAATAATTAAATATACTCGAACTGATAACACTTCCTAAATTATTATAAATTATCTAGTAAAATATATTTTAATTAAAAAAAATCTAGATTCAATTTATTTCAATTTATTATTAGTTTTTAGTAATGCTCTAGGAACATTCAATTATTTTCATCTTCTATTTATAATAATAAATTATATTTGCAAGAATAAAATGTTCTTAACCATTTCGACATGAACTTATTAGTATATTTGTGCCCAATTCTTCGGCACACTCAATCGATGAATATCCTCTACTCTATGGTAAGTTTATGATCAAATAAGTACGAAATGAAAATGTAAAAATAAACCTTATGCCAGTTGTTATGTAGTAAAAATAACAACTCATAAACGTCGGCGACCATTGTACTCGTACAAAGCGTTGTACAAAGGAAGAAAGAATACACACACCACTGTTTAACGGATAACCTTGTGGGTTATATTAAATCGTCTTATTGAGAAATATTTCATGCTACTTAGTTGTTACACTCTTGGGGTATGCTACTTTGACCGACTGTTTTTATAGATATATAATGGTACTTCATTTTGGGTACAATTTATGCATGAAGATGACATTTCATCATTTTGAATTGCATAATAACTGTATTGGCATCAGTAAATGTTAAAAATTGTATATAATCGAAGATATCTAGGTACCTACATAAAACAAACGAATCCCGAAATAAAATACGTGATATCCCGACTAATAGGAGAAACAAAATTAGTGCGGTCTCAAAGACAAATGAGAACGAACAATTGCACAAATCCTATCCTACACAAATGAAAAAAAATGAAGGTTTAATTGGTAAATAATTAACTAAATTCGTGAGAGACCAACAACCTGATAATTAACGTGCAACACATATTTACATGTTACCCAAATTTAAAAAAAAGCAACACCCGGGGCAATAAGTACATCAAACCTACTTATATTTGTATGTATTCAAGATCAAATAAAAAAAATGGCTCCAATTAATATTATGTCTCTAAGTTAAGTAATCAAGTGAGTAATTTAAATAAATTGCAGCAATAATCTTTATCCAAAGTTTTTTTTAAATTAATTGTAATTTTTTTATTAATCGTCTGCCACACGCCTCACGAAAGTTGCTACCTTAGATTTTTTTCATCAAGATGTGAAAATAAATGAGTCAGGTTGAAAAACAAATGAAATTATCAACTGTATCTGGGAATACAAAGCAAAGAATAAGCTACAAAATTATTTGAATAAAATGTGTCCAGGAAGTTGCAACACTAAATTAATTAATGCATTTTAGTTTTATAATCGAGAATTTCGATAGAAAATTATTATTCAATCTCGTATTTAAAATTGTTTTGAGGCGCGTCTTTATGTGTAACAAGAAAGAGAGAATATATTAATTAATTGATAGAAAGCTTAACAATCCTGAAATTTTGAATAATATTCCAATAAATTTTACATATAAATTAACGATTACTTCATCATTTTTACGATCGTGTTGATGTCACAAGCTTTAAAAATATCTGCCACAGCACAACAATAATCACAAAATTGATTAATTCGAATAGTTGACGCATCGTGAGAAAATTCGATCAAAGTTATTCCTGCGTTTTTATATTTGAATAAGCAAATAAATATAAAAATATATTAAATTAACGTATATTAGTTGCACGTATCTATATAATTAAGTCAAGTAAGTATAAGGAGAAATGCATGGTATATTGAAGTCAAAACATGAGTCGAAATCTCATTTATCAATAAAATATACTAGAAAGGCTGTGAAGTATAGAAATGCCGAACTAAATATTTGACACGATTGCCTACAGATGGCGCTACAATTCACAAACCTAGCAGAATCCAAATATTCATAATAATTATTGTGAACCAGATACCAATAATTTAATTCACCAATGTAGCTTGAGCGAACATAATCGATAGAGCCTTGTAAAGTTTCAATGCTAACAGGAAGTTTTAACGCAATCAATAACAAAATCTAGCTTATCATAAATAACGGGCTTATTGGATGTACCTATTTCCTGCATGTATAGCTGTCGAGGACTAATGTTAAACTGACAGCATAATCGATCAATTATTGTTGGTTTGACAAAATAACAACACCTTAGTGCTTTTAAATTATATAGTCGTTTTTAATCATAAACAAGGATTTTAATTTCTTCACGAGTTAAATTAGGGGAAGTTGTGGTACTACTTGCCACATTATGTTTCAGGTAAGACTTTTTTCTAGTTGAGGAAAAGAAAATGAGTTCGATCAAGGAAGAAATTGATAATTAAATAAACTAATATGCAGATTTATTGCTTTGATAAGAAATTATATTTCCACAAACTGGAGTCCCGCAAAGTATACGAGAGAGAATCTTCGAAACCATGACAGTAGAAACAACTGAGAGTAAGGCGAACAAAAGATTGGAGTCGTACAATACCAGTATTGGCCAAAAAAAATTCATATCGGTCGGCCCCTACTAAGAATATGACAATGCAACATATAACCAGCCTTTTGTTTTTATTCAGTCTCCCCTCTTCAATCATATTATTTACTACTCGACTTCTTAAATAGTTTACAAAATCGAATTAAAATTAAATTTTGCGTGATGCGTAATATGATAATCAAAGTTGGCCAAAACAAATTCTAGAAAGTAGATATTGCTTAGTTATTGCTTGTAATCGATTTTTTCTATCGCATTGATCTCATTATATTTATATTTGATAAATTACTTATGAATTAAATGTTAACACATATTACATTTAATGAAATAGATTTTTTTAAGATCCTTAATTATTCAACTTTGCCAATGGTATTGAACAAATATCATTATTACTAAGTATATAATATATTGATTTATTCGAGGATTTATTATTAGGTGGGCGTAGAATTTATAATGAATTTTCGATGACATGAAATCGAAAGTAACGAACCTGTTCTATTAATTACTACGAAAAACATCGGATAGAAATAATCGAGTATCGAACAAAAAATTTGATTCATATCTGATTCGATATCTGGATATATCGACATTGCTACGCTACTTTCTATGTAAATACGAATAAAAGATACTTTTCAAACGACCACGCTACTGGCTTGGAAATTCCAGAACCGTTCTAGAGAAATTCAATCCTGTTCAGTGATGCTGGAGATGATGCATCCAATGGCCAAGAACACTAGTTTTCAGTGTCCCTACCCAATGGCATCTTTTATTTGTTCGTTACGTTGAATTTTCTCAATCTCATCTTTAGATGTAACATTTGAAACGATTTATAAGAAGTTAACCTTTAGATAATTCTGAAACTGACGATATGAAACTCAAGGTTATGAACCTTTGTAACTTAATGGAACTTTATCTATAATATACTATAACATGTTTGCCGGAAAGAAAATATGTAGTTAACTAGCGATAAAACGAGCCAATGTTTCAACATAACCTCAATTAGTATAAATCATAAACAACACTCTTCATGATTGCGTTTTTGTATACAAATTTTTAAATTACCATTCGCCGGGGTCACTTGTTTTTCTCGAGGATTCAATTGCCTTGCTTTGTGAATGATTGAAAATTAATTTCCATGACAATACGTAGGACACGAGATGTTATGATTTATGCTATTTGAATTGAATTGAAACCTTATTATCCAATATGCTCGAACTCGAGGAGGAAACAGGAACGAATTTGGAGACAGTGGGTCAAACTGATGAAGATATGTGAAGTTTTATGGTGGGTGTCAAAGATAAATCGAAGTTAAATGTATTTAAGAGATTCCCACAACCGAAACAATTATTATTGCCTTAAAAGTTGTTTATTTCAAATCACTAAAATTTACCTATTTTAGAGAAGACATATTTAAAAATAATATTGGTATGTTCCTAATGAACTGTATACCATTTCTGTAATGGAAATGTCTTCACATCAAAAATGCATTACCGATCTTAAGAAAAATAATTTCAAAACACATTAAATGGCAACCTTTATCCTTTTACAGAAATATATGTGAATGGCGGATGATACGATATAAACTATCTAGTATGAATAATTTTAGTAAAACCATTTTGGAAATTCATCAAAAATATTGTCAAACAACTAATAATTCGAGCAATTCTGGATATCAACAAATCAAACAAATCACAAATTATAATAAATCTCAAGTGGGATCTAATCTAGAGGCGTATCCTACTCTAACTCTATTCACAGCTTATGATTGATCTTATTTGCAAGTAACTTAACCACAAATTATTTAATTACCTTAAGAATCGAACGATTTTGTGATTCCTGCACCTTATAGCAGTCAAAATAATTGTTGAGATTTGAACTAGGTTTTAAACTGTATTTTTCAGCACATTCCTCACACAATTCAAGATTTGAAAAGTGCCAATAGATAAATTATCTATAGGGAAGTGCGTAGAAAGCACCGAGCTGGAATAACATACTTTCCATGCAAGACATTTACATATTTGCGACAGTATTTCTGTGGTTCTATTTAATTTGTTTCAGGAAGAATAATCACAGGCTATGATCAATCTTATTTACAAGTAACTTAACCACAAATTATTTAATTACCTTAAGAATCGGTTGAATAATAGTTGGGATTTGAACTAGATTTTAAACTGCATTTTTCACAAAATGTAAGATTTGAGAAGTGCCCCATAAATCATCTAGGGAAGTGCGTGGAAAGCACCGAGATGGAATAATATATTTTCGATACAAGACATGTATAGATTTGCGATAGTATATCTGTGGTTCTATTCAATTTGTTTCAAGGTGTAAGCTCTAAGCAAGCTGTAGCATGCACATGCAACAAGTAGGTTTTAGAAAGAGTTACCTAGGTAGGTATCTTGTTTCTCGTATCAATATGTTAATGATGAACGATTATTTCGGCATGTACGCTGTTCGAATACATATTCAAATTAAATTTTATATTTGAGAGCCAAGCGGAGCCGGTTTTCGCTTGACAAGTCCTTGAATATTAACTAAATACGTATCGACGACGAGCCGATCCGCTACCTGCGAACAAGTTTTCGTTTCACACAGTCGTAAATTGCAAAAATCAACAGCGCACACCTCAAATCAACACATTCGAGGATGATAATTTTTTTACGTAACGTAAAAAAACAAGTAAACAAAACCTTATCATCAACGTATCGCTTCAAACACGAGCTCGATTGGAACTTACTTTGATCAAACTGTGTCCGAAGTCGTACAGCGTGTTTTGAGACATGATAATAGTCGACATATTCCTAGATTTTGTTGTTCAAACACACACTTGTAACACAAACACGACGATACTGCAGAACGGGGAAGACTCGCTAGAATATAGAATTTCAAAAGACGCGCTATTCCACAACGCAGCTATCGTGTGCTATCGTCACAATACACTCGTTTAGACTGATTTAACGATACGCCGGCCGCCGGTTCTACAGTCCCGGCCGAATAAACGCGTTTCCCTACTCTACTGTGGTGGGGCGACCTACCCAATCAGCACGAATAAGATAGCATCGTTTAGGATGTTTTTCGCTTGCGGAGTGTATTCGTCAAGTAACTCTATGCTAGTATCTGAGTGCAAACGACTTTAACTCTTACACACATTAGCGGCAACAACGAATTTAAGATTGATATAAAATGTAAACAGAGTTTTGCTTTTTGCGCTGAAGAAAGTGAATCTTGTTGCTCTATCCATTATTGACTGCATTGACGACGATTTCCTTTTATATTTAATGAACGTAATGTTTTGTTTGGCGGACTGCTAGATTTTTCATTTATGATTTCTGCTGTTACTTTGACAACCTGTATCTTTGTTGATATCAACATTTGAACTGTATAACCAGGGGAAAGCTTAAACATTAAATATATTATATATAAATTCTCGGGAAATAGGTCACACTTACACATATGCTTATTATTCACGTCTTTACGTACGTTTCGGTCTCACGACCATCATCAGAAGACGTATCAATGCCTATAACGGGATTTCTTAAAACTAGTTGTTACAATTTCGATTACTCCTGCTTCTGTTCGTTTCGGCGACGTGGGCATTTTAAATTGAAATTAGTGCTATAAGGACGCTTTGTGCTTGATACAATTAGTTTTAGACATTGATACGTCTCTTGATGATGTACGTGAGACCGAAACGTACGTAAAGACGAAAATAATGAGAATATGTGTTAGTATGACCTATTTTCCGAGAATTTATATATAATTCATACCTGGATCAAGAATCATGATTAACATTGCATAGATGATACATAATGAATCTTTAGAAAAACAGTTGAATAATGCAAATAATAGTTTCAAGTAATGGATTCAATATTCAATTATTAATTGAATAATAACTGATCATTAAAACCACCCTAGTTGCTTTTACAGAGTTCAAAAAGTATCTGCGACTTACTTACACTAGATGAAAAAATCTTTTGGAACAAGCATGAAAAAAAGCAACAATAAAGCTACAAAATCCATAAAATGGTGTGCAAAAACTTTGCAGGGAATCCTGGGTATGTACAAGGAAAAAGCAGTGATTTGAAGTTTGGCTAGTACCTAAAACTAGGATAAATCTATCAAAAATTCAAAGTTGTATATGCATCACAGGCGAATGTGATAATTTTCAAGAAATTACTGTACATATCATGTAGTGATATTATATTAAATATTACAATTTTATTTGTATTTTCGACTATATAGTTGATGAAAAAGTGAATAAGTGTTTTAATGTCAATGCTTGATACAATTTTTTTCTAAGAACGTACATTAAAAATTGTGTTTATTATGTCTTGTATAATACATAAATAATTCAGATATTTACATTCATACCATAAATTGAAGTGTATTACATTATGTACAATATTTAAACCTGTAATTTACAATATGAATGTAAGTACCTACCTGAATAATTTATATATTAGTTCAAGCCAGACCAAAGAGAATTTTTAATGTAGATATGTTTCACTGTTCCTTTTTAATTTTTTTTATTTAAACATTTACATTTTAGCAATAAAGTACTTAGGTATGCTCAATATTGTTTGTATTATTATAACAACATTGTATTTCTGGTTATATCACATTTTTTGTGTTCCTCTATAGATTAAATCGTAAAATTAATAAGATAACTTTAAATTAATTAATCTGTGGTATCATCAAAGTAAGGTTGAATGAAATATTTCTTTATGATAATAATTTGACAGTTAACCGGACAGCAATAAAGTATGAAACATAGAGTTGTAAAACCCATATGCTGTCCTTTAAATAAATTGTCGATTACAAAAAGTATTACTTTTTAGCTTTAATTTATTATACCGGGATATCAAAAATTATCTTGGTCAAGGGTGGTTTTGGAATCTGAAACGTGTGTATTTACTTTACGTTTGAAATAATTATGTCACTGTCACACTGACATCATCAATAACCTACAAATTTCATACCTATTTATTTCAGTTGTAAAACAATAATGAACTACAAATTATGAAATAATTATGTGAACTTTGAACCTTTTCAGAGGTCGTGATAGCCACAATCCGGGTCAAAAACTGTTTTGAAATAGTTAATTTTCCGTAAATCGAATGACGTTCACGTGAGAAGCCCGTAGCACGCGAGTTAGAAAAGTGCAAACTGTTTGTACCTAATACGGCTTTACGACGACTTTTCGCGTGCCGTTTTCGCTCCATGTAGTTAGATTTAGTATCGGACCGTGCCCGACGGCTCTTCTTTTTTCGATAAATGTCCATTAAATAGTTTGAGCTATTCTCAGATCTCAGCTACGCTCGTCTAACGTGCGACGTACCAAAGGGAATTTTCTCGTGACTAAAATAAACACGAAGCGGGCAAAAGCTAGCGGCCCATAGCCGAAAACACTTTATTACAACTGGCGCGGCCCGCACAGGGCATGAAACGGCCCCAAATTAACAAGACCGAGGTAAAATGTATAAACTCTAACTTAGGCGCAGCGACCTCCTCGAGGCATATGTCAAAATGATTTCGTTCGTAGCTAATTACATAGGACGTCTGGCGTTCATGCAATTACGTTTTTAGATAATTCGAACCTTCTAATTCCGATAGGCCACGTGAAAATCCCGGAGTGCAAAGCGCTAAAGACTTCTGAGTGTTACAATATTATGTTACTATATTCGTATAAAATTGCAAAATTTCGCACTTTTAGAAACTTCAAATTAATTATGACATAATTATTTCAAACGTAAAGTAAAGACACACGTTTAGATTCCACAACCACCCTTGACCAAGATAATTTTTGATATCCCGGTATTAGTAATTGAGGGCTATCAAATATATATTACAATCATACATTTCCGTTTCTGGAAGAGAAAAATTGTGCTGACAAATGGTAAGTGAGGGAAGTTAATATATTTTACAAGGCATTCTCTGACGCAACTAACCAAACATTTTTTGCCAGAACATTCACCAAAAATGAAAAATTAGTTGCATTGAAATTTTCTAATTCCTTTTTTTCTAGGTTTTGACTATACGAGACAGGTCTCGATCTTGAAGGGGTGACAAGTTTGAGCTCGTCTAGTCCGCTTATCTGGAATCTCTGGTGGTGGAACAACAGACGAGATTTCTGATGATCACCGACCATAGAAATATCTATAGGAAAGGGAGAGATCGCCCACCTTTCACAATGTGGGCTATTAGGTCATTATCTATGAATTCTACGGTGAATAAATGTCAAACATCTACCTCTGTGGCTAATACCTCAACAGATATTTGAATTACGATATCCACTTTACAAAGAATATGTTCATCAATGGGGAAATAATACAAATCATATGAGCAAATCTATACCACTTTGTGAAAGTATAATATAACTGATAAATGAATGGAATGGAAATCCTATCTGCGAATCTATCCAAGCAGCAATAAGTCGATAGTACCGTGTTATAGTGCTGACCACGACAAAGTATCAAATTATAGTCAAGTAGTGTGTGTCTTACAAACAGTTGAATGTGGAGTAATATTCTGGATCATATCTGGTTTTTACGTATTTTTTACGGTGTATAGTAACATACCGTAAACACATAAATAAATAAAACAATGCGACATAACACAATTCACGTCACGTGGTGTATTTTATGGCTACATGTAGTAGGGTACCATAATACTGTGATAATTATGGTCAGAGCCTACCAAGGTTAACTTAACATAACGCTGCTCAACGTGATTATAGGAAGTGATTAGTGGTACTAAGTTTGAAGGTTAGTATAGAAGTTGGACCCGGAACAGAAAATTCATTCGATTCCTGTAATTTATATCCATACATTTGCATTACTTTGGAAAACGAGTGTGCAAATTGAAGTTTTTAATTATCGGAGATTGTAATTATCGACAGATAGATACGCACAATATATTCACGTACCATCACTTCGTGGTGATATCATTCAGCTGCGTTACAATGATAATCATGCTATTAATCAATACATAAAACCTCTATACAGCATGGAACAGAAGTAACTCATAATAATATGATTAAATGGAAGAAAGCTTAGTTTTTATACCACTTTTAATCATAACTTGAAAACGTTACTATAGTTTTAACACCGACGTGCCATTATCAAACAGATACATGATAAAGTATGAAGTAAACAATAAACACTTCAAGTATAAATAGGAACTAAATTACAATAGGGTTAATAAGATTACAATTACGATTAAGGGATCTTCGGAAATTCCGAAAGATATAGATCCCGGGAAAATACAGTGTGAATTAGGAAACAATTCGTGCATTAGGATAATTATACTGCTCCCACTAAGTAGGTAAGAGGTCGATTCCCAGTACCGGAAAACTTGTATTGTTTTTGTTGTTACTATGAAATCTTTCACAGGGACAGCCGATATCCATTGTTTCCGTAGTTCATTATCGTTAAGAAAACTAACTAAACGCGGGAAGAACCAATATAAGCATTCATTTCGGAACCCATTTTGCAACGTACTTTATCTAGTCACAACACTCTTAAACATCCTTAGTTACAGGTTAAAATACGTTCCAATCATAAGAAAGAGGTTCAACTATGTTTAATTTTAATATTTATTACCCGTCACACTCAATACTGACCACACGTCATTAAGACTAAACGGTACTATCGTGAGCCTCTTGTTGCTGACTTCATATTGATTTTGTACTCAGCGTACATGCCTTGTACTGCAGAGGGTATTGATCTGATTCGCTCTAGCTCTCGAGGCTCTAGCTCGTATACATCGCTGGTTTAAATTCAATCCATATGTCTCCAAAGATGAAATACATTCACCAGATCTATCCAACTGTAACATACGCCATGAAGAATTTGTATTCCACTTCCACTTTCTGGGCGATACAATCTAAGCTGGAATTAAGTACCTCTAATGACCAAAGGAAACCATGAATCACGAAATTCATCCATTACTATAAGAAATTGCACAATATTGATCCCAGAAGAAAGCCCAAATGGTGCCAGAACAATAGGGGCGTGCTTCACAGAGCATCTGCCTTCGTTCTAGAATTATTGAACAACACGTTGTCAGTTATTGCACTGTTTAGGTCGTTGAAAGAATACTAAAACCAGAACGACAAGCAAATGGATTTTTGATGCAAAAAACTATTCAATGTACTTACCTACTCTTAAAATGATTTCCATTTATTAACTTTGATTCATGAATCTCTATGCGGTTTTGATAACAAAGCTATTGTAATGTATCAATGTCAATTGGTCAATACTTTCATGTTCCTAGGTTAAAACGATTCCGTGGTCTAAATATTCTACAACGAGAATAATTGGAATTAATCAACATTTCATTGATAGAATTGTGTCGGGTGATTTGTATTAAACGTTCAGCAAGAGATTGTATTCATTCCATATCAACGCAACATGTGCCAGATATAATTGACGTCATGTTTGAAACGCCGTTTTTAATAATAATAAAATGTGGAGAGCAGAGTCATCGCGTATCATATTTGGGACATGTGGTTCATTCGACTGATATTTACTTACACCATTATTGTGGTCTCTTGGGATCTGTGCAAAAACTTCTAGGCGTCGCTCAAATCCTCAACTTGGAACTCAATAATGTAATTATAATATTGAGTGCAATACTTGGAAACAAAGGGGATATGAATTGAGGCTTTGTATACATTTTGCACCGAAAGAAAATTTGACACAACTTATTGGCTGGGGATTGAGGTTCTATTCTATGTCCATTATCATTATTTAAATAACAATATCTAGAACTTCAATGGTGCTATGTCCTCCATGATAATCGATTGTTTACGAGCTCACGAAACGTTTTTCTATGAAGACAAAATATGCATTGTGCATTCATCTAATCGCACACAAGTGTAAATGTTGAGGTGCTTAAACAGAGATAAATAAAGTGAAAGACGTAACATAAAACGAGGAGTTTGTCTTATAAATGGATTTTCCTGCAACAATATGAGTCACTCACTAGTGAACTATATTTACTATCGTATGAATCCTTTCTTCATGTTCTAATTTTGTACGTACGCACATTATAACTATATTTTTACGATCACAATCACCTACTTAATTAATATTTGGGTGCTAGTTTTTATATAGAATACACTTCCCAATGATCGTTGAAACGTGAAATGTTAGACGTAGCGAAGGCTTAATAAATTGTATGTAATTACTATTTGATTATAGTTCACATACTCAAATTAAGAGTGGAAAAACTATGAACGTTTCTATCAAACGATTTACGTTATTGGCTATACTTCATTAAAAATAAACGCTAATGGGCGTTCGGATATTTTCGGAATTAATTAATTTATTTAGATGTTTGGTCAAATAGTCCTGAATATCCATAGCATATTGGATTTTGAAATGATCGTCGTAATTAAGATATAATACTTTTGCAAAACGATTCATTTCTTCAATTCATTTACCACTTCGATCATCCTCCATTGAACGTTTAGTTCCACAATATATACGTAATTCCTAGCTGTCTTAAATCAGATAAGAAATGGCTCTCAAGGACGTTCTAGAAAACAACGTGTGTTTTGGTCAAACAGACGATTTGTATTCAGATCCAAAGTCTACCCTTTATAACAAATATAAAGGTCTTCATAAAGATAAACAAATAAAGCGTGTTTTGAAAATGCTGAAAATAAATAGAGGCGTTCACGTCTTTGCCAAAAATATTTTTTAAATTGTTCTTATTTTTCACGAGACCTGTTCCTTTCAAGTATTTATTTTTACTGCATCAATACTTATAATACTAAAAAACTAATAATTAGTTTAAAAAACGATACAAAATATATTTCTTTCTGTCTAAACATTATGGACAGTATAAAGTCCTGTTCCATTGTAATACCTATAATACAATTATATACGTCTATTTTGTTATTATTCTTCGGACTTTACTGTTTGGAAGGGCTCGTGTTTCGTAATTGTGTACAATTGGATGTAATAAATGTTTGTTATTCATGTAATAATTTTTTTTTCGCGGAGGTGAAGAAAACCCTTTATGGGGAGGTTATGAGCCTTTGGGTCTCATGATGTACTGTGAGAGGCATACCCACTAAAAACTTCACTCTCTTTGTAGACTTGACTGGCTATTGCCTCCGGTGACACTTAGGCCTGCTGGCCCATTGTATCTCGCCTTTGTTTTGTTTCCTTACCGGATCCACTCGAGTATTTTTGTACCTTGTACGAGTATGTACAAGTTTATACTGGGTGTGAACTGTATAACTCTGGTATGCCGTGCGGCTTTCCAAAAATTGCCTCGAATTTACACAGTATGTGTGTCACTGTTTCTGTATCCTTACCGCAAAGTCTGCATGTCAGGTCACCATTGTACAGTCCCATTTTGTTTAGGTGCCCTTTTACTGGCGCATGGCCAGTCATGAGCCCTGTTACGTCTTTTATTTTTTCCCTATTTAGTGCTGATAGGTCTGTCTTTCTTTTGTTACACGGGGCTTTGATGTATATCTTCCCATTTTCGCTTCCTGGGATTTATTCCCAGTATTCTTTGTGGTTTTTCATGATCCAGTCTTCTACAGACCTTCGTGCTGTATGTTTCGGCACCCCCGTGGTCCATTCTGGAGCTGGAGCGTTTTCCGACCCTCTTCTTGAAAGTTCGTCGGCTTTTTCATTGCCTGTCGTTCCCTGATGTCCCGGCACCCAGATTAGCTTAACTCGATTTCGGTCTGCCAGTATTTCAAGTTCATCTTTGCATGTCCATACCAGACGAGATGGCCCCTCCTGACTTCTCATTGCCTTGAGTGCAGCCTGACTGTCAATATGTGGATCTGCTCATCTTCGATGGCTCTCCAATTGTTTTCCTTCACGCATTGGAGGATAGCATATACCTCTGCTTGGAAGACAATGGTGTGTTTACCCAATGAATAGCTGAAACCTGTCTTCGGGTTTCTTGAGTATACTCTTGCACCTGCACCTTTTTCAGTCTTAGATCCGTCTGTATACCAGATCTTTCCCTGTAGAATGCCGCCGAGGTTTGTAAGTTTCCATTCAATCCTTTCTGGTATTGATACCCTGAATGTATCGCTTTGGAATGTGATCTGTTCTCATGCCTAACACGTCCCTGGTCACGATTTTTACGATGCTCATTGTATTTTGTTTTCTGAAGGCACCAAGCCTTGCCTCTCGTTGGATTACCAATTGGAGAGGGGGTTATCCCAGTAGTGTCTAACTATGATCCCAAGACATGAAAGTCTATGTACCTTAATTAGTCTTGTCGTGGTTCCTCTTTGTTGTGTTTTAGGCCACCACGCCAAAGAGGCGTATGTTATTGCGGGTTCAACCACCATGTTGTACAACCAGTAGAGCATGTTCGGTCGTAGCCCCAATTTTTTCCCGAAGGAGCGTCTGACCACAAATAATGAGATTTCCGTTTATTTAATTACTTTTCCCAGATGTTGGCTTCAGTTCAGTGTCGAGTCTGGTGCCACCCCGAGATATTTGACTTCCCCTTTTATCTGTACAGCTTCTCTTCGAATCTTCAGAGGTCCCAAGCCCTCTAATTTGCGTTTACGAGTGAATGCTGCTATGGTGGCTTTATGTAATAAGTTAAGCTGTTTAGAATAAATTTATCAATGGTTTAGTTTTTGAGAATTCATGAAAGTTTGTTCCATTCCATATTGGATCGGTTTATTCGATATACTTTTCGCTCGAATTTGATGTAATTTGAATGATTCTCGATCACATAAATGAAGAAATTGAGAATAAGGTGTAGTCAAATACCAATTTCCTACCCACCTACCGTGCTATTGACTCATTTGCTACAAAGTGTTATTGAATAACGAGTAAGGAGTGTTTGTTGTCGATTTATCTACTTTTACTGATAAATTGCCCAATACGTATATCTTACAAAACAGAAACAAAAAATCATTTTATTCAAATATGATGAACAAATCTTATCTGCGCTTTATTGAATTTATTTTGGTTCGTAGATACAAAATAACGCGCTAACAATATGTTTATCTTATTAATTGGGTCTTCAGCAAATAAATACATTCATCAAAAACAAGATTAAACTACAATTATGAAATGGTTATAAACGGGTATGTTTAAATCATCCCACTTCTTCCAGTTATAAATAATCATCTCAAGCATATATTTGTTTATTGATAACGTTCTACGTGTTTACTTAATGCTGTTTAATTTACAATCTTGACATTTTAAAAAGAGAGTACAATGTACTCTCTTAGAAACTAGGAAATCGTCAATAATCAAGTAAACATTTGGATACAGTGCCGTATCTCATCTAATGCCCAACTTTTTACTTTAATAGATTCGATTAGATTATTTTATGTAATAAGCCGCTTTCTTACATACCACTACTTATTCCATTTAGTAGCGATTGGGAAACTCTAGGCATCTTATTGAATAGCGAGTACAGTAGCAGGGATTCTGAGGAAACCAGACGAAAAGGGGCCGAAACTGTCCCCGCACTCGGTAAAGCAGGGGCAGAACAACCGATTGGACCAGAGCCAACCTGTGGCATTTTTCATGCCACAACGAAATCTGTAATCCAAAAATGGCTCGAGACAGAGCACCGTGTCCACTGGAGGGAACTGCCCCGTATGCCGCACTCCAAGCAACTAATGGGATATCTCCAGCACCAAGGAGTGAAAAATCTGCTGACCTTCAGACAAGAAATACGGAATCTTGTTCCCTTCCTCTACTAAAAAAAAAACAGTAGCAGGGCGAAACGCTTAAAATTTTTATCGCTTGGGCTGTTTCTACTTGTTGAATACCTAAATGCGTATTAATTGTAGGTATGTTATTGATACAGTATATGTGTATTTTCACCGAGAACTAATAAATGAATTCTAAAAATAAAAATTAAAACACATGTTATTATATCTATGCCCTCCAGCTTACTGGGTGCTCCTTTACCTAGATCCTCTTTTCACATATACAATGAATACATAAAAAATATGAAAATAATCAATGCTTAATACTAAAAAAGTTATAATTTGATACTAAAGCGTCTAGTCCAGTACACTATCTTTTGGCCAGGAAATTTCATATATAATTTATCTGAGGCGGTTATTATTATGCAAATCAGCCGTCTAAGAATGATGGTGATATTATTTTTGGGTCCAACCCTGTGCTTCATGCCATAACTTCACTTTATGTGTAACAAAAAGAAATAAGGGTTCCAAAATCGTCACTCGCTAAGTTCGTAAAAGTAAGCCTAAAATTACATACCTACCTTTTCGTTGTAATCTATTATAAAATTGATTACGCATTTCACATACTCATTTACATTGTATTGTGTATTTCTGTTACAGGTACCCCAAACTAGGAAGATATTTTTATACAATTTTGATATAATTTCGATAAACTTATACCTTACTATTAATTGTACTCAATTTCATTCTGCGTAATATTAAACGTTTTCAACTGAGTTATGTCTTTCTTATTCTTTACAAAAGTCGTGCAATTCGCCACGCTTCATTTCTTGGAAAATCTGATTTCCTTAATTTTTCGCTTTTTCATGATAACAGGGAACTATTGCTCCTACAGGGCTCCGCTTTCTTCGTAGGACGATTATTTTAGCAGATATCCTGCTCGGCTAAAACTACAATTTTTATATTTTTGGGAAAAATAGCCAATTTTCGAAGATCTGTATCTCGTAACCTATTGGACCTACGGAGCTATGACTGCACTCAAATTGTAGCAAATTTTATCCACTTCAAATCTATTGAAAAAAATCCCAAGATTTTGAGGTTTTTCGAACACTACGGAGTTAACGAAGTCTTTCGAATCTGCAAACTTAGTTTTACACTATTGGTATCTATCCTAACAATATCCCAAAAATCAGAACAGTCCAATTTTTTGCGACCTACGATGTTTCAAATGACTAGTCTATGTGGAATATGTTACTTATTTATTGGACACACCTCGTATTCTAGTAGAATAACATTTTAAAGAGTAGCCATACCAAGCTGGGTATAAGATAAGCCATCGTTTATTTACATTGACAAGATTTTGTTTTATTTTCGTGAATACTAAAGACAAATGCTACTACGTGAACGTCGCGAAAAAAAACAACAATTTTCTCGTTAGTCTATTTGTTTTTTAAATGGGATTCACCGCTAATGAAACGAATAAATATCGTACGGTTTCACCAGAATTCGTGAAGAATACGTTACGTATGGTCAACACCTGTTCGTCGAATTCGAAGCCATAATGCGCACACTGATTTCTATAAGTAAATGCGACCTTATTCGTCCTTTGAACAAGAATACGGAACGAGAATATAACCGTTCAAACAAAAACCCATCCAACGACCCTTTTTGCTTTCCTCGTTGGGGACTTGCAGGTGTTTAGAGGGTGTATACATATTGAATAGTTAAACATAACACATTCATCTTGAAATATCAGTGTCATGAGTCCTTATGAAACGTAGCAGTCAGTGGTGTAGGGAAAATGCGAAATTCACAGTACCATTAAAAGTCCCTCCCGTTTATTGCCACTTGACCACTATGTTAAACACGTATATCGACTCTACCCCATAAACACAATTTGAGTTTTCCGGCGCAATAGAAAGGACGGAAATATTCGGCAATTGTCTAAATTTCGGATTAGTCGATTTCAAGTAGAAGTGGGTATCTTTGCGCTTGCCCGATGCTTCTATTGGATACAGAAACGCTGTTCACTTTATGAAAGAAATGACGTCATAGTTTTACAACCAATTCACATGGAAAATTTTCCTAAATAACTGCCGCGCTATCTTCGTCAAAGCAGATATATTCCGTTGTTTTAATAGTTGGCCACATTGTAAGGAGTTGCCGATGAAAACTGTTGATGAATTGAAAAGACTTGACAGTACTTGACAGTAGACAGTTCATTATTCGTTGTAAATCTAAATTTCGATAGGATGGGACCTTTTGGGCTACCAAGTAGCCATCATTAGTTTTTTTTTAGTGGAGAAGCCTTTATCAATAAACAGTGTACTCTGATGATGGCTACTTATTTGTATCCGAAAGGTCCTAAGAATTTTAACAGTATTTTTAGTGGATAAGCCATTATCGGAGTAAACAACAGTTTACTCTGTTGATGGCTACTTATTTGTATCCCACAGATCCTAAGTACTTTAACAGCATTTTTAGTAGATAAGTCATCGTCAGTTCACTCTGATAATGGCTACTTGCTAGGCAAAAAATCCTGAGTACTTTAATAGTATTTTTAGTGGATAAGCCATTATCGGAGTAAACAACAGTTTACTCTGTTGATGGCTACTTATTTGTATCCCACAGATCCTAAGTACTTTAACAGCATTTTTAGTAGATAAGTCATCGTCAGTTCACTCTGATAATGGCTACTTGCTAGGCAAAAAATCCTGAGTACTTTAATAGTATTTTTAGTGGATAAGGGTGAACATTTCATTTATAGTAACCTCTTTATGTTTAAAACAGAATTATTTCTCATATAGCAATGAATTTATTTGTTAGGGGTCACCGTTATTGCCTTTACTAGCTGAAATATTTATGTATTATCATAATTTATTCAAAAATTGGTATCGATATGTGGATAATACGTTAGTTTATTGGACTCTAGTGCACTACAAGTGTTAACTCGTGTTCTATTTATTGATTCTTCAATACATAGTGAAGTTTCTAAGGATTATATTTGATATAATATTAACACAGTCATCTGTAATAAAATAAAATCTCTCCCTGATATCATTTGTTTCGTAGTGAACCGAGTATGCAAGCAATGGTGTCATTGGAAATATTATGAAGTATCTCTGATAAAGCTGACATGCGTGTTGACATGTCTCATTGTTTGCTTCAATATGTTTAATCTTCTATGTGGATGATTAAATTTATTATTCGTCAGTCAGTCACAAATAGCAAAATGTGTAAGTATCATGTTGCTCATTTGTTTCGAATAATCAACAGGAAGCGACAAATGTTTATGTAAGTGGTGGGTATTAACTGCGTGAAATACAATACAGCACGAAATATGCTATGTTAGAAGAAGACACAAAATCTAAATTCTCCTGTTGTTTCGCAAATTACATTGTTCGTAAGATTGTATCTAAGCGAAGTGAAACTTTTTAAAAAGCGTCGTTTTGGAGCGTGTTACGTGTATTTTGAATTGTTGACATCTGAATTAAGAGAGAATATGCTAATAAAATTATATGAGGTCTGATCCCAAACGGTCTTGGGCATTATTTCATAAAAAAAACTCTTCGGTTTGGGCGAGCCGTATTAAAACTTTAAACGAGTGTTAAACCATCTAGGAGAAGAACAATTTACAGTTGACGCTTTCACATCCCCCATCTTGATAAGATTGAAGTAGACATGTTGAAGACAGAGTACCAGGAATTTGACTTCTTTCTTTATCGGCTAACCCATCTTGGTCTCTTCTCTTTGTCAAATTATTGAAGTCGATTTTTATTCATTTCCCCATAATTTGAACTTATTAATATCTGTCACTATGAGAATTGTTGTTTACTCTGATGATGGCTTATCCACTAAAAATCCTGCGGAATTACTGAGGACCTTTCTGCTACCAAGTAGCCGTCATCAGAGTAAATAACAGTTTACTCTGACTCAAGGAAATGCATCGACATGAGATGTCGTCTGGCGATGACGTCTACTCCCTGTTAGGTTCGGTCACTGATCCTCTGCCAGTCGACATAGGAGAAAATAGAGCTTTATGATACAAAATACTCTAGTTTGCATTGTACATTCCGCAGATTCTTTGAGTTGTTCCTTGAAACAATCCCAAACTTAGTCTTCTTCTCACAATTTTTCCAAACTACCCATTCTATCAAACGAGGTACGTTCCGACTAAACGACAATATCTCGAAGAACGTAAAACAACAATACGAGTATATTGTTGTTGGGTTGTTAAGATTAATAAGATTTGGCCCCCTTCGATTTTTATCTACTTCCAAACTTGAAGGAATGGCTCGCTGAAAAGAGATTTGACTCCAACGATGACCTCATCACTGAAACAAACGCCTAACGGATGGCCGAAATCGTATTCATCTTCTATTTTGTATTCTAACTTATTTAGATTTGAGTTATCTCATGATCGCTTAATTGGGAAACAGTTACGCCACTGAACAATGTTATTTGTTGCGAAACGTTTAGATAAAAACGGAGGGTGAGTTAGGTCATGTTTTATTTTCCTCAACGTCTTACGTCGCTCAGATATTACAAATTTATGCGTCAAGAAGTTTTCTAACTCCGTAAATTAGGGTATACAAGCATACCAGCTAGATTTTACAGTGCGTGTATATGATGAAGCATGTGGCACTGTCACGAGAAACGCTGTTTTTATTTGTGGAAAGATGTGATGCACATGTTCGTGTTCTCACGGTTTGTGATTGGCCATGTGTGTATGTGTAAGGTTAGACTAGGTTAAGATACGAAGGGTGGCGAGGCAACCCCAAGAAACACTTGTGCCTTTAAGAAGACCAGTTTTTGTTGACATTTCTTGCGCTTAACATGAAATGCATGGGGCCAGTTTTTGTGACACGTTCATATTAAAGTGCATTATCCCTTAGGGTTTATTTTTAACTTGAACAAGTGTCTTTACATCTTTCTTCTATAAGCCACACGTAAAAAATATGCTTACACAGATGAACGCTGGTATTCTCGGGACATGGAATTAAATGTTCCAACACATTGTCTGAAACAGAAAATACAGTTATCTACAATACGGTACGTTTGCTATAACAAACTATGGTGCAACATTATGATAAATTTTAACAGGTACAATGTACAGGGTGTCCTCGAGCTGCGTGGCAAAAATAAAACCGAAGATTCTTTGATTCGAAAAAAATTTGATGAGCCTTTTTACTCTTGCCTCAAGTGTCCTGTTTAGCCGGTCGAGGGCTTCAAAGTTGCAAAAATAATTTTGTTTTTTCGGTATAACTTGAGAACGTGATGACGGACTTTTACAATATTTGGCAGGTGAGTTAGTGTCAATAATAGCCGTGTTTGAGAGTGGAGCACAGAGCCTTAGAGACCATAGAAATGGCTCAAACTTGAAGATGTAACGGGAAAAGTTTCCAGAACTTTTTTATGGTCGATGTAATTCACTCAATATTTTTTACGTATATCGCTTATCTAATTTGAAAACTTTTTTTCCTCCTAAAAAATTTTGATAAAATCAACGGATTAGCTTGTGAAAATTAATTTTCGAGTCTCTGCAATTTTGACTTACTAATTTTACTTGATTAAAATACCTTAGTTGCCTTTGCTTTTCTAATGTCATTTTGGCATTTGGAGAATTTATTCTCAAAACTGTCAGTTTTTACTTTGCTTTCCGTAAAAAATTCATAAAATTATGGCTCAAAATTTCACTAACACTGAAATGGTTGATATGTTATTGATTTATGGACTTTGTCGTTGCAATGGCCGGAGAAGTGTACAAGTTTATAGGGAAAAATATCCGCACCGCAGAATTCCAAATCGGCAAACCTTTGCTAATATCGAGAGGCGACTTCGCGAAACTGGCAGATTTGAAGCAAATCGCAGAGAAACTAGACGCAGACGGACAAGAAGGACGTTAGAGCTCGAAGAAGAGATACTGGAAGCGGTTGCAACTGAACCTAGGATAAGCACACGACGTTTGGGACTTCGTATTGCTGCCTCAAAATCATTAGTTCATAATGTACTGAAAGAAGAACTGTTGTATCCCTATCATATTAAAACAGTTCAAGACTTATTGCCCATGGATCCAGGTTATTGGCTAGATTTCTGTCGGTTTATTGTCCAATGACAAAACGCAAACCCCAATTTTTGTAGAAGAATTCTGTTCACGGACGAAGCTACATTCACGAGATGTGGTCTTTTTAACCTCCATAATGAACATTTTTATGCTGATGAAAATCAGCATGAAACGGAAGTTACACATTGTCAGAATCAAACTAAAATCAATGTTTGGGTTGGAATTGTGGATAACTTTATTATTGGTCCTACCGTTATACCCGATCGATTGAACGGGGAGAACTACTTGAACTTTTTGGAACAAATGCTACCTGAACTGTTGGAAGACTTGTCCTTACACATTCATCGTGACCTTTGGTTCATGCATGATGGTGTACCTCCTCATTTCACATTAGCTGTGAGGCGACATTTGAATGCGGAATATCCAGATCGCTGGATAGGTAGAGGACACGATGCACCAGTGAACTGGCCGGCCCGCTCCCCTGATTTGACGCCCTGCGACTTCTTTCTATGGGGCGCTTTGAAGTGGAAAGTTTATGCAGCTCCAGTAAACACACGAGAGGAATTGTTGCAACGAATTAATCATGAAGCGGATTTATTGAAGAATGATCCTGAAGTACTAGCCAGAGTTCAATCCAATTTCTTGAAACGAATTAATTTGTGTATTCAGGAAAATGGGCAACATTTCGAACAATTGATGCTTTAGCGATTTCTCAAAAAGTTTTGTTGTTTCTTTTAATTTAGCATTTGTTTTTCCTAAATAATCACATTTCTATTGTTTTTATTATTATTATTATTCGTGTTTTACCGAGATATTAACCATTTCAGTGTTAGTGAAATTTTGAGCCATAATTTTATAAAATTTTTACGGAAAGCAAAGTAAAAACTGACAGTTTTGAGAATAAATTCTCCAAATGCCAAAATGACATTAGAAAAGCAAAGGCAACTAAGGTATTTTAATCAAGTAAAATTAGTAAGTCAAAATTGCAGAGACTCGAAAATTAATTTTTTCAAGCTAATCCGTTGATTTTATCAAAATTTTTTAGGAGTAAAAAAAGTTTTCAAATTAGATAAGCGATATACGTAAAAAATATTGAGTGAATTACATCGACCATAAAAAAGTTCTGGAACCTTTTCCCGTTACATCTTCAAGTTTGAGCCATTTCTATGGTCTCTTAGGCTCTGTGCTCCGCTCTCAAACACGGCTATTATTGACACTAACTCACCTGCCAAATATTGTAAAAGTCCTTCATCACGTTCTCAAGTTATACCGAAAAAACAAAATTATTTTTGCAACTTTGAAGCCCTCTACCGGCTAAACAGGACACTTGAGGCAAAAGTAAAAAGGATCACCAAATTTTTTTCGAATCAAAGAATCTTCGGTTTTATTTTTGCCACGCAGTTCGAGGACACTCTGTATATCTACGATACGAAGATTGGTCAATAACTCCTTATAAAACCATTGAAAACACATTAATTTGGGTTGATTGTGAAGCATACCCCAAATCCCTGCGACCAATCAGTCTCACATCATTTGTCCTAAAAACGGTGGAGAAAGCATGTGATAATTATATGAAAACATAAATCTTGAATTCATGGCAGCATGCTTATCAAACGTGCAAATCTACGGACCGCATTGTGCAACTGACAGATAAAATCCAGGATGCCCTGGGGAGTAAAGAAACTATAATTTGTGCCTTTCTAGACGTAGAAGGGGCTTTTGAAAATACATTACCTGAAGCAGTCAAAAGAGCACTAGAAGATAGAGGAGTATATAGGATGACAACCAGGTGGCTGTCGCCACTGCTCTCCACCAGAATAGCACTACTAAAGAATGATGCCAATCGATGGAACTTAATGTCAACCCCACCAAAACCACCTCATTTGCCTTTACAAGGAAAAGGAATCCTAACCTCAAAACCATCGATCTGTCTGGGAGCGTTATTGAGTGGAAGTCACAGGTAAACTTCCTGGGAATTATACTAGATAAAGGGATTTAAGGGATTACAAAATCCCTAATGTTGTTCCTCAGACCGAGTTAGAACATAGCATTTTTAACATGCTCACAATCTGTTTTGTCGATTTATTGAAGTTAGAAAACAAATTGTAGACTTTATTAATTCCTGAAGGATAATAAGTGAACCGTTTGAATTTGATTGAACTATTTGAAGGTAGTGGTCAGAATTTGGTTAATTGTTGGCGTTCCATTCTCCTTTTTCGTTCAGAAATTAAGTTATTGATCAAAGATTTGCCAAAACCATTGTCCATTGACTTGTAATTGAACGATTTTCAATGGACATTCCAATTATAGTTATAGTAGTTTCTTCAGCATCTTCAATGTTGTAATTTTTCGTAAATTATTTTTTAACTACTTGAAAATAGCTTTATTATAGGTTGTCTTCTTTCTGGATAGCATTGAAATATATTTCGGAAGCAATTTCATAATTATTATTACTTTGAATAAAGCATTGTAGCATATTTCACGTAATCCTCTTAAGACATCTTCACATTTACGATTAAATGGGATGTAATTATGACGGAAACAACATTATTAATATGTTGTTTGCTGGCACACAGATGAAAACTGTCAGATGACACACGACGCTTACTTGGAATAATATAAAACAACTCAAAAGATGTCTACTTAAAGATTATTTGCGTTATTAAATACACATCAAAGGCAACCCAGCATATGATATAAAAATCTTGGCTTCCGGATAGATTCCGCGTCACAATAGAATGACTTGATGCCGACTTTTCGCCGACCATCACAGGTGGCATCTTCAGGATAGGCTTGAGGGCTTGAGCCCTGAACTGAGAATGATTCTTCTGGTTTCTGTCACATCCAACTACTGCTTCTTTTTTAAATTCTGTATTATACAGAAAACGATTGCTAAAGAATGTAAAAGTTGTTTTTCTCTAACTTCACAGATAACCAAGATATTGACATGTGTTTAAAAGTCGAAAAGCCAAACTTTTGTTTATAACTCGGAAACAAAAGACGATAGCACACATTTGTTTTCGCCATTGAATTTCGTCTAAAAAAAAGAGATCCAGAATGTGTCTTCCTTTTTTCTGAATCATTTACAGTTACCGTGTTACTCTATACATACATCGGAATTTGCCCATACTGAACATCAGTGCATCACCTTTTATCTTGATTTTTTCGCTCCATCGGTCCAATAACGAAATACAAAAGCTTTATAGAATTTTATTAGTAGGATTCATACACGAATCAATACTAATATGATAACAGGTGAGGTGAAGTTTGTTTGTATTCTTCCATACAAATATTTTTCAGATAATATTGATAAGAGATGATGTGATCTATGAAATATTGCATGCTCCTAAAACAAGGATATTCAGTGAATCAGTTTATTTAGATAAGATATAAATAACACTCTTTTGTTTTGTTTAGTGCTACAGTACTATGGATAATTGAATACAAAATAAATGATAAGATAAAATAAAAAGGGGATACTTCTGATTTCCTGCGGTGTAGTTTTATCGTCTGCGAGGTATGTCTGTCGACCAACCTAGGATGCCGTGCACTAACACAGCACATACATGGGTGTCTCTTCTTCCACGACGCAACCCCTGCATGTGGGCTCATCTACCAGACTCATCGTACAGAAATGTTTGTTGCATGGGGCGTATCCGGTCTAGAATGCAATAAGATGCTGAACGTTAGCTAATTTCTCACTCGTAGCTGCTGGAGATCTCCCATTAATCGCTTGGAGTGCGACATACGGGGCAGTTCTCTCCAGTAGGCACAATGCTCTGTTTCGAGCCATTTTTGGATTACAGATTTCGCTGTGGCCTGAGAAATGCCACAGGTTGGCTCTAGTCCAATCAGTAGTTGTAATTCCTACTAATTCTGTCGCAAGTGTCCCTAGGTTCTAAGAAATTATTTCTCCTTGGTCCGTTGCCTCGACTACTCCAGCATCTATACTTTTTTCGGTCTTGGTGTCTTCCGTAAACCATACGGAATCCCCTGGTATCATATGACGATTGCCGCAAACTATACTAATTTTATAATTTCTTCAAGTATCTATATATATACAACTATTTAGAACTATACTGTGAAGTCTTCCATAACAATGCTTGAGATCACCACCAAAAGCACCCGTGCATGGGACGATCATGTCAGGTCCATTGCGAAGACCGCTTCACAAAACTATGGTTTTCTATTTCGTGCCAAGAGCTACTTCACATTCGAGCAGCTCTTCATAATCTACAAAGTACAGATTCAACCTGTTTTGGAGTACTGTTCACATGCTTGGAGTTTGGCTCCCAAATATACGCTGAAGCACTTGCGAGTTCATTGATATGTCTAGAACATAGTAGAAAAGTGGGAGATCTCTCCCTTTTCTATAGATATTTCCATGGTCGGTGCTCATCAGAAATCTCGTCTGTTGTTCCACCACGAGAAACTACAGAAAGGCGGACTAGACGATCTCAAACTAGTCACCACTTCACTGTCAACCTCGGGATCTGCCGAACTTTTTCCTACCAGACTTCATTTTTTGATCGACAGCGAAGTTTTGGAACTCTTCACCCAGTGAGGTCTTTCCCAATGCCCACAACCTCCAAACCTTCAAGAAAAATACGAATGTCCATCTCCTCTCCCTAAATTCAACTTGTGGGAATCACTTCCATATACGTTCCTGCGGTTTGTTCCTTCTTTTTCCTTAGAAAAAACTGGTATGGATCGCCATATAATATCTGATAATAGGGCTGTCATGGATCGCCCTATAATACTGATTGGTAGGGCTGACAGTGTCGCCCTATAACGTCTCATCAGTTAGCAGGTTCGGTGCTGCGTTATGATATAAGCATAATGTGGAAAGTGTGGACATAGGGGCAGATGGTTGGAATCACAACACTGGTTGCGAAATGTGATGTATCGGTTTAATATTCACAGTACTAACACTAATAACTTATAACTATCACAGATAGCTGACTTTGGTACTTATGACTCTATGTCCACACCTTCCACATGATACTTCTATCATAACGCAGCGCCGAACCTGCTAACTGATGAGACGTTATAGGGCGACACTGTCAGCCCCACCAATCAGTATTATAGGGCGATTCATGACAGCCCTATCATCAGATATTATATGGCGGTCCTGATGATTAATAGTAGTGTAATTGTGTGGAGTACGACTTTAAGTCATAATGACGTCGCTCTCCAAGATCAGTAAATACAAACCCTTTTTGTAACGTGAGCGTTTCGATTCCTGTGCCCCAAAGGACCACCGATCAGCTTATGGCAAACTGTCCCCAGTCGTTAAGAGCTGATCCCCACAAACTGCTGACTCACACTTCGAACTTTATAGATTTCCTCTCGTGTAGTCAATTATGTAAATAAAATAATAATGCCTACATTCTCATCGTCATACAATATCGGAAAATATTATGTATGTATGCAAATCACGTGACTGGAGTTAATTCTGGGAAACATATTTTGAGACGCAGCAGAATGCGCGCCTAATTGTGCGCTGAAGAAATACAATTTTTTTATTGGAAGATGACTGACTTAGTAATATGTTAGTTTCAAAAAGACGATAAAAACATAATGTATTTTTAATTAATTTAGAATCTTTTCGATAAGAGTCTGGTACAATAATGAATATTTAATTAGCTTCAAGTTATTCTCTCTTTATATGTTAGTTACAGTTACTAGTTTCATGATACCGTCAGTACACATAATTTACTGGACATTCTATTACGTCTATACATACTGTAGAAAGTAAAATTGTTTCCATAGCTTGTGGCTATCGATTTCAGAGTAACTTTCTTACATAGTCAGTGTATCTGGTAGCATATGACAGTAATGAGTTAATTTAATGAAATATTCTTCAGACTGAAGTCGTTGAAACTTGAAGAACCAATGAATAATGAAAATTATCAAAAGCATTACTTAACAGAATAAGTTATTATAAACATTATAGCGGTCGAAAGTGAATGAAACGTTAATTGAAATTCCAACAATAATTAAACTTTATGAAGTTATGAAGAGTGGTGCATTTCGAAGGGGATCGAGAATGAGAACCCCCACAATGAGCATAGCTCAACTCGGTCACACTAATCTTCTTTACCCTTTCCCATATTTGATGAGATTTTATAAGCGTCCGACCCTTCAATAACCAACAGGTAAATGTCTGATAATGAGTTTTAAATAAATTATAATGTACGGGCCACACCTCCTTTTCTCTTCTGAAATTTGGAACATTCTATATCCTTACTAAGAAACACTTTGGGACGTATTAGGGTTTTCCGGAAATGACATCAACTTTCGATATCTAAATGTAATAGACTGTATATTATCACACTAGAATGATACCACTTAGTTAATATTTCAATTGTCAGAACACACATTTTATTTTACGATCTAATGAGCTATGAACCTACTAATATTATTAGAAATTACAAATAATGCTACGCTTCCCCATTGATGATTCTTTGCAATTTTACCATTATAGTACCATTTGATATGAAGAGTGATCCATACATCAATAACTTCCTACACACTTAAGAACCGAAAGTACATCATATAAATTATAAAAGAGTTCACACTGTGAATACACTACAACACTATAGATAAGAAATAATCTCCCTTGTCTGGAGATAAATCGGATATTAATAAATTGCTTTCTCGTTTATACATTTCCATACACTTAGATATTTGTCCAAACTGTGTTTTAAAAGTGATAAACTTTCTTGAGACATGGTGTGACATGTACTCAAAATATGTTCAGCTAACGCTGATTTTAAACCATTATTTTCCTTTATATTTGGCAAAATGATCTTTATACCGAGACTACTTGGTAATACTTTAACAGTATTTTTAGTGGATAAGGGTGATTATTTCTCATTTATAGTACATCACATATGATAATAAATAGATAAGGATGTGGAAAGACGTCAAATTATAATCTATGTCATTGCATTAAAAGTGTATTCGAATTGACAACATAATGTTTCATACTTATATCTCTTCTTCAACATATGTTATTTGCTCAGATTTGATGCTGTATAAACCATTCAATGATGTTTCAATCATTTATCTATTGCTTTTTGAACCATTTATTTTAGGCTGGTTTCAACGATTTAATGCTGTTGCAAACATTTAATACTGTTTCTTCCTTTTTAGAAAGGTATTGGGTGACGTTTCCAATACTTTGCTATAGTATAAAGCATCATCCATTATGATAAGGGACTATCTGCAAGCAATTGCTCTTGAAACCATTTTATTTCTCCATGATGATGTGGATTGCTTGAACCGAATATAAGTCTTACTACTAGCGGCCAATAGTGTGGCATGAGTTAAATTGTATGACAAATGTTAATAATCATGTACTAACTTAGTCATAAACTCAATTATAGTACTAATTTTCGTTATACTTTGACACAAACCTCTCCATTGATTAAAATTATAAAACATGTTCCATTTCATGATATGTTGATTGTAAATGCCCCTCCCCTCTTTAATAATAATATGCAATAGTATTCAATATATGCCATAATGCTTGAACAGTTATGCAAAAGTATTCAACATAAGGCATATTGTGTGAACATTTACGCAATAGTATTCAATCTATTCCAAAGTATTCCAACATGTATGCAATAGTATTTAAACTATGTCATAATGTTTCAACATTTATGTAATAGTATTTGAAATATGCCATAATGTTTGAACATTTATACAATAATATTCATCCTATGACATATTGTTTGAACATTTATGCAATAGTTATTCAACCTATGCAATGATGTTCCAACATTCAAGCAATAACATTTAACCTAAGCCATAATGTTTGAACATTTACGCAATATTATTCAATCTATGCCAAAATGTTCCAACATTTATGCAATAGTATTTAAACTATGCCATAATGTTTGAACATTTATGCAATATTATTTGAAATATGCCATAATGTTTGAGCATTTATACAATAATATTCATCCTATGACATATTGTTTGAACATATATGCAATATTTATTCAACCTATGCAATGCTGTTTGAACATTTACGCAATAGTATTCAATCTATGCCAAAATGTTCCAACATTTATGCAATAGTATTTAAACTATGCCATAATGTTTGAACATTTATGTAATAGTATTCAACCTATACAATGATGTTTGAACATTTAAGCAATAACATTCAACCTAAGCCATAATGTTTGAACATTTACGCAATAGTATTCAATATATGTCAAAATGTTCCAACATTTATGCAATAGTATTTGAAATATGCCATAATGTTTGAACATTTATACAATAATATTCATCCTATGACATACTGTTTGAACATTTATGCAATAGTATTCAACCTAAGCCATGATGTTTGGAAACGTAGTAGTTATTCCACATATGCCACGTTTGAACATTATTTTATGAAATAGTGCTTCACATTATGCCATAATCATTTATGCTACGTATTTATCTTAGGCCATATCAAGGAATCATATCTCAGTTGTGTGTAGTTGATAAACACGTATGAGGGTATCACTGAGTGTTCAAACAATTTTCAATATACTGCTATTCAATAATTGTATCTTCTACCTTAGCGTTTTATTTACATTTTACTTTTCAAATCAGAGTTCTTTTATCGTTAATTCACTTTATTGATCTAAGTAATGTACTTAAAGTATCGCCATAGTGATATGCGAATAAGTTTCCAATATAAGGTGATTCGACCTGGTTGTTATCGATTTAACCCGTGACACTATCCATTCTACACGTCCTACAAAATATTCGAAGTAAAAGCGATCGTATCTTTATCTGTTCAGAATGACGAACAATAAATACAATCTTTCTTACGCAAATCGAGGAAAATATACCAACGGCCTTTCTGAAATGGCGAAAACCAGATTACTTGCTTATTGCTTACAATGAGCTGTGCACTTATTGCTTAATGCAAAATCATTTTGTATTTGTTGCGTGCGGTCATTTTTCGGTGAAATCATAACACCGTGATATGTTAATGATGATTTTATATCAAAGGTGAGCCTCGATCGTTCAATTTAATAAATTGATATTTCACAAATACATTTGAAAGTTTACAGGTTATCTATAATTTTGTATTATTACAACCTTATGCAATATCACAAAAAGGTCAACCAACCTATAGAACAAAAAAAAATGCTACCTAGAAGAACGACAGGTCTTTCTTTCAAAGTATTCGTTTGTTCAGCTGATGATTCTTTACATTTGTACATGAAATATAATAACTATGATAATTTACCCAATTACCTAGATAAATTATTAACATATTTACAATCAACTAGGTTACTTCAAAGAATATTTGAAATTTCTCTTCAGCAAAATCTAAAAGTACCACATTTTAGATTTTCAATTTGTTTTGTGGTTAGGTTTGCCCTTAAAAGATAATTTTTTGAATATCTAACTGAACATAAATACTACTTTAGTTCACTCTAATGGTGGCTACTTGGTAACCTAAAGGTCCTCAGTATTTGAGAGTATTTTTAATGGATAAAGGTGAATATTTCTCGACACAGTTAGTAGGCTTATGCGCAACATGTATATCATAAATTTTTAAACATTTCTTAATTTTCTCTGAGGTCCCCGGAAAATTGTCAAAATCAACGCCCCTAAAAACCTAATAATCGATATGTAAAACGGCTGAAAAAAATCCGGAAATTGGAAAATTAGGCTATTTTTTGGATATTATATTTTCCCACATTGATATACATCGTTTTGAACGATTAGCATTTTTCACTTTCTTATGCGATTTTTCTCGATTACAGTGATTATTTGATAAAAATAGGTATATATTTATATACATTTCTATTTCCCGCCTCTGGCGTTTTTTGCGAATATCTCCGGAACCGTTTATCGTACAAAAGCATTTTATACTTATAGTAAGCTATGTTCTGGGTGATAAAAAAAAATTTTTTACTCTTAATTGGTGAAGACTTTGAAGGGGTAGTGGGTGTTTTTCTCCCCAACTTCTACGCCACTGAAAAAAGTACGGTTTTGAGACAACCATTTGAACCGCCAACACAAAAAAGGTACTCTTGGTCATAAGCTCTAAAGTTGACCGTTTTCGAGAAAAATCAACTTTTATGTTGAAAAACATGGTCAATTCTTACTAATTAAACAAAATTCATTCAAACGTTAGAACAAGTAACAAAACCAAAGGATTGACCATGTTTTTCAACATAAAAGTTAATTTTTCTCGAAAACAGTCAACTTTAGAGCTTATGACCAAGAGTATTTTTTTTGTGTAGAAAACATTGGCGGTTCAGATGGTTTTCTCAAAACCGTAGTTTTTTCGGTGGCGTAGAAGTTGAGGAGAAAAACACCCACTACCCCTTCAAAATCTTCACCAATTATGACTAAAAAAGAATTTTTTACCGCACAGAACATAGCTTACTATGAGTAGAAAATGCTCATAAAAGCTGTTTTCTGTACGATAAACGGTTCCGGAGATATTCGCAAAAAACGAATTTTTTTTTTCAATTTCAACACCCTGTATCTCGAAAACGAAACCTTCCACGACATATGTTTATAGGAACTTTTCTCCTTAAAAACATCTGTTCTATCTCCTGTTGAAGTTTGTCTACAAAAAACTGACTCACCCTGTATATCTATTTAACCAAAATCGATTTCCGGGATAGTGGGACATGTTTTCGGATACATTTTCGTACAAAACTATGAAAAACGCAAAAGTTCTGTCACTTTTGCCTAAAACTACTGGACTATATCATTAACTGGAAAGCCACAAAAAAGAAATGTAGGTCAGAACCGAACATTTTTTGTGGAATTCGATTCGTGGGATTATTCGTAACACATAAAACCTCACCGGTCACCACCCGCCCATTGGGGGCCAGAAATGGCCAAAATTTGCCGATTTTCCACCTCCAGAATTGATTTCAAGTAAATCTGTCGTCAAAATCGTGATCAGCGACCAAAAAAAAACCCTCCGTACATTTTAAATACGAAATTACCCTTTTAGGGGTCATAAATGGAGGGTTTATGTATTATGAATGATCCTGATAACCCCCCGAATCGAAACACACAAAAATTGTTCGATTCTGACGTACATGTCTTTTTTTATTATAGCTGAAATCCCGGCTCATTTCCTGGCTTACATGGGATAACATATTCATTTATTTCTAATTTTGTTACATATCTCTATGAATCTGTATTTGGTAATTTGAATGCTCTTAATAAACAATCACACAAAAACCGTCTTAAGCGCCACACACGTTCAGGACTACCTATCTCAGATAATAATAAATTGGAGTCGTCCCTTTGCTCCTTCAAACAATTGGATTCGATCGGTCAAATGGCCTTACCGCTCTTAATCTACTATTTCATTGATGCCCTGATAAAATATAGCTTAGGAATCATTTGGAAAGCATCTGTATCAGAAATTTTAGAATAATAACGTAAGTAGCAGTGATCCTTTGAATGTAACCGCTCCAAACCAGGAAATACTGCCGAGCCTCGGGCAAAAATACAACTTCTGTTGCTATCGTGGCGATTGACAAGTAAACCAGTTCGGCTGGTAGACTTTTGGAGACTTATGGGGCTGTCAATATGAGGAACGGGGCGCGTTTAGAATTCGATATTTATTTCCTAGTGAAACAGAGAACGATATCGACTTAGGTTCAAGAACGTACGAATCGAATTGATATTTAATGCGGCAGAAACAACAAGGAAGGCTGTGTTTCTCATTGAATAAAGGCTTTCTCTTTCATCCATTCGAACCCGGTAGTTGAAGAATCAGGAAGCGTTCGTCGCCTCGCGTTCACATTGATTATAATTCATTAAAGTTATTTTCAGACTTTAAGTATTCATTATTTGCGAGGCGGTAATAAATATTTCGGTATCGGACAAGGTAGGTATCGTAACGTAGAGGTTTGGTTCTTGTAGCGTTGCGAGTGAATGAATAATTGCGAGTTTTATACTAAAACGTAATTGAGTGTAGGAGACCTTTCGACCTGTTTTAGTAGGTTTATAATTTACCTGATTCGGTAATTGCAACGGTTCGCTTCCGTCGCCTGGTACACTTATCATTCTGTCATCTGACAAATTCGGAAAATTATTGAATAGCGGACGAATTAATAGATTCACATTTAACATTCCACTACTATTATCGTAATAATTTCAAATATACCTAGTCAACTTTACGCAACTTGAACGGCACTATTAATTCCAAGAGTATTTGTAGTTCAGTAAATGAAGCATTTTCAATACCATTCGTCGATTAAAATGAATTTAGGTAAGTCATTATTAATATGTCCCCATTTTGGTTTCGCCGTTTTGAATTAAGGAATTTTAAGAACGGTTCTATTGAATTGTGGAAAAACCTTGAAGAACAAAAATGTTCATTTTACCATGATAACTAACTTCCAAGTTATATAAAAATTTTCGGGAAATAGGTAAAACTAACACATATGCTTATTATTTTCGTCTTTACGTACGTTTCGGTCTCACGACCATCATTAGAAGACGTATCAATGTCTAAGACGCAATTTCTCAAAACTAATTTGTATCATCACAAAGCGTCCTTATTGCATCAATTTCTATTAAATATGCCCACGTCAGGGCCGGATTTAGAGATCTGGAGGCCTCGGGGCAACAAAGGAGTAGACCCCCCCTGGCCCCAAACTATTTGTCTATTGGAGTGAACAAATATAGATCAATGATTTCTGTTAATATTTAAGAACAATATAATCATGTTTGTACAAAGGTAAAGGTAAAGGTAAAACAGCGAAAAAAAATATCAAAGGAAAAGTTGTTTACTAGTGTTTACTAGTCGGAGTTTAAAATATGTTTTTTTCCGAAGTCTATTGTGGGGGCCCCTCTTTTATGGATCCAACCCCTAAATCCGGCGTTGGCCCACGTCGCCGAAACGAACAGAAACACGAGTAATCGAAATTGTAACACATTGATGTTTCAAGTATATGAATCAAGAAACCATTGCTTAGCAATTTTCTTATAATATTAGAAGTCATATCAGATCACAGTATGTAATACGACTGAAGGACTGAGCCAAAAATATAACGTTCGAGTATCCACCTACGAACCAGATGTTGAAGATTTACGAGGTAATAGAAAAATGTTGTCAGATCTTATTAGAAATATTGAGCATTCTACCTAAAATATACTTTTAAAATTGTGAAGATGCATGTAGGTATTTGCAAGGGTTTTAATTAATTAAATTAGTATAAATCTAACTTCATGATTGAATATCTGTTCTATGATATACAGCTTTGGAGTCACGTTTTATGTGAATCATCTCCAGAATAGATATTATGTAATAATTGGTTTCCTTAGATAAAATATTAACATTTTTGTAATCGAATTGTGGTTATAATCAAAGCAGTGTTTAGCAAGGGCGGTGAAATTATCTAAGTTTTTGTTCCTTGTACTATACTTATGGCCATACATTCTTTTTTTGTAATTATTGTTTAGAGATTCCTGTATAAGTCCCATCACAAACTAAACAATTTTATTTACATACTGTGTGGGTGTGGTTATCTTTAGGTATTGAAGGTTTTAGATTTGAAAAATATTTCCCAACACAGCTAGTAGGTTTATACGCAACGTTTGCATCATACTTACTTAAACATTTCATGATTTTCTCTGAGGTCTCCGAAATGTATGGTAATGTTATAAAATTATCTGTATTACCGTTTATGTTATTTGTCTATGACGTGCCATTATAGATTTTGTTTATTTTTTTCTTCAATGATGGGATTGAAGAAAGTTTTTGTGTAGCCATTCATTCCCAGTGTATTAAGAAAAATTTTTAAATTTTTGGGACGGTCCTCTGGATGGGACAATTTAACCGCGCGATCTGTAAGGCTGTTAATAACACTTTTTTTATAACTTGTCGGTGCAACGGAATTGGAGTAAAGTAAACCACGAAGTTTTTATTTTTCCATCTGTATCATGCCTATTGTTCATATCTAGGAAATTTATGTTTTTGCTCAATTCTATTTCACAAGTAAATTGAAGTTTGCAGTGGAAATTGTTAAATTTATGAATCACTTATTGAATTCTATTATTGGGAACACACATTAGGCAATCATCTACATATCGCTTAAAAAAGTACATACAATTAGAATTTTTTTCAAAAATTTGGCGTTTTTAATTTTTGACCCAATTTTTTCTAAAAATATGACTATAGTAAAACAAGTTTTATATTATTGTTTGCATTTTGCATTCGGTTTTTATTATAGTAGGTATATATCTGATTTACCGGATGAATCATTCGGTTCTGGAATTTGCGACTACATTAAATGTTTACAATGTCTAATTTATCTTAATTAATAAAATTTTAGGGATTTAACGATACGTGTATGCAAATTTTACTTAGTTTCAAGAATCCCCTTACGTCGGATTATGGCTACGTCAACCAGCTTGCCAGAGGTGAAGAGAACTAGATAGTAGAGTGACACAACGGGACTAGTGAATCACGTCAAAAGCGTTTCTTCGATTCACAGTGATGGAAAAATAATATGATTCATCGTTTTCACGTGTCTCCTAGTCACATTGAGTCTTGCAAACTTGAATCTTTAGTTCAATGCTTTTAAAATATTCAACGTTACATATTTGAAAATTTCAAATCCATAATACTAATTGGAACGGCGCAATCGTCTTCACAGTTTTGAAATACATACACACAACACATACACACACACGCGAGGTACTTTAGAAAACGGACATTGTTGTACAATTCTGACGAGCAGCCAAAAGCCTACAACATCACAGGAGGCGTCCCAAGAGGCTCCGTACTTGGACCCTTATTGTAGAACATCATGTACGATGCGGTGCTGAGGTTGCCCATGCACACAAGGACAAGGGCTGAAGGCTTCGCAAACGATATTGCTGAGGTTGTCATTGACAAGTACTTGGGAGGAAGCGAATGAGGCGGTCGCCACAATCCACAGGTAGCTCTAGGCGAATGACATGCAATTGGCAGACCATAAAACCGAGGCAATACTGGTGACCAAGCAGGAGAATGAGAGAAACTGTGACACTCACAGTTGGCTGCGACATAACTTCGCAGTCATAATTGCGATACCTGAGACTCCAGATTAGATGCCAGGCTGCGGTTCGACGAACATCTGCGTGTGGTGAGCACGAGAGCAGCTGCAGTGCCCACCACACTGGCCAGAATTATGCCGAACATTGGAGAACCTACTCAGTGCCTCCCAAAGGTACTTACCAGCATTCTCAGCTCCAAGATGCTGTACGCAGCCCCAATCTGGACCGCAGCGGTGGCATCGTACGTTAGCCAATTAATCTCGGTGCCCTACATGTGACGTAAGCATATCGCACGGTCTCGTACGATACCGTGTGTGCTATCGCCGACATGCCACCAATCCGTCTGATGGTAGAGGGAAGAGCGGAGATCTACAGGCGTAGTCGCGAACTTGGAGAAATCGATCGATGCACCATAATCCAGGATGCGAGGATAACGATTTCAGCGCAATGGCATCGCTCTGGAATGTATCCACCAAGGGGAGATGGACTCATGTCAGATGTTGCCGCATGAACCAGTAGGAGGCACGGTGAGGTAGATCACTACCTAGTGTATCTGCCAACCAGTGCCAGAGGACGTAGAGCACTTTCTGTGCCATTGCAGCGAGATCCGTCAAGGGAATCTACAGCAGTAGTTGTTCCCGAAGAATATCGTTAAGGAGATGCCTGAGTGACACACCACTCGGAATGAGGTGACCGCCTTCGCGGGCACCGTATTGAAAGAGCTCAAACGTACAGACAACGAGAGAAGAGCCAAGCAGTGGCGTAGAAAGAGACGTTGAACGTCTGGATCAGGGAAGGGCGCATAGGTGGTTCCACGGGGTGCTGGGACGTAATGGGTGGTGGTTTGGTGGGTAGATATCCCACAAACTGTGAAGCGCGGGCTTCACAACGTCTTTTGAAAAAAAAACCACACACACACAGCACACACGGACATAATCTTAAAAATAGGTAAGATTGATCCAAAAAGGCTTAAAACGAAAACAACGTATAGAGAGGGAAGAAAAATTTACCTCAATAGGTTTATAATGTATAGTATAATGTATAATATATTCTGGCGCCTCCAAATGTTCGACAGAACACCTGGAACCATTGAACTCCTCATGTGGATAAGCACACATGAAACATTAAATACAACTTGAGCCATATTTGTTTTGTGAATCTAATTTTCTGTGGGAATGTTTGTATATTCGATCAATTTATTTTAGTCATCTTTACATTATACACTTATGGAGTACACATTTTATCTAAGTTCAAATAAAACGTTTGACGTTGCGACTTTGCTAGCACTCATAGCCTCCTGGAATTGGAAGACTATCACCTGGAATTTGTGACGTCACCACATGGGGGGCCGACTTTACAAGTCGAAGCGTGTTGTATACTAATGGAATTCGGTTTTGAATAACATTTTCAAATTACTTTATTTAATATTTGTGACTTTTCAATTAAAGAATTTTAATAAATATACACTAAAAAGTGGCATACAAGTACACTATTTTTTGTGGTGTAGTAGCCAGTGATTAATCATAGGAGAAGGAATGTACTGGAATATAATTTTATTTTCTGCAAAAAACGAAATCTTCAAATTGTTGTCGATACTAAAACCTGAAACAATCTTTGAAATAACAATCATAATTCTCATTAAAAGAAACTAAAAAAAAACTAATGCTGCTTTTAGAAATTTTATGAAAAAATTCAGTAAAGCTTCTTATTTGAGCCAGGTATGGAAATCAATCTTATTACGATGTTCTAGAGTTAATCGTCTTTCTTCAGGATGTTTACATTTGATTGGAACTTTCTTTGACAAATAGAAAGGTTGATCAGGAAAAATAGAAGATACGCAATCTTAAACAAATTCAAGAATCATTCTAGACGACTCAAGTACAGATCCATCATGGTTCGTTGTCTTGTATTTTCTAATAATGTGAAGGAAATTACTCTAATCCATGCTCCAAACTCATCTGGTGGAAAAACAAATGTTGAATAATAAGTATTATCTGGATCACTGGCATAGTTTCTATTGCAGTTCGGTACACAACAGTTGGTATCTGATATTAAATGATAGGAAATAAGTGTAATGAATTCCCGCATCAAGATCAAGATACAACCTTCCAAATTATCGATAAGACAAACTATTTATAATTCAAAACACTGTACCGGTCTTATGAGATTAAAATGGTCTAAGACACTAAGTGCCTAACAAACAACACGCTATTTTATTGTCACAGTTATCACTTCACTCAATCTCTTAAACTATACTTTGGAGGATTGTTTCCAACTTAAATAAAACTGACTTTATTCAATTACTGTATTTTCTGTAAGTAGATACGAATAGATTCACCGACTGACTAACGAATTCTCCATTGCACTTGCACTGACTGGAATATGCTGAAGCCGTCGTTTTGGCGGTTCTATAGGCCCAAGTTGAACATATATTATGGGTGTGAGATCGACGTACCTTCCAACAAAGCCATCATTTCTTCATCGACCATGGGACGGAAGTAGAAATTATAGTGGCTGGACGAAAATGTGTAACCTAATTTAAAACAAAAGGAATTACGGACGGAACTGTAATTGCATGTAATGTTGTTTAATATTGTTATTATTGTCCGATTTTAATTGAGTAGAGATTTTCAAAGTGACGAAGCGAGTGATTATTACGTCACTGGTGGAAATTATTAAATGTATGCTGGAACCATCACCTCCTTTCTAAAATCTGAAGTTATTGTTTAGGCGATTTTTGAATTAAATGACCTGCGATGCGATCAAAAGAGTATGTCAAGTAACATTTTATGATTCACGAATGAACCTTTGCACAATGGAACGGGTACTTACTAAAAATACACCTTTTCCCATTAACATAACCATTATAGTTGTATAATGATATTCTGTCTTCAACTGGAGGTCACACAGAGTTAATCACAATTATACATAATTAAACAGCTTTTTTATATATTCACTCGTATTCAGTAAATCCTATCGGCATGATGATATTGATGTAAGAGGTATTCCACATTTTTTATTCTATGCAAATAGATTTAATTCATAGTTTATTACAGTCCACAACTATTTATGTGGTATAAATATCAACAACAACTAACTAGAATTTCATAGGGGTTTCCCCAATTGCATCGATCAGTTTAAATGCCGTGTATTCACTCATAAATTCAACTATTAACATCAAATTACACCCATTTTGATTGCTGGAATTTAGGTATTTCCATTAGCGTAAATCACCCAAGTATTCCTTGCAAAACAGTGATAACTAGGTCAGTAAGTACGCTGTGCATAAGCCCTATAGGTTAAAATGAAGTGACTGAGTCAGTCGATCAAGAGCGCGAGCCGCAGTCTATCTTATTGTCTTAAACTCTTCCAAAGGTATGGTTAGGCGGTTAAAAACTGAAACTCGAAATCGGAGATAAATACTCAGCATTAATATTGTAATAAACAAGATTTTGTTATGTTGCAATAGCTGATTGGAGGATCATCACTTTCTACTACAAATACTGTTAAAGCACTGAAGATCTTTCGGTTATCAAGTAGCCATCATCAGAGTAAACTAAATAAAATTTTGATTTCTAATTTAGTTAGCTGAAAGATCCTCAGTTCTTTAACAGTATTTTTAGTGGATAAGCCATCATCAGAGTAAGCAACAGTTTAGTCTGATGATGGCTACTTGGTAGCCGAAATGTTCTCAGTACTTTAACAGTATTTTTAGTGATAAGCCATCATCAGCTTGTTCTTACATGTTTAATCTGGTTGTATTGCAAATTTAGAAAACAAATTATCAAATTATTAATTACTGAAAGATGATAAGTGAAACTTATTGAAGAATTTTAGGGTAATGGCAGTTTGGTTGGTTGGTTGAGTTCCAATTTCATTTTTTCCTTAGAAATTGAATTATTGATCAAAAATTTGCTAATACCATTGTCCAACGCTTTTTTTTCCTTAGAAATTGAATTATTGATCAAAAATTTGCCAATACCATTGTCTAACGCTATTTGCTGAAGTTTCTCTTGATATTAACATTATAAAAGATGGTAATCTCTTGGATTTTGACATATACAGAAAGCCCAGCCAATCAAATAGGTATACTCGGGTGGATTCAGCTGCACCATTTAAATATAAAAATACCTCCATTAAACAGCCTTGTTCATAGATTATTGAACGCCCCTTTGAGGCAGCAAAATTATAAGAACAAAGTTGAGAAATTTCAGCAAATAGTATTTTAACAGGCACATTATGATTAATTTATAATTCAGCAGTTTACTCTGATGATGGCTACTTGGTAGCCGAACGTTCCTCAGTACTTTAACAGCATTTTTAGTGGATATGTTATATTATGACATATGAAGAAGATATTAACAACAATACCAACCTAACATGTTGGTGACAGTAAAATAACTCCAGTAAATTGGTATTAACAATACATTTTCCCAATTTTATCGCTTGGTAGGATTAAATTTTGTACTTTCGGTCGACCATCTTTAGAAAATACTTTTATACATGAAGCAAGAAAGCCGATAGTTATTCGACTCTTTCTTATAGTTTCCCATAAACGTATGTTTAATCCAAAGATCATTTTCTAATCTTAACCAACCTTACTTAATCTTGTACTTTTATTCACAATTTCTTGAGGGGGGAGATTTACCTTGCAACTTGCCTGTTAGAAAGTTCACTGGCAGATACCACAAGAGATTATTGTAAGCAGTTTTCACGATGTTTTTCACAGCCTGTGCGGATTTCATCAAACTTTTGACACTGATTTCACTTTTGAGAATTCCGCTGGTGCTAGGTCCGGAGAACAAGATGGCTAGATGAAAACAGTCAATAAAATTTCTTATTTTACAAGGGGACAGGGACAAGGGAGTTATTTTTGAGGCAAAAATTGACCTACCCTACATATTGCCCGGCTAATTCTCACTTAGTTGCAGAATTTAGCACATCAAATTGCTCATTCCCTCAACATGAGATCCTCTGGTAGATAGTAGTGTCGTCTACAATCGGAGCGTTTGGATACATTCAATTTCACTCTTTGAAGAGTTGACAAACAATAACTATTTAATTCAGCAATTCAAGCTGCAACGTACTCACGATATATATTTTTTTGATATAAATTATAATAAAATATTGTTTTTTCCATTAAAAATGTAGGAAATATGCAATCTTCTCCGCTACCTTTAAATACAATTTACGAACGTTTAAAGAGAAGAAATTGACACAGCTACTTGACTATTGGGGTTACTTTTGACTTAAACAGTGTGGTTAAATTAAATTAAAAGAACAATAGTAGCTGAGGGTTAAGTATTTCTTGCTCTACCTGTGAGAGAAAGTGAGTCTATCTTGGTTGACTCGAAAGAGCAATGTTCCAAAGTAATTCTTTTTCGTTAATTTGCATTAATGAATTTATTTTAATGAACTTCTACATTATGACATTACCTCTTACCTATTCTTTTGTTTCAACGGGTTGTGAAGAAGCCACTTTTACGTGTGGCGATGAAATTATTACACAAAAGTTCTTTGGAAGAGTGATTACGACAAATTTGGGTTAACGTTTCTGATGGAAATGTCTACAAAGCATCCATTTTCATCTTGAATAGCTTAAATTTCTCTCTTATGTAACTCATGCGTGACCTACGATTTTGAATTTCTTGTCACCATTAATGGACTGGAAGTATTTTCTTGCTTTCGTAATTCAGTGCAGGTATCGTTTTCTCCCAATTTATACCGCGATCAAGATTTAATCTTGCCAAGCATTTAATTGGTTAACGTTAGACGAAATACAATCTTTAACTCAAGATTACCATATAAGAATGTTAAATGTCGCATTTTGAATATATAATATATATTCATCGGTTTCCGTAATAGTTTATTTAGAATGTCCACTGAGTTTCTAGCAAAATTAACATTACGTATGCATAACATAATATACAGGATCTCCATTATTCATGATATAATTGTGGGGTATCTAAACAACGCTGTCAGGTCAGGTAAAATTTGACGATAATCAAGCAATCTTTGCGGATGAGTTTCAAAGCCAACTAGCACCTACAGCTTCTGTTCGAAGGATCCGTTGCGCTTGGTTCGCGTATAATGTTAGCTTATTTACATCAGGAATTAGGAAGTGTAGGATAGCTGGGCCATCAAAATGATCGAATTAGCATTTTCATTGGAATTTTAAGGATTCGATCGTAACCTTGACAATGTTTATTAGCTGTATGTTGTCCTCGATACCTGTTTATACCATACATCTTGAACGTCTAGTCTAGTATGGAATAAATACATTTTGTCGATTTTTTTTTACGAATGACGCTTCATTTGGAGTTATAAGTTTCCTTCCAAGATTCTGCGACCAGCTAGACTTGTCAAAGAACAATAAACTGAAATTGTTACGATTATATGAAAGAACAATTTCTTTGTCTTTATACCACTTTTAATAATAACATGAAAACGTTACTGTAGTTTCAACACCGAAGTGCCATTATCAAACAGATACAATATTTTGAAGCAAAAACAATAAACATTTCAGATATTAATAGGAACTAAACTAAAGTACAATAGGGTTATTGAGATTACAATTGAGAGTAAGGCATCGTCGGAAATTTCAAAACAGGTAGATTTGTGCTTAGGATAATTATTATTAGTCGAGGAAATGAAACATTCCACCTCCGATAGTTTGCACCGTAAGTTGAATCGAAATGCGGATTCAGAAGGTCATTTGGAAAGTTTGTGACGCGTTTGTTTCTTGTGGAAATTCGTTATTGCATTTGTGCAGCGAAAAAATGCACTTTTTGTGGTGAGTAAAAAAATTAATTAGTCGGTGAATAATGACTAAAACTGGCTCTAATCTGTCTCTAGGGGGTTTTCGTGGTCGCTAAAAACGACTATGATGCTTAAAAAATTCCCTGAGGTCACCTTGGACGATCCCCGGAGTATCTGGGGGTCCTGATGTCCTAAATATCGATGAATTTCATTAATTAAATTATATATGTGTAAGAATTTTTTAATGACGATTAAGTTTCTGTAGTCTTGCGCTTCCCAGGATAACGACTAGGAACTTTTTGAGTGTCATAATTGTAATCAGCAATCACAAAAACCCACGAGAGCTTAAATTTGTTGCTTATTGTAGAAAAATATCAACGAATTTCGAGGTGATGACCTAGACTTACAAGTCGTCTAGGCCCCCATGGACCCTGGAAATGGCCCCAGGTAATTTGGGGAACTTTTTGAGTGGCAAAATCGTAATCAGCGACCTCAAAATCCCACGAAAACCAGAATTTGTTGCATATTATGAAGAAAAATAAAATTTCTAGAACATGACCTAGTTATTCAGGTCCCCAAGAATCCCGGATGACCCCAGGTATTTCCTGAAAGTTTTTGAATGTCGTAGCCATCATAAGGGACCTTAGTAGCCTCACTACACCAGTTGACTTACATTAAAATGCTATTTTCAATGAAATTTATCGAAATCCAGGGCATCAGAACACCCAGAGACACACCGAGGATCGTCCAAGGCGACGTCGGGAAATTTTAGGACCCCATAATCGTGTTCAGCGATCATGAAATTCCCCGAGAGACCGATTCGAGCCAGTTTTAGTCATTATCCACAGAGTAATTAATTTTTCTTTGCTCAACTCAGAAAGTGCACTCGGAAAATGCATTTTTTTGCTGCACAGCTGCAATAACGAATTTCCCCAATGACCACAATGAATCGAGTGCAGAAAACACATTTTGATCCATCTTACTGCCCAGACGATCGAAGGTTGGACCTATATTAGTGCTTTATTTCTTCGACTATATGTAATATTCTATGAATTATTCTGAGAGGGCTTTGAAATATAAAGGAAAAGATCACTCTGATATTGGTCTAACTGATCATTTAGGATATTGTTATAGGAGTTTTTGACACTTTTATAAATTTCTATTGATTCTAATGTATTTAAACTGAATCCTTTGGTTTCATTATGTAAAATCTGTAGACCATCTAAATTAGGAAAGGTATGATTAGCTTATAAAAAATGGTTAGCATAGATTGAGGACCTTTCAGCTACCAAGTAGACACCATCAGAGTAACCTAAATTAGAAAACAAAATTTGCCTGTTCAAATACTATTTGGGGTTAATGATACAAACAAGAGGTTTACATGGCGCCGACTCCATGGGGCCCAAGGGGCTCGAGCCCTAATGTTGTGGGAAGGGGAGCTACCAAGTAGACACCATCAGAGTAACCTAAATTAGAAAACAAAATGTGCCTGTTCAAATACTATTTGGGGTTAATATTACAAACAAGAGGTTTTAGAGGTTACCCTCAGCTGGAGATAAATAGAAATTTAATAAATTGCTTTTTTTTTATACATTTCGATCCCTTCTAAATAACCTGGATATTTGTCCTCACTATGTTTTAAAAGTGATAAACCTTGAGAAATAGTGTGACCTGTATTTAAAATAGGCTAATTTTTCACTATTATTCTTCTCTATATGGGCAAAATGTTCTTTATACCGAGTTATAATGTTTCTTTTAGTTTGACCCACCTAGAATTTTGAACACGACTCACAATAATTTTGTAAATTCCAGATTTGTTGAAGTCGGGAACTTTATCAGAGGTATTGCTTAAATGGTTTTTAGTTTGTTCTTGTATCTATAAACGGGTTTTATTGCAAATTAGGAAACAAATTATGAGATTTATTGATTACTGAAGAATGATAAGTGTAATTTAGTTTACTCTGATGATGGCTACTTGGTAGCTGAAATGTCTTTTTAGTGTATATGCGTATCTTGACTTTACGATGAAACATGGCCAGTTGCAGATCAGTTTTTTTATCCAAAATAGTATTGGGGTTAATTACATTGAAATGAAATATAATCGATGGTCGGTCAATTGGAAAAAATAATACGTTCATTTATTTTGTCTTCACGTATACAGAAAATTTTTAAATACAGTCGATTCAGCTTCTCGAGGTTAAAATATTGGTTTTGTTGTTATCGAACAATTACAATTTTTTTCCAGGATGAAGTTGAAAATGACAAAAGCTAATTCATAAGCCTTGTTACATGTGTTTTAAATGTCTGTTCGATGTAAAAATAAATGAATCATTTAATTGGGCTGCTTTATAACAAACAAATTTATCTGGAAGTCGTTAAATAATCATCGCTATCCAAGCAGCATGTTATTGTTGTGTCGAAATCAATTATACACGAAACCATACATATACACGAAACAATAAATATTATGGGAGCAATAAAAATATTATCGCATCCATAAAATTTCGTTTGAAAAGTTACACTACGACATAACAGTTTGTAGCAAAACGCAGCAGCTCCACACAATGGCGAATTAAACCGTTTCGACTTTTAATAACAAAACAAAGACCAATTAAAACGGGAAAAAATCGAAAACTGCCTTCGCCAAGTTTAATAACAGTAATGATTATTTCGCCAAGTCAGCGTGCATTCTCGGTTCATTGTAAAATGTAAACAAAGCTGCACGAACTTCACTTTCCCCTATTCAACTTTCTTCCGTTGGAGAGTGGAACAGTTCCAATGTGTTTATGATTTAACAACTATTATGGAATTTTTCGGGCTTGTCGGCGACTACGCGGCCTCGATACGATGTCTTTTGACGCGAATTGTTCCGCATGTTTCACTTCCGCCTTCCTCCAGAGACGCCGTTCAAATACTACAGACTCTTCATTATACTCACTCATGTTGGTGGTGATTCCGAGCAGGGATTTGGAATACTTAATAGGAAGAGTTGTACCTTACATCATCATATTAGGAATTGTGGGATCCGCCTTAGTGGAGAAGATGCAAGCTTGACTTTTGATTGCATTAAACTCTACTTCTGTCTCGCTCCTCCGGCTTCATTCGATGCTATAGGGACTCTGGATGAGGGAGCGATATGAAATGTACCATCATCTGCAAGGCTGTAGACAGGCAGGTGGTCAATTCCAACAGATCGTTGATATGTAGCAGAAACAAAGTTGGTGCCATGAGAGAGCCCTGTAGAACACCAGAGTCAATGGCAAAATTCTATTGGAGGACTCTCCGTCAACCACCTGGAGTGAACTATCTCAGAGAAAACTTGATAGAAAACGACAAAGATGAGGCGACAAACCACAACCATGATGAAAGTTGCGCAAGGAGGCCTTGGTGCCAGTTATTTTAGACATATCCAAAGCTACAGCTGGAGATTCCCCACAAGAAATTGTTGAAGCATTTGGTACATTCTTTGCCAGGGTATACTCTGAGCCCAATAGCGATAACGATTTCAGCAATATTTCAAATTTGACCAACATTAACATTAAAAACTTTAAGAATGAATACATCACCTCTGGACATGATCAAATACCAAGTTTCTTAATAAAAGATTGCGCTTCTGTGTTTGTTGTCCCACTACAGGTTTTGTTCAATCTCAGTTTGAAATCCAATAAATTTCCTAATGTTTGGAAAAAAGCAAATCTGGTGATGTTGGTATACTCAATTATCGTCCGATTGCGATATTGTCTAACTTATCTAAGGTCTTTGAGATGTGTCTGTATTAACGCATTTATAGTACTTTCTCGCATATGATATCATCATACCAACATGGAATTGTCCAATGGACAAGGACAGGTTGACGTATTATATACATATTTTTCGAAGGCCTTTGATAATCTTGATCAAACTATTCTTTTAGGCAAGCTCAAATCCATTGGGTTCAGTACCTCCTTAGTAGCGTTTTTTGCTCATACCTCATCCGTAGATCGCAATTTGTGCAGTATTACGGTCAAAGATCAAATTCATTCATTTCCAAATTCGGTATGCCTCAAGGCTCAAACCTTGGTCCTCTACTATTCCTGTTATTTATTAAAGATTTGGTTGAAACCATAATCGGCTTGAAACTAATTTTTGCTGATGACTTGGAAATATTTTTAGAAATAAAGACAATAGATGAGTACTATGCATTACAAAATGATCTGAACAATATTTTTGAATGGTGCGCCAACAATAAATTGAGTCTAAATGTTAGTAAATGTTGTGTTGTTAGATTCAGTCGTAAAGTCCATCCTATTTCCTTCGATTATCTTTTAGATTCAGTAATCATTTCTCGTAGTACTACAGTCAAAGACTTAGGTGTTCTATGCAATCATGAGTTCACTTTTAATCTACATATAAAAGTGATATGTATACTAAAGCTAATAGAACTTTAGGGTTTGTACTTAGGCATTCTAAATATTCCAACAATTTGGAGGTACTACAAACACTATTCAATTCATTGGTTAGACCAAAACTGGAATATGTTTGGCTCATTTGGAACCCTCAGTATAAAATTCAGATTACACTAATTAAGAGCATTCAACGTAAATATTTGAAATACCTCTGGTTTATCACTTTCGATATCTTTCGTTGAAGAGTTTTTAACCATCAATTATTATTATCTACTTTCATTGTCTAACACTTGAACTGAGAAGAAGAATAAGGAGCACAATATTCCTCCATAATTTGTTGAATAATAATATTGACTGCTGTTACTTATTAGGTAAATTAAATTTTGTTGTACCTAGATTATCTTCTCGCTGTCCTTTAACTTTTTACAATGTTAGGTCTAGTCTAATACAAATGTATCATGTAGATGTCCGATATTTGTCATGGTAACAAACTTATTATGTGACTTATTTTTCAATAGTATTCAGTGTCTTATTAGTGTGGTCAGGTTATTTTCATTATTCCTGTAAGGTATTATTTTTGTTATATATTCCTTGTTATTCTTTATTATGTATAAAAATTCTCGAGAAATAGGTCTCATTAACATTTTGTTTTAAATTTTCGTCTTTACGTACGTTTCGGTCTCACGACCATCATCAGAAAACTTATCATGTCAAAAAGGGTTTATTAAAACTAATTATAGCACTTCGTTGAAACGAACAGAACCACGAATAATCGAAATTGTATCGTCAATATTAAAGTATAAAAATTTTTTGTAGCAAGAATCCACTATTCAGTAATATTCTTATAATATACAAGCGCATATTGGTATAGTCTCATAACAACTGAGATCGAAGTTATTTGTTGAATATCTACTTTCGAACCAGATGTAAGATTTATGAGGTACTTGAGAAAGGTTTCAGACCTGTACTGGAATATTACTTTTGAGCATTCTTCCTAAAATATATTTTTAACATTATAAAGACGCATGTAGGAATTTGCAAGAGATTTTATTTAATCAAATTAGTATAAATATGACTTAGATTTTGAGTATTTGTCCTATGATTTACAGATTTGGAGTCACGTTTTATGTGAATCATATCCAGGATAGATCTTTTATAATAATTTGTTTCCTTAGTTAAAATAATAACATTTTTGTAATCAAATTGATGGTTATAATCAAAGCAGTGCTTAGCAAGGGCGGTGGAATTTTCTAAGTTATTATTTCCTGTGCTATACTTATGGCTATACATTATGTTGCTCTGTATTGTTTGTCCTATAATTGGGTTAACCTGTTGGGCATATATATACTACATAGATGAATAAATAAATTTAATATTTCATAATTCTCCGAATTTTCGTACTTTTTTCGTTCTTTCAGTGTATTACCAGATAATTCTGTCGCAATCGAATGACGTGATCTACATGAATCTGGTGGCTACACAAGCATGTTATTCCTAAATTTGTATATCTTGTGAAATAATTCCTTTAGAAGGTTCTTATCTGTTGATATATTAGCTCAATTTGCGAGTGTGTTGCCTTCTTTCTGTCTCTGAACAAATACTTGACAGTCGATTCAAAGCGTTGAATTCATCGTATCAAACAAAGTAGTCGTTTATAAGTGGATACAACATTGACACAACGAAGTGATAACAACAATGTCATTGGACTTTGTATATTTTTTATATACGTGTTGGTTTGCCTAGTTCAGTTTCCATTATGAAGAACCGGCTCATAATCAATGGCTGTTCCGTTCAGATTTTGATAGCTCATTTAACGAACAGTTCATTCGTCGTTCACATCGTCGTACAGTTAATAGGAATTCGATTAAGCCTGCATGAACAAAACAAAATAATAACATTCTAAAGAAAATATGAGGGCGGTGTATTTATTGACTCATTACATTGAATATACCAATTAATTTTTATGCACCATCTTATCAGAAACATTTTATAAAGTAGCGTCAATAACATGAATCTATATGTAGCATTCTTATTTGTTGTGAGGTCTCTTTTTTGTCAATCCTGCTTCAGTTGCACCATGTGCTGTTTTGCAGCACATGGTTCTTGATAAATTTTGCGACAAAATTATGTTATTCTGTACTTCCTTGGCCCTTGCCAAATTCTCGATCCGATCCTGTTTTTGTTAGAGATATCTGATCAAGAAATGTAAACTGTAATTTAAAAATTAGTGGCACATGCACTCCGAACAACAACACCAATGAATTACATTTCGAAATACTTGATATCATTTCGCATTTACAGAAGCACATGTGTGGCAACATATGTAACTCCTTCTGTGGCGTTGTCTTCACGGATGGATAGAGTTTGCCAATATAACCTACATGAAGTAAGAAAGCAATTCATTTTTAATATACATTACTGAAATGTCAACGCTTTAATTATCGCGGCATAACGAAGGAAACCTAGAAATTATGGAAAAATTATCCTTTCCTTTTTCATTAGATCTATACTTATTTTAACTCCAATGTATTCTTCGTAAATTAATTAGACTGGACGAGGTTAATTGCAGCGGGGAATTATTTAGCCATAAGAACGCTCAATTTTTCTACGATGTCTGTAAACAAATCTTATCAGGGAAACTTAACTGCTTCAGAACTATAATGTGATTGTCGCATATTTCTCATTTGAAAGATTTATAGAAGCTAATAGAGCAACAACATGATTTAATAAGTGTTTTAATGTCTATAATTTAAGAAGAACGTTCCCGATTCTCTCAGATAGATCACTCCATGTGGTGGTTGACGGAGTATTCTCCGCTACAATGGCTTATCAGCGCAGGTGTTCCACAGGGATCTATCTTGGCACCAACTTTCGCATCAAGTCGGCGTCGAATCGATCCAACAGCTCTGTATAATATACGCCGGTGATCGTATTGCCCTTTTCAAGGTAATCGTAGTGGACGATACCGTCTGCATCCCAAAAACTGTCGCCATGACTTTGTCGGACTATGAACCCACTTTGGCCTTTTTCGGTAGAACAAGGATACGTTGTGATGGATCCATATTTCGTCCACCATTTGCTTGCTTTCGATGGATATTAAAACAGAACTGAATGACATAGTTTATCAGTCTGAAAATTTTAATGAGTTTTAATCAAAGATGATACATCATAAATGTCACAAGGGATTTTCGATTGTGGCGCCGTCAGTTTTATTTTTCAGAGACTTTTCACCTTATCCTCGTACGTTGTCAAATGTCTTTAACCATTCCCCCTCGCGTTTCAGCTTCTCAACACAATGTATGTAAGTCAATTGTAACTTGTAGAAGCGAGCGTCCAATTGAATATTATTTATGTGAGAGCTCTCGTTAATGCGACATGTTAATTAGCAGATAAACTCGAACAGAAGACGACGATGATGATGCAGCTTCGATTAACTAGCTCAAATCAATCTTTCACTATACTCAGATTAAACAAGTTGTCGCTGTGAGAGATGCCTAATAGAAATATCAGGATTGCGAATAAGAAAACCATTGCAAATTGATCGTCGTAATGCAATAGCTCTCACTTTCCTTTTTGAACGTAATTTATAATCGATTTCGTCGATGAATTGTGACGCAAAAAGAAACAAAAATCAGTCAATTGCTTCAGTAAAGATACCTTTAATTATTGTCAAACCTTGACAGAACGCCCGTGTTGCGTTTCATACTTTCATATTCACGTTTAGTGGCAACAAACTAGAATCGAATGAGTCGAATTATTAATTACACTTTTATTCAATTAGCTTTATTGTACTAACACCCTGAAATAGAAAGTATTTATTGCATAAAGCCTATTTGTCATTTTATACAACTTTTGAATGAATTCAAGAAAAGGTATTAAACTTATTTAAATGTAAGAATGATTGTTCTGTTTAAAATAATTATTCCTTCGAAAACAAATAAATCTAGCCAGAATAAGAAAGAAATAATCACCCAAGAGCCAACATGAGAGTAAACAAAATTAAAAAACAAAATATGCCTGTTCAAATACTATTTGGAGTTGGTAATACGAATAAGGAACTACCTTTACTAATATCACAAATCAACGAACAAATAGTAATTTAAACAACAAATTTATATGAAGATATACACGAAGGTGTAAATTATCATTTCCAGTCTCCCCCCACCCCTTTCATCCATTCACAGAATCCATCATTGGATCATTAGAACAGAATCGAGATGGACAAACGTTCTGGAAATATACCAGACGAATGATAATACGCCTTTCTGGTATCCGTAGCTTGGCAATGTGTTTGAACTACTCGTTACGTATAGTTTATTTTTCGTGTTAAAATTCCCAAACAATTACCACCTTCTTGAATCACATGACATTTTGCAATTAAAACAGGCAGAACGCCTGTCACGCCTTCAACACATTAGAACTTTAAAGTCATGGATGGTCAATTTCACAGAACAAATAAACATACATATCAATCATTCGATCACGTATTGCTTTGTTATTAACTAATAACGTTTGACTTAAGCTTTTCTTGCAGGTAATCTACTTTATGTTCTTGTTTACATGTCTCAACTACCTAATAAACCTGCATATTTGTTAACAACTACACACCACTCCATCCTATACAATTCGATGGATGTGTTTCATCTTCGAATTTCATAGAATCGAATTTTTGCCATTGTTCGAAATATTTTCTTGTTCGGCATCTGCCCAATATATCGAAGACTTCATCCACTGCAGTAAATAAACACATGAAAGATAGATAAAAATCTATTAATTACAACAATACAAAAATTTACAAAAATTCAATGGTGGAAGACGTTACTTTGTGAATATTTATCATATTGATATAATAAAATGAAACACTTTATGTTTTTGTTTTTTATCACAAATTGTGACTATAGTATAGACACTAGAATGTTATCTTCAAACGATACCAATGTATGAAAATATGAATAATCTCGTGTCCTCGAACTGCGTGGCTAAAATAAAACCGAAGATTCTTTGATTCGAAAAAAATTTGATGAGCCTTTTTACTTTTGCCTCAAGTGTCTTGTTTAGCCGGTAGAGGGATTCAAAGTTGCAAAAATAATTTTGTTTTTTCGGTATAACTTGAGAACGTGATGGAGGACTTTTACAATATTTGGCAGGTGAGTTACTGTCAATAATAGCCGTTTTTGGAAGTGGAGCATAGAGCCTTAGAGACCATAGAAATGGCTCAAACTTGAGGATGTAACGGGAAAAGTGTCCAGAACTTTTTTGTGGTCGATGTAATGCACTCTATATTTTTCATGTAGATAGCATATTTAATTTGAAAACTTTTCCTACTCTTAGAAAATTTTGATAGAATCAACGGATTAGCTTGAAAAAAATAATTTTCGAGTCTCTGCAATTTTGCCTTACTAATTTTACTTGATTAAAATACCTTAGTTTCCTTTGCTTTTCTAATGTCATTTTGGCATTTGAAGAATTTATTCTCAAAACTGTCAGTTTTTACTTTGCTTTCCGTAAAAATTTTATAAAATTATGGCTCAAAATTTCACTAACACTGAAATGGTTAATATCTCGGTAAAACACGAATAATAAAAACAATAGAAATGGGGAAACGATGTGATTATTTAGGAAAAACAAATGCTACATTAAAAGAAACAACAAAACTTTTTGGGAAATCGCTAAGGCATCAATTGTTCGAAATGTTGCCCATTTTCCTGAATACACAAATTAATTCGTTTCAAGAAATTGGATTGAACTCTGGCTAGTACTTCAGGATCATTCTTCAATAAATCCGCTTCATGATTAATTCGTTGCAACAATTCCTCTCGTGTGTTTACTGGAGCTGCATAAACTTTCGACTTCAAAGCGCCCCATAGAAAATCAGGGGAGCGGGCCGGCCAGTTCACTGGTGCATCGTGTCCTCTACCTATTCAGCGATCTGGATATTCCGCATTCAAATGTCGCCTCACAGCTAATGTGAAATGAGGAGGTGCACCATCATGGATAAACCAAAGGCCACGACGAATGTGTAAGGGCAAGTCTTCCAACAGTTTAAGTAGCCTTTGTTCCAAAAAGTTCAAGTAGTTCTCCTCGTTCAATCGATCGGGTATAACGGTACGGCCAATAATAAAGTTATCCACAATTCCAACCCAAACATTGATTTTAGTTTGATTCTGAAAATATGTAACTTCCGTTTCATGAGGATTTTCATCAGCATAGAAATGTTCATTATGGAGGTTAAAAATACCACATCTCGTGAAAGTAGCTCCGTCCGTGAACAGAATTCTTCTACAAAAATTGGGGTTTGCGTTTTGTCTTTGGACAATAAGCCGACAGAAATCTAGCCGATGACCTGGATCCATGGGCAATAAGTCTTGAACTGTTTTAATATGATAGGGATACAACAGTTCTTCTTTCAGTACATTATGAACTAATGATTTTGAGGCTCCAATACGAAGTCCCAAACGTAGTGTGCTTATCCCAGGTTCAGTTTCAACCGCTTCCAGTATCTCTTCTTCGAGCTCTAACGTCCTTCTTGTCCGTCTGCGTCCAGTTTCTCTGCGATTTGCTTCAAATTTGCCAGTTTCGCGAAGGTTTGCCGATTTGGAATTCTGCGATGCGGATATCTTTCCTTTCTCCGGCCATTGCAACGACAAAGTCCATAAATCAATAACATATCAACCATTTCAGTGTTAGTGAAAATTTGAGCCATAATTTTATAAAATTTTCACGGAAAGCAAAGTAAAAACTGACAGTTTTGAGAATAAATTCTTCAAATGCCAAAATGACATTAGAAAAGCAAAGGCAACTAATTTTAATCAAGCCAAAATTGCAGAGACTGGAAAATTAATTTTTTCCGTTGATTTTATCAAAATTTTTTAAGAGTAAGAAAAGTTTTCAAATTAGATAAGCTATCTACATAAAAATATCGAGTGAATTACATTGACCACAAAAAAGTTCTGGACACTTTTCCCGTTACATCCTCAAGTTTGAGCCATTTCTATGGTCTCTAAGGCTCTGTGCTCCACTCTCAAAAATGGCCATTATTAACAGTAACTCACTTGCTAAATATTGTAAAAGTCCTCCATCACGTTCTCAAGTTATATCGAAAAAACAAAATTATTTTTGCAACTTCGAAGCCCTCTACCGGCTAAACAAGACACTTGAGGCAAAAGTAAAAATGCTCATCAACTTTTTTTCGAATCAAAGAATCTTCGGTTTTATTTTGGCCACGCAGTTCGAGGACACCCTGTATAAGACATGAAAATATATGCCAAGAGATGATTTATTGGGAATCCTATAGCTGATTCATTATTCTGTGTGAAAAACTATTAAATTATTAAATTGACAATAATTTTGGCTAAGGGAAAGATCAAAAGCTTGTTCTATCTCAAATATTAATATGAAATCCCCATTAATAGTCTGGTCAAATAAGTCGTAAAAAATGTGAAAACTCTGAAAAAAAAACAGACTGAACCAATCAATTTTATTTTTCTTGTAAATCGTTCCTGGTCGCATACTGGACGATACTGAACTTTAAGATCTGGTCGCTTGGACATTTTTTCAATTGTTGAACTGGAAATTGGCCAATTTTCATGGTCAATTCATTGAAAAATTATTGAAAAATTTGTAAATTTGCTAAGTATCCCCAAAATTGGCTGACAAACTCCACTCGGGGGTTTTAGAGGTCGCGGATCACGATTTCGAAGTTAGATTTACCATTTTCGACCACTTTAGCTAGAAATTGGCCAATTTTATGTCAGAAAAATGGCCAAATCAGATCATTTCGCAATTTTTGCTAAACTTGACTAGAAAATTGCGTGGTTGACATTACGTGAATTCAAAATTAGACACCATTTTCTTGTACTAAACTATTTCATTTATTTTACATAGTCTATTTTATATATTAAGTTATGTTCAAATGAATTGTTATTATTATTGAAGTTTTTGTTGCAAATATTTGAAATAGTGGAGAGGTGATCTGATCTGTTATATCGGTTTTTATTTAAAGCTGAAATACATCGCGAGACCAGCAGCCTGTTACTGCAACACGATTCAATGCTATTAAAATAACAACACAATGACATCTATCAGACATTGTGTCTAAGAGTCTGAGCTTCGGCTAGACATAATCATTTTTCCGGATTTCATTTGAGGTATTAAAAATATTCGAAGAAAGTGATAATGATAAAACACATTGGCAAAGAAAAGATTGTATAATATTGACTTTGCAAATAAAGTAATCAAGGCGCACATGTACATAATGTTTCAAGTGGTATGAAATTGTTTTTGCAATATGGGTGTTGAATGAGACCCTTCACCACTAACCAACCAATTACCATAGCGTAATTTTAGATAAGTATGTTTAATTTTTTATCGTTGCAATACTGAAGTTATCTTAGACATTGTTCATGTGCAGCTCATCTTGAATTAAAAAGGTATAATTTTCTCTACCATATCTACATATTATTAATAACATTTTGTGGTGTGTGAGAACACAGTACGTTCTAAACTATTTTGAAGAATAATATAATAAATGTCTAAATTACGACATGTGAGTGAATAGGGTTGAAGGTTCGATGAACCAGTCGTATCGTATAGTAATATAATATTTTGAAGGCGTCGATCCGATCTTTCTACCTCAACTTCAGGTAGATGGTTGTGTTGTAAAACCAGGTAGTTTTAATGCGACTCTTAAAATCCCTGGTACGTCAGAACAACCCGTCACGATTTCCAAAGAGGGTTAATTGGTTTTATTTTTATCTCGTCCGTGGAAATTAATGTTCAAATCTCGACAATTTGTTATTAAGTTATTCATGAAACAGATCAACATTATAATTAGGTGCAATTAAACTTGTTAGGAATCATTTGGAATTAATATTTCGACAATGTTATACAACATCATATGATCAAGAATCGTTGTTCTATAGTCTAGAGGAATTTTGTATCGAACTTCTTATCCAAGATGTCAGGGATTGGTAAAGCATCACTCAAATGATGAAGAATTGTTATTATTTAGGAGTAGTCGAGAAGGTGAAGCCCAAATGGTCGAATAAAAAAGTGGCTGAACCGATTTGGACCCTTTTTTTTTAAATCGATTCTAGAAGTCATTAAAAAAAACTTACCAGTTTGTTTGTTGTTTACATGCATTTTAATATTTCTACATAGGAAAATGCATCTTTCTGAATGCACTTACAGGAGCTAAAATTCAATGTGAAAAAAAGTGTGCAAATATAACCGGAATAGGCCATAATTTACTTACTCGGGGGTTTTTTGGAGGTCGCTGATTACGATACTGAAGTTGAAAACGGTTCATCAAATTTACGTTTTTCATACACCGTTGTGGAGAGGCTTCCAAGACCTTTCAAATGACGTATCACTCAACCCCTCTCCTTTATTCAATTTTGAGGGATTGAAGCGCCCCCTATTAGGGGGTTGCTCGTTCAAGCCTCAAATATACGTCAAAAGATGTCCCCCAAACAAAATCATTCGACGTGTTTCGGGAGATTTTTCCACTCGCTATGGGATAATAAATATACGGGGTGGCTCGTCTGAGATGGAACACCCTGTATATAGAACTCTTTGGGTGAAAGTGTATGAGAATGGCATGCTTCTCAAGTAACCGCAACTTGGAAAGGGTTAACCTCCAGTCAAAAAAAAAATGCGGATGCTGTATCTCGAGATCTAGGAGTCGGGGAAAATTAGGTCTGTGAGATGAATTGGTCATTGAACCGTCCTCCAACGATAAGCCATAATGCCGTCGGGTTAATGTTCAGACCATCAATATCGCTCTGGCTCTTAGACTATAAAGTCGTCTCCAGGAAATTCGTGAAATTATCCTTTGGAATGGGATGAAACTCGTGAGGGAGGTTCTCTTGAGGTTGCCGGTCCATGACCATGACCCTCAATGGTCACTTGGTGGAAACTTGAACTTCTTTGCCTTGTGAGAGAGAGAGAGAGAGAGAGAGAGAGAGAGAGAGAGAGAGAGAGAGAGAGAGAGAGAGAGAGAGAGAGAGAGAGACCAACCCTCCAGGGTATGTGTATGGTTCGGCATGTATGTGAGCCACATAGAATTTTTTCCGCGTCTATCTTTGATGATTTAGAAATTTAAGATTATTAAAATATCGTAAAAAATGATCATCCAATGACGTTAGAAGAGAAATATAATCATGAGGAATTTAATGCTTCACCATGGATGCGACGACGAAGTTCTTAATAATTGTTTAAATCGAATGCCAATATTATGTTTGATTGAACCAAAAAGAATCATATCTTTATAGATAAGCAGTACTAATATGCTCTCCACAATGTACTAAACCGAGTAAATATATTGCTCAAACACTATTTGCTAGATATCTTAAGTGGTTCCTCTAGTCTACGATATAATAAGCCTTTTCTAGATTAATTTCTTCTAAGCAATCAAGATACCATGAGATAATGTGAGATTGTCAGGTTTTATTTATCAAGCGAGTTGCTTTAAAAATAATTTCAGATCAAATATTTATACACTGGTCTAGTAAACAATGTAATTTAATAACAAGATCAGTACGACAACACATACACACTGTCAATGTTAGAATGATTCACCCAGATGAATGTAATGGTTAGTGGTTGCCTCGCATCGTCTTGGACCTCCAGAAAGAAACATTGTATTAAGACCAATTGCTACGTAAATTACGTCGTGATGAATTAATGAGTTGAGAAATTGGAGGGGCAACGAGACGTTTTACTCCCTTTAATATGACCACTTGTTTATATTTATTGTGTGCAGGGTCGGATTTCGCTCGTTTTCAATTGTTGAATATTGACTTGAGTATTCCAGATGAAATTACATATAAAAATTCTCGGGAAATAGGTCACATTAACACTTTGTTTTAAACTTTCTTCAATCCTATCATTGAAGAGAGAATAAACAAATATATAATCTTGGCCCGCTTTTATTCTTAGTCTACATTTATGATTTACCACTACATCTGAAGTCCAAATTATCTATGTTTGCTGATGATACAAAACTATATGCAAATCCCTTGACATGCTATAACATTTTACTAAAAGATTTAAAAATCATTTCTGCCTGGTGTCAAAGCTGGCAACTGCCCCTAAATATAGACCAACCCTCAAAATACTTACTCTGTAGATGGAATTCATATCATCTGATCTTAAATGGGATAAACATACAGTGGTGACTTCAAGGAAAGCAAACTACGTTCTCTATTTGATTCGCAAAACCTTCAAATCTCCATCTCCTGAGACAATGTGTAAACTTTTTAAAACATATGTGCGGCCTATACTCGAGTTCGCGTCACCAGTGTGGTCACCATATTTTGTAAAAGACATTGAGTTACTTGAGAAAATTCAACGCCGTGCAACAAAAGTTTAAGACAAATGAGGAACTTATCATATAATGAAAGATTGAATGTTTACAAATTGCCGTCTCTTCAGCAAAGACGTGTGCGGGGAGACTTATTAATTGTGTATAGAGCTATTTCTCAGCTTTTTAGTGTTGAACTCAGTTACATGTTACCAAGAAATTCGGATCCACGGTTGCGTGGCCACAGCAAGAAACTTAGTTATACGGGCTTCAGTACTTTACCTAGACAGTTTTTTTGGTCTAACCGGGTAGTGTCCAAATGGAACAGCCTACCCGAAGAAACTGTTAGTGCTCATTCAGTTAACTCTTTTCAAAACCATTTAGATAGTAATGTCTCTCTGTTAAATCTGTAAATTATTCTCGTTTTATTCAGCTTCAGTTATGCATATCTTATTTTTTTTTAGTTAAGGATATCATATACTTTTTTTTTGGACTTTACAGGCTTTGGCCTCAGTCTTAGCGATTTCGTATAATAATAATAATAATGATAATAATGGTTCGTCGTATAATAATAGCATAAAAGGTAATACAGACAATTATATAACTTCCCCATACATTCCGGAGACCTCAGAGAAAATGAAGAAATGTTTGAAAAAGTACGATATAAATGTTGCGCATAAACCTACTAACTGTGTTGGAAAATATTTCTCAAATCTAAAACCTGTAATACCTAACGATAAACAAACCCATACAGTATATAAATTGAATTGATTAGATTGTGATGGGACTTATACTGGAATCTCTAAACAATATTTACAAAAAAGAATGTATGGCCATAAGTATAGCACAAGAAATAATAACTTAGAAAATTCCACCGCCCTTGCTAAGCACTGCTTTGATTATAACCATCAATTTGATTACAAAAATGTTAATATTTTAACTAAGGAAACCAATTATTATAAAAGATCTATCCTGGAGATGATTCACATAAAACGTGACTCCAAATCTGTAAATCATAGGACAGATACTCAAAATCTAAGTCATATTTATACTAATTTGATTAAATAAAATCTCTTGCAAATTCCTACATGCGTCTTTATAGTGTTAAAAATATATTTTAGGAAGAATGCTTGAAAGTAATATTCCAGTACAGGTCTGAAACCTTTCTCAAGTACCTCATAAATCTTACATCTGGTTCGAAAGTAGGTACTCAACAAATAACTTCGATCTCAGTTGTTATGAGACTATACCAACATGCGCTTGTATATTATAAGAATATTACAGAATAGTGGATTCTTGCTACAAAAATTTTTTATACTTTAATATTGACGATACAATTTCGATTATTCGTGGTTCTGTTCGTTTCGACTACGTGGGCTTTTTTGATTGAAATTTGTGCGATATGGATGCTTGTGCTATAATTATTTTTAATAAACCCTTTTTACATAATAAGTCTTCTGATGATGGTCGTGAGACCGAAACGTACGTAAAGACGAAAATTTAAATCAAAGTGTTAATGTGACCTATTTCCCGAGAATTTTTATATATAATTCATACTGGGTCAAGAATCTTTATTATTGATGAAAGTACATAAATACAGTGATCAAATGAAACATTAACAAGAATTGAAGTATAAAGTATAAAGTATATTGAAACTAGGTTTACAACATAAACATTACATATTAATCCTGCAGAGGTGCCGTAGGTACCTGTATGCGTGGTTATAATCTTACGAAAAAATAGCAGAAAAAAATGTATAACTAATGAATAACTAAAGAACAATACCTATATATAAGAAAACTAATAAGATCATTGATAATTTATACTGAAACCAAAAACAGCAAAGAAAAGAAAATATTGATAATAATCATTGTGGTAATTAATCAACTTAATGTGTAGTTTGTTTTTTTATATATCTTAGTAGTTTTATCTTGTAATCACTCTTTTTAATTGCTTTTTTATCAGGATCAACAAGAGACCTACTTGCCTACATAACACATGTGTGGCAAGAATCTGTTGATAAATATGAAGAATTCCTAGCTGTAGCTGTATCTCCAAAGCATTTGACCGAGTTTGGCATCAAAAGCTTCTAGGGGAACTTCCGTCATATGGTTTGCTGCCTCAACTTTGTCGTTCATTACATATTTTTTCTCAGATAGATTACTCCATGTGGTGGTTGATGAAGTAGTCTCCGATATAATGGCTATCGACGCTGGTGTTCTACAGGAAACTGTCTTGGCACCAACTTTGCTTCTGCTCCATACCAACGATCTATTGGAAGTGACCACCTGCCTCGTCCACAGCTTTGCAGATGATGGTACAGTTCATACCGCTTTCTCATCTAGATCTCCCATACCATCTAATGAAACCAGAGGAATGGGACAGAGGGAGGTTGACGCAATTATTATTATATAGTATTATATTATATACTATTAGATTTTGATGCAACCAAAATCTAGCTTGCGTCTTTTCCAGGAAAGCACAATCCCTAATATGATGGAGTCTTCTATATCCATGCTCTGGATCACCCCAACAGTACCCTCTCATGACCCCGATAGTGAACCCATGTTGATCCCAACAGTACAACATCTATTCCTATGAAGCCTTCCCTAACAATGCTCGCGATCAACACCAACAGCAGCCTCTCATGGGACGATTATGTGAGGTCTATTGCGAAAACAGATTCACAAAAATTGTTTTCTATTCCATGCCAAAAGCTACTTTAATCCCAGAAGCTCTTTATAATCTACAAAGCCAGATTCGACATATTCTGGAGTACTGTTCATGTGTTTGATGTTCGACTCCCAAACATACTCTTGGATTCTATCCAGAAGTGGGCTTTTCGTTTGATCATGTCACACTTACGAATTCATTGACCTCTCTAGAGCATCGTACATCCCTCCATTTTCTACAGATATTTCAATGGTCGGTGTTCATCAGAAATCTCGTCTTTTGTTTCACCATGATAGATTCCAGATAGGCGGACTAGACGAGCCCAACCTGAGAAGGGGTAACTACCCTTCATTGTCAAGCTTGAGACCTGCCGAACTTCTTTCTACCAGATTTCATTTTTCCATCAAATGGCGAAGTTGTGCAACTGTTAGCCCAGTGAGGTCTTTCCTTATGTATATAACCTGCAAACTTTGAAAAAAAATTAGAATACCTATCTCCTCTTTCAACATTCCACCGCTGGCTCATATATCCTGATAGGTACTTTGCACTTATTTAACTACCCCAGCTGGAATTCTAAGTTACTGGGTTATTTAGTGAGTATATTTTTGGATGCAATAACATTAGCTTAATGCATAAGATTGTCCATTATTGGCTATCGGAATCAGCAGTTTATGATATCTGTTTGTATTGTAATATAATAAACGACACTCGGGCGTTCGGCATTAGTCATACCGATCGCTCGATCTACGTCATGTGGCAAATGCAACAGTGACCCTTTTTACGAACTCCGAGCACCTACTAGGAAAGTGGAAACATGTTTGATGGTAAAAAAGAAACACAATAGGAATACATTTTCACAAACACACCAACATTGAAGGTTGGGAGAATCGACTATTGAGTCCATATTCGGCAGAAGAACATAAGCATCCCAAGTATATACATCAACAAGCAATTGAGACAATTTAAATAGCTATTCGAATAATTAAACTAGATAATAATTAGTTCGCCTAAACCAACAATGGAAATGATTTCTTCTTTCTTTAGTAGAAGCAGCACATCACTCAGCCAGTAGTATAAATTGTTACAAATAAAGCCCTTAAGGTCGTTGTTGACGTACATACGGGTAATTGACAGATATTTCCTATAGATTGTTTTGTCTGTAAAGCATTGGAAATGGTCGTTGGCCTAACTTGAAGCGAGGCCGTGCATAAGTCGACTCGATTCGACCATACGAACACTTGTATTCATTTGATGGCTAAATTGTTGTCACTTATCATTTTCAGCGTTGAGCAACTTTGTCTTTAGCTAGATGAATGTTTCATCAACTGAATTTTGAATCACTCATGTTTATTAAGTAGGCATGCATCGTTATTTTCTTTTTTATTTACATCCTGCCTCACTACATGACTACATATGTGACACGTGAGTTATCTTCGTTTACGTATAGGCGGTACTAATTTGTGAATCGAAAATATTTATATTTGTGGCCGACTTGGTCGAAAGTCTAGTCTATCTTCATTACATCCCAATATCCGTTTCACCATGGAAGTCGAATCGCAAGGTTCACTCCCGTTCCTGGATGTATTGGTTAGTCGACAGACTGACGGTACTTTAGGACATTCTGTGTATCGGAAACCCACCCATACCGATAGATACCTCAATGGTCTTTCCCACCACCACCCTGCCCAAAAGCAATCTGTCATAAACTCCCTGGTCCACAGAGCTGTCAACCTATCTCAGCCTCAATCCTTAAAATCAGAATTAAAACATCTATCATCTGCCTTATTATCAAATAATTTCTCCCATTACAACATTCAAAAAGCCATAAAGAAATACACTTCACCTAAAATTCCAAATCGACCTGAGCCAGAAACCCTCCCACCTGCTTTATCCACGGCCTATCTTCCATATATTCAAAATATAACAGATCGAATGTCCAAAATCCTCAAAAAACATAATATTTCTACCCGTTTTTCCACACTTCCAAAATTATTTCAGTTTTACAAACCTATCAAAGATCCCCTTCCTCCTCTCCACTCAGAAGGTGTTTATAGTATTCCCTGTTCTTGCGGTAAAGTCTACATTGGTGAAACAGGTCGTACAGTAGGTACTCGTGTGAAAGAACATGAGCGCTGTACAAGATTTCGTGACACCAGTAGATCTGCACTCGCGGAACACAAGTTTAACACAAATCATCAAATCCTTTTTGAAGATACTAAAATCCTAGTCCGAGCCCCAAACTTCTATCAGCGAAAAATCCTTGAAGCTATAGAAATCCTAAAACATCCGAATAATCTAAACCGTGACTCAGGATATTACCTTCCCAACATTTGGAAACCCATCCTCGAAAATTCAACTTCGCACATGATCGCACAACGGCAGGGTCAGGTGCTGGAACGAAGTTAACCACCGGAACAAAGGCAGTGAACTATGTAGCGTGAAGGATTTTTCCTACAATAAATACGGCTACAGAAACCAGTAGAACCAGTTTCAGTTCAAGCCTCAAGCCTGCCCTGAAGATGCCACCTGTAATGGTTGGCGAAACGTCGGCATCAAGTCGAGCTATTGTGACGCGGAATCCATCCGGAAGACAAGATTTTTCAAGTCTAGTCTAGTATACTATTTTATTTATTAATTTATTATCGTCCTTCGAGTTGGTTTCATTAGTACCCAAATCTATACAAACAACCGTTACAAAAGGCTGTCCACAGGGAGGTGTCCTACCTCCGCTTATATAATGTCTCGTAGTCGATGGACTCTTGGAGGAACTGGAAGAGGCTGGGTTTTATGTCCAAGCCTATGCCGATGACTTGTCTGTCTTCAACCAGAAATTAGTTGCTAAGTTTACGAGGATACAAGGGAAGATGACGATTTGGCAGAGGGAGCGGGCGTGATAGCTGAAGTTTCACCAACTCTTGATCCAAGGAGGGCAAGAAAAATATAGTGGCCTGGATGGAATCACAGCTGGGCAAAATAAGTGGAACGACGGAAAATATGGCAGGTGAACGCACCACCAAGAATGGATTGGAAGGTCGTACGGCGAGGTCGACTATTTTCTGACACAACCTATTTCTGGGCATGGATGTTTCAGGAAATACCTATACGACAGCACGGAAGTAGAATGCGAATAATGCCCATACTGTGGGAGACAAGATGATGCGGAGCATACTCTCATTGAATGTCCCAGATGGGAAAAGATTGAAGGAGACTTCTACGATTCAACGGGAATGGAATTTACAGCTAGGAATATGATGAGGAATCTTATGTAGAGCGAGAAAAAATTAAAATGCTCATATAGTGCAATCAAAGGCATAGTAGAAACGAAAGAAATAGATTGTAGAATTTGAAAAGGAAAACTGGAGGCGAACATCAAGATGATACCCAGACGCTCCCCCCTCCCCCCCACACCGAAGTAATGCGAAAGCGGTTCCAGTGAGAGGGGTGAGAAGAGGTAGGAATCCGACACTCCTGGAAAGACTGGGGTCTTATGCAAGATTTCCTCTCCTCCTGATTTAAAAAAAAAAAGTTTCGTAAAATCTGCTTAAGAAGCTAACTAATTGCATTTGATGCAAATAAATTAATGAAAATTAAAATTCCTATTTCATTTGAGCCTTTATTTGGACCTTGTCTATATCTTCTGTTCTAGAATGTTCATGGAGAGCTTCTTAACTTCATACGATATCACTACGATATAGAGAATAATCGAAACCCTTTCCGTACGGATATTATTTATCAAATCGACGGATAATTGTGACGTTCGATCGAATAGAAATTATTTACAAAACGTAGCAAAGTTGTAATCGCGGTTGGCAGGTACTGGACGATGTACGGTTGCATTTATTAAATGCGTAATTCTGAAATGGCTATTTCGAGGTTGACTAATGAAGCATGTAATCACGGATAAATGTGGCTTTCTATCAATTAAGATTATTTGTACGAATAAAATATTGTATTAACGTATCGGGAAAAGTGTAAGTCAACGGGGAAAGTATATAATGTTGTCGAAACGGAACGACTTTAACCGTATTTTTTTATACTATGCAGTAACCGTTACTATAGCCTGTTCTCGATAAGAAATAAAAGACGGCGTAGCAGCATGTAATACTATGTTGTCAGGTTGAGCGAGTTTTCGATGCTTTTGAATACAACTAATGTGAACCTTTCTAAAAATAAGGATCAATTCGCATATTATCATACATATGCTCCCCATCTAGCGTATCAAACACATTAAAATGATAAATATTAATTCCTTCAAATATTGCACATTTAGCAATAACACAAAGTTACGGACTTTATCGAACTGTAACTGAACCTTTACCTTAGCTAAAAATCATTGTATGTTTTAATGTGTAATTTTATGTGTATCGATTTTAAATATTTACAAAAGAGAACTATATTAATAATCTCATTTATTAACAGAGCACCTTATGTGTTTGTTCACCATATTAATGTAAGTGTATTGATTGAACATTAAAAACAATTTTTATAAATTATTATATGTAGGTATGTTATAATATCTATGTTATATGAATTAATAAATAATATTGTTATTATTATTGCAAACATACAATAATTAAGATGAAATATTATATCTATTCATAGGCAGATTATTTTGAATGAATTTATAAATAAAATTTCATTTGAAAAACGCCAAAGATAACAATTTTCTCCACTAGCAAAACTTTATTCTTGGCTAATAAATACATAATGGAACTCCTATTACTTTGTTTTTAATCACTTATATTATAGAAACACTAACGTGACAATTGTTTCGACAACTAGCGCGTCATATTCAAATACTACACTAATACACACGATTACTAAAAAATTTGATTCAATTAAATACATTGTAGAATTAGAAAGCAATAACCAGCTTCCTTTTCTTGACATTAATATTATGAAAGATGTATGAATGGCTACTCAAAAAAAAATTTCAACCCCATCATTAAAGAAAAAATGAACGAAATCTATAATGGTACGTCATATATAAATAATGTAAATGGTAATACGGCTAATTTTATAATATTACAATATATTCCGGAGACCTCAAAGAAAATTAAGGAATGCTTAAAAAGAATGATATAAATGTTGCGCCTAAGCCCACTAACTGTGTTGGTAAATATTCTTTAAATCTGAAACCTTTAATACCTAAAGATAAACAAACCCACGCAGTATATGAATTAAATTGTTTAAATTGCGATGGGACTTATAGAGAAATCTCTAAACACCATTTATAAAAAAGAATGTATGGTCATAAGTATAGTTCTAGAAACAAAAACATAGAAAATGCAACCGCCTTTGCTAATCATTGTTTTGATTATAACCATCAAATCAATTACAATAATGTTTTAACTGAATTATTATGAAAGATCTATCCTGGAGATGTAAATTATAGAAGAACCGTTCAATTATTGAGTCAAATTAATAATAATTTAGTTAATTAAGACCCTTGCAAATTCCTACATACGTCTTTATGATGTTAAAAGTATATTTTAGGTAGAATGCTGAAATAGAAAATAGCTTCTTGATACATATTCATACACCTGAAACATTAGTGTGTTGCAATTTCGATTACTCGTGTTATTGTTCGTTTCGCCGAGGTGGGCATTTTTAATTTAAATTGATGCGATAAGGACGCTTTGTGCTTGATTCAGACAGTTTTAAGAAATCCCGTTTTAGACATTGATATGTCTTCTGATGACGATCTTGAAACCGAAACGTACGTAAAGATGAAAATAATAAGCATATGTGTTAGTGTGTCCTATTTATCGAGAATTTATATATAAAAGATGAATAATAGTGAAAAATCATCATTAGCAGAACATATTTTAAATATACAATAAGTGGAAAAGTAATTCATTAAATTCAGATTTATCTCCAGCTAAGATTAACCCCTTGTTTGTATTATTCACCCCAAATAGTATCCAAACAGATCCATAGTATTTTAATAGTATTTTTACTACTACTGGATAAGAATGATTATTTGATTATTTCACACTTATTAATCTTCAAATACGTTAGGGTGATAATAAACAGCGATAATAAGTGTTTTATTATATTTATAATATAAATTATCACAAAGTAACGGCATACACCATCGATATTTTCAAATAAACAATAATTTTATAAAATTTTATAGAACTATATTAATTATTAGAATTATTAAATTTTAAATTATATAATATGTTCATAACTATGATGAGTATAAGGATTGATCCACAAATTATGTAGAATGACTGGAAGGTTCCCAATGAGCTCAAACTAAATACTAAAATGTGACAAATACCGTATCTGTATTCTGCCGATTCGGGTGAACTGTTTGTGGTTCCAAATCACGTGATTCAATTTGTTTATGTAGAGTCAGAAGTTAATTATATGATTACAATTATGATTGTTAATAACAAAGAACGTGCTGGAATCGGATTTTGCCGAGTATAAACGACATCTGTTTGTCACTGGTTCGTTCTGAACAATTAATAAAATTATTGAAAAGAACAGTTTGTAATTTGCTTCACTATAAATAGATTTAACGACTATAATCCCTCACTTCGCTTGTTAGAATCGTAAATATTTATTTTCCTTTTCTTATGCTAATTATAATGAGCATATAATCATCAGCATAACGCTGTGATATCAACCAGCTAGTTCTACAATGATTGTCATGCATCATCGTCGATCGGGAATGAATGTAAATCATGTACTTCAAGTATCAAAAACAATGGATGATGGACGAACTGCATGTTTTGGAGATACTTTTTAATATTATTAATCTCAGTTTTACCTGTTGTTTGAGCAGATACTTTTTTCTTCAGCTTTGTTTAAGCCAATGGTGTGTTCATCAAGTGGCGATCGCGCCACCCTCCTTTAGAAACTATTTTAAGCTTTCAAGTTATGGTTCCTTCTCAAACTACAAGCTTTATCATTTCGTTTTATCGTATTATAACTTAAAAGACACTGAATTCAGCTTAGACTCAATAACGGAGGACAACATGTTGTCCTCGTTTGAGTCAACGAATCCGACGAAGACATTTATCGGAATAGCAAAAGCTTCAGACATTGTTAAGCTTACACATACGAGTAGTTTCCGCCGAACGGAGGAGTTTTTTTGCTTAACACCTGATCATAATTTGGCTAAGAAACGCAATGTCTGAGGAAATACTATTGGGGTTTGCCGTTGTTTTCGTAACCTAGTGAGCTTAGCTCTGGAATCGAAATTCAATGCTTTTCACCAAAAAATTATGGGACCTTATAATTATTATGTTATTATGACTATAATGCTATATAATTTAGTATGTTAATTCAAGCCTGCAGGTATGGCTTCCAGTACAAAAACAAAATAATTCGCAACTCCCCGAGAGATATCTTGGATCCGCCACTGGTTGGAACAGTTGAAAGCGTTGATTATCAGAAATGAAGGCTTATTAACCTCGCATTTTGTAGGAATCAGTTTAAGGGAAGGATATAGTAAGTACAATCTCTTTTATCCCCTTAGGGGTTGAATTTCGAAAAAATATTAGCGGGAGCCTACTCCGTCTATGGAACCCAAATGCCAAATTTTAAGTATGTGACTCCATTTACACGTAGTTTATGTCGAAAGTATCTCAATACGACCCTAACGCTGTTGGCGGAGGTTAAATACCTGGTACCTGGCATGGTTTCTCAATTCGAGATGCAGTCCAATCTGAAATATGTGCAATCAACCATGGTGTAGAAATCCTGAAACGCAAGATCTGTGATGAAGACATTGAAATCCAACGGGTTAGTAGAGCTACTATTACAAAGCCATAAGCTCTCTAAGATCTTGACCTACAATTAGCATGGAGAAAAGGCTGGGACTAACCCCCCTTCATATAGAAATACAGAGGACTGAAAAGAAGACTATGGTCAACATAAGCAAAGAAGAATCTCTAGGACTTATAAAACTTCATTGAAAGTTCTAAAGCTTTCTGAGGTTGGAGCACCCAATACCCATGGCACCAAGTGATGACATGGGTAGGATATTTATGTTTACATAGAACTTTCAAATGTCCGCAAACCTCATCTATACATTGGTTTTTGCCCTGAAGCCTTGTGTTTAATTTACTTGTGCCCAAGAAGGTACGTAAAAAGAGCCAAATCGATCAGTTAATGTTTCTCACCAAATATATCAAAATTTTCCCATTTGTGATAAGATTTAAGAAACGGCTCTATTTCTTCTTTTAAGTTCGAATCTCGCTTTGTCACAACTTAGCCCAACTTACTTTAGGGTGATAAAGAAGGTCGGAGTAATCACCATCAACCTCTTCTAGGAACTCTACGTGGGTTGCCGGGCCGGATCAAAACAGCCCGCGGGCCGTACTTTGCTCATGATTGCAGTGCTTTAATATAATCTAAGACAAGTAGAAAACACCATTAAACTGCGTTGGGATAGCAAAATTCTTTCAAAATGCTGAAGGAACAATGGGATGAAACTCATCAAGAAGCCAAAGAAGCAGCCAAATATTACTTGAAAGTATTTTGAGGCATTGAAAAAATAAGATAACATTAGTCATTTTCAAACTTGTTTATTTAATAGACTAAATAAAGGCCAGTGGATAAAATTTAATAAATATTTATATCAGGCTAAATAAACCCATTAATACGTGGCAAATAATATTTTTATGTCATTTTATCTCAATAGTGGTAATAATATTATGTTATGATTTTATAATATATTCCTCTTGGGGTCTTGGTTATCTAAGGTTAAGCGATAGCATTTCTCAAAATGTATCTTTTATCTTCTTTCCAATTAATAATTATTATTGCAGCGTTCATGTCAGGTTCTACATTAAGTTAACCTCAATTACGAGTATATTGAGATTATTTTCAAAAAAAGTATTATTCAAAGCAGTAAACATTATTGAAAACTGTACCCCATCTCTGATCTAACTATTTTCTCGATCCTTGTTGTACTTTAAAAATATCAAACGAAAACCGATCACAACAGCAACATTTTTTTAGTGGTGTGAGACTGTGAGAAATGCAATTTGATACGAGAAACGTCGATCTTTGCATCTCGCCATTTCAGAAAAGTCGTTCGTGATAAGAGCGTGCGTCGCGACGTCTGTTTCATTGGATTCGAAGGGGACCAATACGGTGGCAATTTTATTGGCCAATGACCTGATAGCGTCTTACTAGAATGTGTTTATGCACCAGTTTTTATCACGGTTTAATAGTAATCTATTCAATTAAACCTTTACAGTTAATAATCATTGTTTTGCGGTAAATTGTTGCTCGCACAAACGTCATCCGATTTGAAAGTATTACGCGGTGTAGAAACAAATTGGTATTCAATGCTGTAAACGTTCATTGCTGCAAATGTTTTGTCTTGTCTTGTTAATCAAGTATATAAAATTAATTTTTAATTAACTTTTTTTTTCTAAATAGGCTGCCTGGCATTGCCAAACTTGGAACATCATTTACAGTCCTAGATTGGTTCAAGCGTGGAGAGAATACGAATATTTTAATTGATATCATGACCTAAGAAAAAAGGAATTTTATGAAGCAGTTGCCTAAAATAAAAACCAATTGAACTTATTCTTAAACGATTTAGTTCCGATTCGGTCGTTCTCATTTTGGCTTCGATAAAAAAGTTGCAGGTTGAACGATCACGTTTTTCTAATATTAGAACTTGAAAATAAATGTCCAATTTCGGCTGTTACCAAAGCAGGTAATATTGAACACACACTCAGTAAGATTGGGAGATATTTCTATTTCATTTAAAATAAATCAAAAGTTTTAAGTTAGGTATTGGGAAATGAAAGTCGTAGTTAATCCAAGCAAATTTTATTTAAATATAAATAAAATATCTATTTTAGTTGAAAACTATTTTGCACGTCGGGTAGGACGGCATGCTTGACCTATTTGCTCTTCATAGGTATCTGGAGAAAGAGGTGTCAGGTAAGATAAAGGCTTCAATTATTCTGCAACATCTCCAAACTATTTTTTTTAATCCTTTGTCTAGCTGAAGCTCAGACTCTTAGACACAATGTCTTATAAATGTCATTGGGGTGTTGTTTCAATAGTATTGAATACTCCAGGTCTCGTGGTGTATTTCAGGTTTCGTGTAATCTCTGGCATAGTCCGGCAATACCAGAAGAGCTAGCTAGAGCATGTTTTTTTTATTCTCTACTTTGTCTACACGGGAGGAATATCATGTGAGCCAGCGGTGGAATGTTGGAAGAAGAGATAGGCATTCGGATTTTTCTTGAAGCTTGGGAGGTTATAGACATAGGGAAAGACCTTACTAGGTAAAGAGTTCCACAACTTCGCTGTGAGATAGAAGAGTACTGGTAGGAAGAAGTTCTTTCGTAGTGAAACTACAGACGAGATTTCTGATGAACACCGACAACGGAAATATCTGTAGAAAAGGGAGAAGTTGCCTACCTTTCCACGATGTTTCAGAGAGGTCAATGAACTCGTTGGGAGAGGGAATGAACTGGAATTGAAATTTCTACCAATTGCTTTGGTGAAAGCCGAAAACCAACGAGAGCCATTCGGGCATCCGATAAGCTTTGATCTTATTCTGGCATTATATGCCTTTCGAAGCATTTATTGTTTTATTGCACATATTTCTGGCTTCAACATGGGTAACCGAGCCAACGACGGTATGTTGTTTATTTTGAAGCGACGGTCCTAGAGCTGATCTTATTGAACCATCTTTTACCAGATGACGCTGATTTGTTAGTATGGGTTATGTAAACTTTCATTCCTAGCCTAATAATGTCCGAGATCTCTGTGGCACATTGCGTTGGGTCATCAGATTCAAAACAAACGCTTTTTCAAGGAAACTCGGAGAAAAATATGCGAGGACCATCCCAGTCGGCTGAGTTGTAATGCCAAACTGTGCGTGGAAGTTTTGGATTAGTTCGTGGAGTGATATATGGACAGCTCGTAGTGATAAGCGAGTAACCAGAGTTTCCTAATGGTGCACGAATCTTCACTTCATAGAGAGAGATCTTGATTAGCCTTGGATTTCATATAATATGCGACAAGAAAAAAATATTCTCAAAAAGTGTTAAACAATTCCCAAATATCTATCTACTTATCTACCTATCTATTTATCTATAGGTGAAATTTTGTAAGAGTAGTTTCGACAACTAGCGTGTCATCTTCAGAACGGTACTTTCGTATCGTTCTGAGGGTGTCAAAACTATAGTCACAATAATAATAGTGTTCTATAATATAAGTGATATATAAAAATAAAGCAATAGCGTTTCATAAATTATCACGAAGTAACGGCTACCCCCATCGATTTTTAAGTTAATATTGACATGACGACACTGCACTCTTATAATTATCATATTTACAGAAGATTAAATATTTCTATCATTGTACCAATGTTTTGAACAAATTCAAATTGAGCAACTATGCGCTCTTTCAATACCCCCAAATTCATGAGATTTCATTGAAGTGGTTTGCATTGAACTTATGTTGATTGATAACATAAAGTTAGCAGATTCCCTCGGGAAATTTAAGTTCAAATAGATAATGTTATTGCGAATTGTCGAATAGTGAAAACTTGAATATGGAGCCACATACTCAGTGAACAAATATAAAAGCGCATGGTTATATGGTTAGGCTATATGCCTAAGATACTGTGATAGTAATATTTTCTCCTCTTATTCCAGTTAATAAAACCGTGTCTTTGAGAAGATTCCTTTTATATTTCTATTATTATGGTTTTGCTTCACAAGAACTGTCACTAATGTGGGTAGCTTCTGTTAGAGTGACATACTTCTTATATATTCTGAAAAACAAACAATGTTTCGATTTCTGATGATGTGTGGAAGATGCTAACTGAGCTTTTTGTCGAAACCATTAATATAGTTTTGTCAAGAATTATAACAGATTCCATGAATCTCTGGCTAAGAGAAGTTGGCTGGTAGCTGTGATAGCTTGTAGTGAATTCAATACAGTTAAATTTACTACACTGTATTTCTTGTTATGATCGTGTTATCAACGTTTTTAATGAGTTTGTTTTGTTAAACATTATGTTGAGGTTCCAATGCATTATGGAAGAGGAAGTTGCATGTTTTTCTCTTATTGAATTCCTCACATTGTTAAAATGAATTTACGAATTTATGATTTTCCTTTAAAAATAAAGAGATTCAAAATAAGAATCTTCGCGCAAAAAAGCAGTTCTCCGAAATAAGATGGTTCTACACATTGATGATCTTGAGATAACCTTTTAAAGAAAACGTGAAGGGAGCATTGAAGCCCAAATATCCAAAAGAGCATATTCTACTGGGGTAGAGAACACACCAAAGTCAAAACCATTGTCTCGTGTACCTGTAGATCCTGACGATCAAAAAGCCTAGAAACCGAATCTTTTCATCCTCGGGCAGTCGTATAATGCTTTGCCATGGCGATGATGTCAGAAACAATGATCTTTTGTGAAATGGAAAGCGGTACAGAAAGTAGCCGAGTTATTCTGTTCCAGATGGACGAAGGAATATTAGCTATTTTAAATCAATCGCAGCAAATGTAACAAATATCAAAGAGCTGTCAAAATGGGGTCATAATTTTGAACGTCGATCAAAATGGCTCTTGGAAGGTATGGATGGAAGGGAAAAAAACTGTATCCAGCAAAAGGTGAAAAAATGACGGCAAATGGAAGACTACTGCGAAGACCTGATTCGAGATTTAGGTACCTGATGAGCTTGATGTTGATTGCTTTCTCCATCACTTTAGAGATCATAGATAATAGTGCAATGGGTCTATAATCAGTAGTAAGGATCTTCTTCCCTTTTCATGCAATTGGTTAGACTCTAGCTGTCTTTCAGCTGAAAGGAAACACACCAGGTTTGTGTGAAAGGGTAAACAACGTGTAGAAAACTGGTATTCAGGCGCACATTCTTTGAGAACTATAGGTGGAATTTTTTTTGAATGCAACTTCTTCATTTAGACGAAAAAATACTCCATTTCCTCATTGGGTACAGCAGGTGATACCTAAGGAATTATACTGTGAAACTAGAAACAACATTGCGAAAGTATGATAGTCGTCAATTATCTATTGTTAAAATGTTCATGGCGCTTGAGAGAAGAAGAAGCTGGAACGTGGCTTCGCCGTAGACGGAAAACAATTGTTTTTACGAGGCCTGGACCTCGATAGGTCAGAGTTGTCACGCATCCACGATTCGCAGTTGTTTATCTGGCGCGGTAAACCGATACCGGCCATGCAATTTTAAACCGGCAACGTTGTGTAAAACGATTTTTTGCTGCCTCGAACTCCATAATATCACGTAACTCTTCGGTTAATATAGTTTTTCGAACACGTCACCGTTTTATCGATAACATTGTAGGACTAAACGAAAACCGAGTAGTATAATATGATATCGGTTACTCGTATGAAAACAAACGCGGATCGTGAATAAAAATCATTTTTCTTATCGCGTTCCTGCAAAGTTGGCAGCGATCCACGTTGCTTTCTTTGAGAGACTTAAGTGACAATGAATTAACTTTGATTTAAATGAATGGCACTTCTGATGCGATAACATTAACTGAGATTTATTACAAGTATGTAACCCATGTAACATGCATCTCCCAGATATCAGTTACCTTTTGGAAAAAGGTTCATTAATCACGTAACACTCTTAGAGGGGAACGAGGTCTGGCATACTGTGACAATTTGCGAAATGGGGTGTGGGGGTCAAGAAAAATGTTACGTAACGTAATTCGTTAGGTCTTGTTAGGAGTACGGTACTGTTAGGAACAGCGCGGGGAAGTCCCCCAGACAACCCGCGGAGATCCCTCAATGCGTGGTAGAGGGTTATAGTCCAGGAAATATAACATTTTGGGTCCAAATTTGTGCAGTAAGAGGAATCGAAATGGGGTTTTTTGCATCTGATTTCTTGATGCATTTACTCTATTTGTCCTTTTTTCAAATCTTATACAAATGAGAAATGTCCAATTTTTGGAGCAAATAAAGAAAAATCATTATTCGGTAATACATTATGGAAATCGACCCAAATCTGTTATTCGGGGATTATTGGGGTCGCTAAACACGAATATGATGTCAGAAAAACCATATTATGTACCTGGGAACTAATAAGTCCTAATTGTGAGGGTCATCCACGAGGTTTTCTCGAAATTTGCTTGGAAATTGAACCAAAAATTGGGAAAAAGACCCTTCCTAATAACCATAGACCCATTGGCTCATCCCATACGTAGACAGTTTCAAAATCGAGAACGACCGGCACCAAAGATCAACAAGCGTCCATGGGAAAACATCAGGAATCTCTAGGTGTAACATTGGATATCTCCAAGATCTTTGACCCAGTTTGTCACTAAATGCCTTATAGTTCGACGTACCAACTATGTTGACTATCGAATGTTCTTCCAGAGAGATCGCTCCATGTGGCCTTTTCCGATGTAATGCCTGTCAATGCTGGTATCCCACAGCGATATGTCTGGACACCAACTTTGTTTCTTCGCTTTCACAGGTAATTTCCGGCAAATAAATACCAATTATAGAATTCACCTTAGAGATAGCCTTTGAGCTTTTTAGATGTCCTCTTTTATTTTCCTTCGAATTATAAATTGTAAACAATGATTATGATTTCGATAACGATGAATATGACAATAGATAATATGATGTACCTGTTTATATATCTATCTATTATTAAATTTGGTTCACCGACACCACAATGATCGTTCCTAACTACATATACATGGAAGAAACAAGTGCAATGACAATGAATCGACGACCCTATTCCAACAGACGAATGATTTATCAATTTCGAGAATCATTTGTTTTAAATTAGAAAACATGATAACATAATTCGTCAGAGCTGTATAATTGATAAAAACTAATTTGGAATAGTTCCATCTTTACAAATATCCTAATGATCTTACGTCATAAAATTTAAATTAAACTGCTTATAATCTTCAAAATACAAAGGTCAGTGTCTATGAAACCTGCCAGTGGAATTGTTACGGTTATGGAATATTACTTGCTAAATTAGAGGAATAATCTAGAAGTTGAATGATAAATCATCAAGCGTTTAGTGCTGGGACGTCCGTTGCACGTTCGGTTATAAAATGTTCCAGATAGTTAAACGTATCGTAGAGCGCGCAAAGCCCCTGAAATAAACCCAAAATATGTCTCCTAGCGATCCCGTTGGTAAACAGAGCGCGCAAAGGTCACATTTTTTATTTCTAAACGTACGTTTCAGCCTCACTACTATCATCAGAAGACGGTTGAAAACTGAATTATCAACTGTTCAGTTGATTTATTAAACTAATACTTTACTCTACAGAAGGGCATTACCTGCCTCATTTTCAAATTGAAGAATCAAGATACTTGTAGAAATCATTGCAAGAAACATCAAATATTGACAGTTATTAGTATTTACATATTGAAAATATTATGCACCATCCATAAATTCAAACACCATCTCAAGATATGCTCAGAAATCCTCAAATACACTACTAGAAGTCACAATAGTAACATGGAAAAGGTCCATCATATGGAGCACAAAAAAACTACGAAACGTAGCTGGAAAGCTTTCAATTATTGTAATTGTATGACAGCTATATTTTGCAACTAACTATATATTTTATCTCACGCATCCATTAAACAATCAATCAATAAAAACGGGGACTTACATGTCCAGAGCACTTAGATTGGGTCCATTGTGCGCCCCTTGGTACAAGACTCAGTTCAGCAGTCCTTAGGCGCCAAAGATTAGGATTCTGCTTGGACTGGTGTCTCTTATGATTTCAGGAGTCATGTATGCGCTGCCGAGGTGTAGTACCATAAGATAAGACAGTGCTGGACATTCTAAAAGCAGATAGACAGTTTTGTACGCCTCTTTGCGTCTACTATAACCTGGGCGCTATCGCTTCCTGCTTCAGTCGGAGGATCTGGCAGATTCCAGCAGCCCAATCCCAAATTCCAATCCGTGCCTCGAGCAAGCCGATACGTCGTGCCCGCAGCCACTGTTTCAATTTCAAGCATTTATCATTTGTCTCTTACCAGTCATGCAAACTCTGTATATTATTGTATTATCAAATAATTAATAGATTTGTTTTTATACTTATCTGAAGAACCTATGTAACTTGGCACGAGAGTAATAAATAATCTATATATCTATCTATCTATCCATACATGCTACTAGTATTACTATACTAATACAGAGCACTAAGGGTATTTATCGCATTTATTTCAATTAAAAATGTCTATGTCATAACAACGAACAAAATAAGAATAATAGAAATTGTAACACATTAACTTCTACTTCAATATAACGGGCGGGAATACCGATGACTCATCGCATCATTACGTCACAAAGTTAGATCTTCACAATACACAGGTCTTCGTTGGATAACTACGTGTTTTGAAAGCATTTTGAGAGGAGGTTTTCAAAAAAGATTCTCACTTTTTTGGTGTTGTCGGCAAGAGAATTAAATGAACATAGTTCTCAACTTCTTAACGTTTAATTGATAAGATTTACTGTTCCATATTAACTATATTATGATATATATTATTAACTAAACTCTTATGAGTTTATTATTTAATTATGAATTATTATTAATTCTTCCGGCTAGCTTTTATTTGTATTTTAAATCTTATGTTTGTTTTGATTTGAAAAATCTAATGATTTGAATAATGAACTTTTACCTTTTTATTTTATATCTATGGAATTAAACACAATGTTCTTTGAATGTTAAAAACTTTTATATTTAAATTTCTATGACTCTATTTTTATCTCAGGTATCAATTTTAACAATGTTATGTTCAAATAGATCTGTGATCTAACCTCACAATTATTTACTATTTATCTTTGTTCACAAAGTTATAATCTACAATCTTTCTTTCAGATTTACAGACAGATAATAATACAATGGAGAAATAACAAATAAACTTAAGTTTAGTTTATATGTTTTTAAAAAATGTAGGCAATGTTCACTTGGCTTGATTTTCTTATTAATTTGATAATTCACTTTACCCGTAGGTACACAATTTCTATGTTATACACAAATCACAGGTAAACAATGTGGTTACTTCTTTAGAAATCAGGAACTGTTGATAATTGTTAACTTGTCTTATTCTTTTTCAAAAGATATAAAACCTTAAATGATGTATTGGAACGTTGTCGAAGACTAATTATTATACGATGCTACTTGGGGATTATGGTTATAATAACTTTTAAAAAACTTTGTTCGAAGACTGGGAACACTACTTGACTTGGATAAATTACTTATTTGCTTCGGTTATTTTCAACCTTACGAAGCTAATGGAACACTTGGGTTCACCGATGTTTATCCAAAAACTAAGGTTATGGAAATCTTTTGAGTAGCTTGAGTATCTTGACTCTTCAGATGTTGATGGCTAACTAACTTGGCTTGTCTTCAGATGCCTTTTATAGGCCTTCAAAACCGACGCTAAGTATTTTCAAAATTAACCAATGAGGTGCTTAGTTCACCTATCAAGAATGCTTTGTTGATTGTTGCAATCTGACAGAACTATTACTTTGTTAATAGTCTGACGTCTATAAAATCGCCTCGACCAATCAGAATTTAGTATTCTATAAATTTTTAATTATTGGAGATTTTCAACTTATTTTAAATGATGATGATTCCTTCTTTTTAAATTCATATTGCCTACATTTTTCCACACACTTTGGTGTAAGATAACCTATGATTAGGTTATTATTAATATGATTATTCCTATAATTATTATAAATTTGACAGTTGTCATTATTAAAAACTAATACATAATATAACATATCAATAACATTTCTTTAACATTATATAACTCAAATTTACTAATCCTAACTTATATCTACAACATTTTTCAATAGTTTGTGCTATCTCATGATAGTTTTTGTAATCATTTTAATTATGATTTCTGCCTTCGTAACACTGTACGTTTATTCACTTTCACTGAAGTTCTTGTTTTACACTTTTATTCTAATTACATTGTTGTTTATTATGTTTTACATTGTTCATTATATCATACTAACTATTATTTAACTTTTAACATTGTATTTTAATTCCATATAATATCTTTTTTATTAATCTTTTCTGATTTTCAATGTTCGGTAAGTTCTAATTTTATCATTTTTGTTGTTCAGGAAATGAAATCATAACAATATATATACATAAACTGTAAAAGAGTTCACACTGTGGATATATTAAAACACTATTGATAAGAGATAATCACCCTTACCCACTAAAAATACTATTTCAGTACTGAGGACCTTTCAACTACCAAGTAGCCATCACCAGAGTAAACTAAATGATCAATCAAAATGTGCCTGTTCAAATACTATTTGAGAATGATAATGTAAACAATGGGTTACCCTCAGCTGGAGATAAATCGGAATTTAATGAATTGTTTTTCCGTTTTTACATTTCCATCCCTTCTAAATTACTTAGATATTTGTCTGTAGTGTTTTAAAAGTGATAAACTTTCTTGAGAAATGGTGTAACCTGCATTCAAAATGTGTTCGACCAACGCTGATTTTTCACCATCATTTTATTTTATATAGGCAAAATGTTTGACCCAAATAGCATTTTGAACACGACTCACAATTGATTTTTTAAATCCCAGATTTGTCGAAATCGGAAACTTTATCAAAGTCGGTCGTTTAGCTTGTTCTTACATCTATAAGCTGGTTGTATTGCAAATTTAGAAAACAAACTATGGAACTTATTAATAACTGAAGAATAAGTGAAACTTTTGAATTTAATTGAAATATTTGAAGGTAATGGCTCTAATTTGGTAAGTTTGTTACTCTCCAATCTCCTTTTGTTGTTTAGAAATTAAATTACTGATCAAAGATTTGTGGTAACGATTGTCCAACGCAATTTGCTGAAGTTTCTCAACTTCTTTGTTATAATTTTGCTGGCTCAAAGTGACGTTCAATAATCTATGAACTGGACTATTAAACGGAGCTATTTTATATCTAAATTGTCCTCAGTACTTTAATAGTATTTTTAATTGATGAGAGTGATTATTTCTTATCAATAGTGTTGATATGACATCTAAACTGTCGATTATGACTGCAAAAGTCTATAGGCTTCGATGCTGTAAATCTTTACTGATTACAGTTAAATTATATTTTATCATCTTCTATTCCAACATAATTAATTATCCTACAGCGGCTTGTTCTGAAATCAAAATTCCATATGCCATTAAAGCATATATTATATAAAGAAGAAAGTAGTCTTGAATGTTAATAAATGAACTGCCCCGAGGTAGTCTTTTTTGAAACACCCCGATCAACAAAAATCTTTTTACATTTAGTGCAAATTCAAATATAAAATCTGTTGATCGAGAAGGCATCTTCATTTATTCCTAGCTAGTTTTCTTGATGGAATCAGTTCACACGGTTTAGAATGGGAAAATAAATTCGATAAGATTGTGTTAATATGGTGACCTTACACTATCGTTTGTGAAAAACATTAGGAAGAATTATCAGTGAAAAAGAGGAAAGGAATAACGTTTGTTTAGCAATTGCGATAAGACACTGGCGAACGTGTCTAAAAACAAGTTGGAAGTATTTTAAGAGATACCACATGAAATCACATGACTATATTTCTATTTCAGGATATACTAATTTGAAAGAATGATAACTCGTTCGCTATCAACGCTTTTATGAATTTGTTTTTCCATTGACATACTTAATTATGAATCGAACAACAACTACATCGCACAAACAACTTTATCGTTCGAATAAGTATCGCGTTTTAATCACGCTAACTCAATCTAAATATAATTGCAGAGTGCAATAATGCATTGGTCTCTGGATACATTAAAGAAGCATCGATCCGTTTGTATTCCTATTCAGTAAGTTTGAATCTAATGCCTACCATACAAAAACGTGCGTTTTCTATTTTTCATTACTTTCTAGAAACAGTTCAAAACGAATCAAACTTTCTTGAAACAGTTCAAAACAAATCCAATAATTTGAAAGCAGATTTGTTCAAGTTTTCGGTAACTCCCATGAGGCCCATTCTCTTGAACCTACTTTCAGAAAGAATCCTGGAAAAACAGATTGGGAAACATACAACAGAAATCGGAAAGTAAACTTGGCACACATCCAGAACAGAAGAGCTATAAGCCACCTAGAATTGGAGAATGATGCCTACGAAATTGGAGCTGCTCCAACCAGAAATTGTAGCACGCTTCTTATTGCTGGAATGGTCATGTGGCAAAGCTGAGATCGGAAATCAGAAAGGTCTTCAACAGGTCCAAGTGTAACGGATATCTAATTGGCTTTAACTCATCGATAGATTAAACGATACACTAGTAACAAACGGAAAATTAATATATATAAGAATTTAAATTTATATAGAAACTGTCCCAAAGAGTATATGGCCAAAATTACTTATACAAAAAGACAAGCATATGAAGATTATATACATAATTGCGCAAACAGGGCCAAAGATGTATGGAAAATCATAAATCATGAGCGAAATCATAGCAGAGCTGATGGCGCTAAGTGCGATTTGCTTGCAGGGGATTTCCTGTAGCCGCTGAAATAATAATGAATCTCCCAGTTGATTTTGAATGCCAACGTGAATTGATTTTGAAAATTCCTGCGGTACCAAGTTCATTTGTCTTCCTGCCCATTCACGAGAGTGATGTTTGTGAGGCGATAGATGAAGTAAAATTATCATACGTTTATGACATGAATAGTGGCATTCTGGAGAACATGAAGGAACTGATGGTTCGACCTTTGACGTATCATTTCAACGTGTGTATTACTGAAGGTGTTTTTCCGGATTCAGTCAAGTTGACCCGTGTGATACCTCTGTTCAAGAAGGGGGACACTGACTTGGCTGGAATTTATCGAGCAATATCGATAGCTCCACTTTTGGGAAAGACATTTGAGATAATTATAAAAAAAGCTTTGGCTCAGTATTTTGAGCACAATAACTTACTGAACCCAGCGCAATGGGCTTAGGCCGGGCCACTCTGCGGTTCAGGCGGTTGACAGCGTAGTGAGGGACATTGTTGGGGAGAACACATTGCCCTGACACTGTGTTTCCCATGGGCTACTGATCGAGAAGCTTTCCAGAAACGGCGTAAGGGGACAGCCGTTGAAACTTATTGAGTCATATTTGTCTCTAAGATGTCAATATGTTTATTTTGGTGATGCACATTCAGAGCATGAGATTGTGAGAAGTGGAATGCCTGAGGGCTCACTCTTAGGACCCCTACTTTTTATAGTTTACTTAAATGACTTATATTACTACTTGCTACTTGAAAAAAGTAAGTCCTTTGCCGATGACAGCTCTATAATATGTGACGATGGAAACCTTAGTAGTGTGATCACCAAAATTGGCAATACATGGTCGATGGCGGAGGATTGGTTCACTCAAAACAATCTAAAACTTAATATGGACAAGAATCAAGAACTTGTTCTCTCCTCAAATAACAGTAACCACCGGAAAGAGTGTATGTTAACGGTATATTATTCATTGTTCCATTCCCATTTGTCATATGGTGTGCAGATATGGGGGAATTCGTCGGGCGCTATTCAGGTGTATAGATTGCAAAAGAAGACTGTTATTTTGATATTAAACTCTGGATACCTGGATAGCTGCAGGCCACATTTTGTGAATCTACGAATATGCCCTTACCAACACTGTTCACCTTCTGTCTACTTTTGGAGATTCATGGGAGCAGATCAGAGTATAGTTTGAATTCGTTCTTTCATGAGTAAAGTTCCAGAGCACCGAATTTGGTGAAAGCTACTCGTTACAGGTTACATAGATCTATTAGGAGTTCTTTGGATATGTCTCTATATAATGCGCTTCCTGAGACTGTCAGGAATTTTACATTTGCAAAATTTAAACATAGATTGAGATCTTTACTGCAGCTCCACTGATATTGATATTAGAATTTTAACTGCTGAATAGTTAACATTGACTGTGATGTATGTTATGTTTTGTTGTAATCTTGCCTTTCAATGTATTTCTGATTTGTTGTTTAGTATTATTTATTGTTTGTAAGCTAGCACTCATCGTGTCGTAGCATTGGCAGCTTATGTATGACTTGCTACAATTGTTATGTAATGTAACAAAATGTTGTCAAATAAACATCATCTATCTATCTATCTACCTTGCCACATCTACCATCTACCATCTAGATTCTTGGTGTATCTCCCCTGTATTGAGTTTCCAGTGTCCCATGGTTCTGTCAGAATACGAATGCCATTGGAAAAGGTATTAAATAAATTATATTTTTTCACAACACAAATAATGCTCCTCAATTCTAATTGTTCGTTGAATAAAATCCCGATTTGTCTTGGCAGTTTGCACGTAGGCGAGGTGAAAGTCAATTAGGAAACGCATTGCTTCATTTTCAAAGTGAAATTATAATTATTGAATAATCTATCATGCACACCATTACCTATTATTATTTAGCTTCGGTGGCAATGGCTAATATGAAAGTAGTTGTACCTACTTTTAATGGCGTACAATTCGGTTTTTCTACATCCAAACACGCTCGAATTGACATAATATGTCATTCGTGCAATACTTTCGGATGTAAAGTACCTAGAATAGCATTGTTTAGAAAATCAACATTTTCCATTAATTTGTAAGAAACAATGTAGTTTAATCAGTTGAATGTACATTGTATGCGTGACTAGCTTGAAAACTATTGGGCTCTATCCTATTTCTTCTTTATTTTCTTTTTAATTTATCTTCAAACTCAGTGTCGTGAACTTAGGAATAACCTACTAACCTAGGATTACCGCTTGGAGATAATAGATGTTCTAATATGTATTCAGTTACTGTTATTGCATCCAAAAATAAATAACCTTCTAACCTATAATTTCCGCTTGAAGATAATATTATGTTTTCTTGTGTTCAATTAATGTCTCGACTGTTATTGTCCAACAACGAGAGATTCCAGATAGACGAGCTCAAGCTAGTCACTTCTTCATTGTCAAGCTCGAGACCTGCCGAAATTTTTCTATCGCACAGCGAAGTTGTGGAACTCTTTGCCTAGTGAGGTCTTTCCCAATGGCTCTAACCTCCGAACCATCAAAAGAAAAATTCAAATGCCCTTCTCCTCTTCCAACATTTCACCACTGGCTCACACTATAGTCTTCAAACTTTTTGTTTATTGCATCCAATAATTAATAATCTACTGTCCTATTATAATTGCCGCCTGAAAATGATTTAGGTTCTCTTAGATGCTCAGTTATTTTTATTTCATCCTAAAATAAAATTACAAATAGCCTACCAACCTAGAATTGCCGCTCTTATGTGTTCAGTTAATGTTATCGCATCCTAAAATAAAATTACAAATAACCTATTATCCCAGAATTGCCGCTTGGGGATAATGTATGTAATCTTATATGTTCAGTTAATGTTATTGCATTCAAAAATGAAATTACAAATAACGTACTAACCTAGAATTGCATATTGGAGATAATTTATGTAATATTATGTGTTCAGCTAATGTTATTGCGTCCTAAAATAAAATTACAAATAACCTACTAGTCTACAATTGCCGCATGGGAATAAAATATGTCCTCTTATGTGTTCAGTTAATGTTATTGCATCCAAAAATGAACTAACAAATAACCTAGTAAGCTAGAATTACCGCTTGGAGGTAATATATTATGTTCTCTTATATTCATTGCACCGCATCGGACGAAAGCGTTTATATTTATAATTTTGGTGTCCGGACGAAAATATACAACTCAATTTAGGGCAAAAAGGACTACGGACGGAACTGTAATTGCCGCCTGTAACTAGAAGATATAAGATTAGATTATTAACCAATAAACGATTGTTCTTCTCAGTTCTTAAGTATATAAAAACAATGACCTTTAGGTTTTAAGTGAACGTTATGTTTTCTGAATGTATACATTATAATAATAATTTCAATACAATGTGTATGGTGTATTGGTGTAACAGTCATCAATAATGATGTTTTTTCTCCTATTCAACTCATAATTAATTCTACACATGTCTGCGAAGTGTTTAACCGTCTCAAGACCGTATCGAAGACTAATGCATTGACCAATACAAAGAACTATCTGTTGCATATGGGTTTGTGTTTATCAAATATATGAGTACTTGGATGTTAACGCTGAAAATAAACAGTCGAATAAAACCACTATAGATAAACCTTTTTATCATTTCCTATGCGATAGTTTTTGTTTTTAATTTGTGGTGTTTGGTATCATTGCAGATAGGCTCGAAAAATATAATTGATTAACATTTCATTATCTGCAATGTTTAGAAACTACGTAATTCGAAAAGACTTATTTTTTCACATCCTCCGGAAACGTTCAGCAATATCGCGTTCAAGATCTCTCGCCATACAGGGCAGCCATATTTGATGTATAGTCAAGAACCTTTTCATTATTTACTTCTTTTATAAGTTTTCCAAAATTATTTTCAAACAAATCGCATTCGCAATAGAGTATGTTACTGTCTTTAAACGGTTCCGCATGGGACCTAGTAATGATCCACCAAAAGCGAACAGTCCACGCTTCATACGCTCTCACAATTAGTTTTCTGTTTAAAAAGCCTAATAATGAGTTATACGTTCTAGCATTGGTGTGTGGTGCCAAATAGCGAAAGTACAAGTAAAAATCACTAAAAAAGTTGTTTATCAACGTGCCAAATGATATTACAATGATGTATTATACTATTGATAAGAAATAGTCACCCTTATCCATCATCAAAGTTTACTCTGATGATGACTACTTGGTAGCCGAAAGGTCCCCAGTACTTTAATAGAATTTTTAGTAGATAAGGGTGATTATTTCTTATCAATAGTGTGATAATATATCCACAATGTAAACTCTATAGTTTATTAGAGATATATTATGTTAAAACTTAGAAATTGATGTAAGAGATCCAGAATGATTATCGAAAAAAGCATACTGTGTTTTTGTGAAGACCGCGTCGATATACGTATGATGCATTTGTATTGATTGATAGAAAATGAACTGTGATCCATCGATCATAAAGTTCCCTCACTCGTAGGTACACAACATATATTGCTGCGCTTATCCAAATCCTGCCACGAGCGGCCAATAGTACTATATTTTGGAATGTCCAGTCTAGACAAACGGGCTCAACAATATTTTCTTCCAAAACTTGCTTATATCCCCTCAAGAATCGAATTCTCTTTGTTGATATATTTGATAATTCCATAAGACCTCTACGAGGATCGCCATTCACGTAATTCTTCTTGTAATGTCTGCAGCGTTATGTGTCTATCTATGAAACAGTTTAAACAATGACGAAATATCAACAATGATTGACATAATGTAGGTCATAATAAACTGCCGAAATATATGAAGACTTTGATTATTTTCAACTTGAACTTGAATTTTGTAAATATCTTCCATACAGTTATAAGAAGATATTAGTTATAAGATAAATCTGTGCAATTCAAAACCGTAAATAAGTATACGATTCCTCAGCTACGTCTGCGAACAAAAATTTTAATTCGTAGCAGGGACGTCTATAAGAAGGGGGGAGGGGGCGTAGCGTATAAAAAACCCCAACATTTTTGTACGTGATTTTTTTCACGATTTTACTGATTATCGTAATTGAACGTCTTTTAACAACGAAAGGTGAGCTCTACGGCAAATCACAAGGAGTACCTTTTTTGTATAAATTTCATCAGGAAGTCTTATTGCAGAATCGAATGATTCAAATTTGTTTTAGTATTTCCTCTCCCTATTAGGCACGGCTACTATGAACATTTAATTTGGTTAACATCGCACAAAAATATCATTTAACAATATCAGGCCCTATCTTGAATTTCATTTCACAAAATTATCTGGTTCCTGAAAAAAAATATTTAGTCACCATCCCTAGTTTTAAGTCTGATAATTTTCAAAACAATTTTACTCGAAAATGATGCTTTTAATAAAAACAAAACGGGGCGGCAACCTTTTTTGGTAAAATAAAGTTCACATTTCAAGATTTTTCATGCGGCATTATAAAAAAGCCACGAACAAAGGGTTGGGGTATTTTTATCTCACGCCACCTAATTTTAGACGTTTGCGATATAAATTAACATTTTTGTTTATTGACGTAGTACCATTTGATAATTTTATTTTGAATCGTTTCGAAGATACGTAATGAGTCACGTTTAAAACAACTTGAAATAATCACTATAAATAAGAAATAATCACCCTTATCCACTAAAAATATTGTTAAAGTAATTTTTAGTGGATAAGGGTGATTATTTGTTATTTATAGTATTAGTGTATCCACAGTTTGAACTCTCTTATAGTTTATCAATAAAATAATTAAACAATTGCAATCTCAATTAAGTTCATTCAATTGCTTTCTTAGAACAGAAGATGTCATATTATATAGTATATCACACAACTTATAAATAAAAGCTCTAAAATGAATCAAAGAAATGCAACAACCTTTCAAAATGCTAATAGTTAGAATCGCGGGAAAAGACAAATTATCGAGTAATGGTCATATTTAAAGCAGCTAATATTGCAGTGTCGGTATCAAAGCCCGTAATGTCTGTATACATTAATAAATGTGTATTATATGCTTATGCAGGCCCGTGCATATACTTTCTTCGTTGCGCCTACCCATTTCCTTGAGTTTATCTCTCGCTCCGTGCTATCTTTATTTCTATATCTCGTTTCTTGTATGCGTTAAAGATGCGTGGTCTGTTTACAACGTTGCCACCTGTTGCTTCAAACCATTCCTCAACCGAGTTCGCGCTGTTGCCGCCCCAAGCCCGAAAGTCCGTTTCACACTGTACTTTACGTTTGATATGTCGTATGCGATTTGCATTATTAACACGAGACCAGGTTACAGGTTACAGTTACAGTGAGGGTTTTATACGAAGTAGGCAGATGTTTTTTTATTGATCTGTTCACGAACTTTTCCTTATTAGCCTTCATTTTTTTTTGTAAACAAAGAATGAAATATATAATATACGTGGGTCGAGAAGTGTTTATTTTGAATAATAATGATTACATTCAATACGATAGCACCTAAAAATGTACCGAAACGCAATTTTTTTTCTCCTTAATTTATCTTGAAAAACATTAAAAACAATGCAATAGAAAAATATGATAATTCGAATTTAACGAAAACACGCTGGGAATACCCGGAGTATTTCGAACGTGATGTGACGTCACGATTCTACTCTTCATCGCCCTGAGCACTGGGGCCTGAAAGACCTATTGTGCTTGTCCCCATATGATTAGTGGTTTACGACCTGTTGCCTTGAAGAGCTTCAGTATATGTTTCATTGGTGTCATCTTAGTGTTTTCTGCTGCTGTTTGATAATTGATAATAATACTCGATAGGCATAAACCACTTAATTTACATGATTTAATAATAAGTGCCAAGTGAAGTTGAACGACGAAAAATGTGGCTCGAATAGACTCCACATCAATATCTATAATTAATTTATTTTCTAACTATTTTGTCTTTAATAAATAATTTCAATGTATAATTAAAATAAAATATTAAATTTTTTTTTCGTCCTTTTTCAAGATTTATTCCTAAATAAATTACAATTAATTTTATAATAAAACTTTCCACTTCAATTTCTTTATACCTACCCGTTTACTCATTAGAAAATTCCAAATTATCCAATTCAATTAATATTTTAAATTTAATTCCTCGTAGTCTAATCTTCAACTCTTAATATCTAGCTGTAGTATTGGATATCTTCAAAGCATTAGAGCGAGTCAGGCACCAACACCTTATTGGGGAACTTCCTTCAGATGCTTTGCCGCCTCCCCTTTGTTGCTTACTATCGAGTTTTCTCCCAGATGGATCACTCCATGTGGTGGTTGACGGAGTGTCCTCCTATAGATAGATAGATAGATCGTTTATTCGTTCAATTTTGCAGATATGTCCTCAAGTGGCGTAGAACACATCATAGAACAGTTAAATAGTTAAAATATAGTTAAAATATAATACTGCTATAAAATGAAAAATTCAATAACTAAACTTAGTAAAATTATTCTACAGATATGCAATAGCATACTTTATGGAACATGAGAAACATTTCAAAGAATATCTATCTATATGGGGATCAGTTAAATAATCATTAAGAGAATTATCAGAAAGTTAATTGTAATATCAATATTTGCGTAAAATTTTTATAGTGCAGATGATGAAGCTCTTTTTTTATCATTTCCGCGATTGTGATCGTAAAGATTATTTACTTGAAAAACGTAATTGAATGGAACCAACAGCTTTATAAATATCATATCGAGTCTGTTGAAACACTTTTATCAGTTTGTGTGTGGTTCATAAAGATTTCAAGTTGAAAGGTTATCATTCTTGAAAACTCTCTCAGTCTAAATGAAAACAAGATTTACAATAAACTGTAACGTTTCACAATGCATTTACCTTCTTTATTGAGGGACAATACTTGGAGAAATGGATCATTTGCAGATGTCACTCAAGTTAATCTAAAAACTTCTGGTCCTGGTTTGAAAATAAAAATTTCGTAGTACCAATTGTGAACTTACACTTACTAATATTTCAAGTATACACATTCACTCGAAGGTCACACAGAAAAAAGAAATGGTGGATTTGACCATAATTTGGAAAAACCTAAGCGATGCAAAGAAAATAACAGAACATAACATATTATTTCCAGGCGGCAATTATAGGTTGGTAGGTTGTTTGTGAGTTTATTTTTGGATGCAATAACATTGACTTAACATATGACAGGACATACGCTGCCTTACAATAATACTAAGATAATTGAAGAAGATAGTTGTGACATAATTGAGTTTTATGGTTAAATTCAAGACATTTTCCAATTTACTGGAAATGTCATTCTTAAAGTTGTCTTAGTATTTGACCATAGGTATTATAATTATTATAAAGGTCACCGTCATCCAGATGTACTTCATGAGTTATCTCTAGTGATATTGAAAGAAGGAAAAAATGTGAAAATTATTAATAATTATTTTGTTTAAGATGATGTAATACAGACAAATCAAAAATTGAGAAAAATTAAATTTATTTATATTTTCCGTGAGATATATTCCATCAGTAGAATACATATTGAGATAACATCCGAATATGTCTGTTGACGTATCTCGTATCCTACTGCAACAAAGTGAAAAATTATGACACATTGTCGAATAAGTCAAATTCTTTGGCATTTTGTCCATTCAAAGGAAAGTGACAAGAAATTGTATATGGAATACTGAGTTACAGTTACAAAAAAATAGATTTTGCCCCATTCTCACTCATGGCAATAACTTAGCAGGTCGAAAAACATAACCCAATTACAAAAAAAAATAAGTTACCTTAGCATCATTTGTGTATTTATTTTTGGAAGCTAGCTAAATTCTAGAGCAAGCAAGTGCATATTCTCGAAAATCTGGAGAGGGCGAAGCTGTATATATGCAGGTAAAGATTCTTGGAATTTCTCCATCGATTAAGGCTGGACGAAACTGTATCTGCCCCATATTGCATATACCATGTGATACCTTTTATTTGTAGGATCAATTTTAGATTCAAAACTTGGATGGATTCGATAATAAGCTGATTCTTTGATTCTTGTATCAAGGAACTCACAATGGTCCCAATTAAGCGGTCTAAGTGCTCAGGATTTATCCGCTCCCATTTTGATTGATTGATTGATTGATCAAATAAATGCACCTAAGCTCAACATTGAAGCTTTCCTCAGTAGAACAATAGTTTCGTTAACCTATTTAGATGAACCAAATGTAGTGAATTATTGTTCATTTCTATCTACAGATAAAAACAAGAAATTGTAATTTGTTAAATATCACTTTATTTGAAACAAATTTGATTGCAATATTAAGCAAAGTAAAATTTCTTGTTTTATCTGTAAAAATGGAATAAAGTAACAGACAGCTTCATTCAAATGCTCATTTCTATTTAATAAATATTGTTATTTTCTTTAATGCAGTACTTTCGAATGTGAATAGTTTCATTTATTTATATCTCATCATTGTCATGAGAAGTAATTTATGTTTTCCGCAAAAAAAAATGTTATAATATTGGAATGAAATTGAGTTGAAGTAGAATTTCTGAAACGAACGTTGTTTGGTGTGAAATCGGCTTCTGTCCAAGTTTCACTCCACAATTTATGTGTTCGTTAATCCAAATGTACACTGGTTGTTTATGAATACATGAAGATCGAAGGTTGCGATGGTCCACTGGAAACACTTGTGGATACATTAAGTCGACGGAAAGTAGTTTCGAGTCGAACAACAACGAAAACACTAAATGCTGAATAAGTTAAAGTATGTTTTTATTTGGTCGATTCGAAACTACTTTTCGCACACTTGTGGCTAGGCTATGGTTGTTTGGGTTTGACAAGGGCAAATTTATCTTTTGGAAATCTTTTTTATGAGGGTGGTTTGCTTTTAGATCTCTTGGCTCCAGGGTGGAATTTAAAAGACCTTCTTAAAACTCTTAAGATTCTGTATACAGTTATTAGCATATGAGTTTTTTACTTGCTAGTGAGTATCTTATGGAAATAAAATAAGAAATTTTATCTTGTTAAATATCACCTTATTTAATAAATTATAGAAGAGTTCACACTGGATATATTATAACAGTAGTAAGAAATAATCATTCTTTTCCACTAAAAATACTATTAAAGTACTGAGGACCTTTCGATTACCAAGTAACCATCATCACAGTAAATTAAATTATAAGTGTTTAAATACTGTTTGGGTATAATTATGTAAACAATGGGTTACCCTCAGCTGGAGATAAATCGGAATTTAATAAATTGCTTTTTCATTTATACGTTACTTAGATATTTGTCTGTACTGTGTTTTAAGAGTAATAAACTTTCTTGAGGAATGGTGTCATCTGAATTCAAAATATATTCGACTACCGCCGATTTTTCACCATTATTTCTTTTTACTTTGCTCAAGTTCTTTATAACGAGTTGATGCCGACGTTTCGCCAACCATTACAGGTGGAATCTTCAGGGCAGGCTTGAGGCTTGAACTGAAACTGGTTCTACTGGTTTCTGTAGCCGTATTTATTGTAGGAAAAATCCTTCACGCTACATAGTTCACTGCCTTTGTTCCGGTGGTTAACTTCGTTCCGGCACCTGACCCTGCCGTTGTGCGATCATGTGCGAAGTGGAATTTTCAAGGATGGGTTGCCAAATGTAGGGAAGGTAATATATAGGATTTCTATAGCTTCGAGGATTTTTCGCTGATAGAAGTTTGGGGCTCGGACTAGGATTTTGGTATCTTCGAAAAGGATTTGATGATTTGTGTTAAACTTGTGTTCCGCAAGTGCAGATCTACTGGTGTCACGAAGTCTTGTACAGCGCTCATGTTCTTTCACACGACTAGCTACTGTACGACCTGTTTCACCAATGTAGACTTTATCGCAGGAACAGGGAATACTATAAACACCTTCTAAGTGGAGAGGAGGAAGGGGATCTTTGTTAGGTTTGTAAAACTGAGATAATTTTGGAAGTGTGAAAAAAAATATTATGTTTTTTGAGGATTTTGGAACTTCGATCTGTTATATTTTGAATATATGGAAGATAGGCCGTGTATAAAGCAGGTGGGAGGGTTTCTGGCCAGGTCGATTTGGAATTTTAGGTGAAGTGTATTTCTTTATGGCTTTTTGAATGTTGTAATGGGAGAAATTGTTTGATAATCCGGAAGACAAGATTTTTCATACTAATCGATGTATTGTTTGAATCTGCATCTTTCTTATAATATGGAAATTAATAATTAAGAAGCATGTACAAAGTTATGATAAAAATCACGTAATAATAACATTAATTTACGGGGACAACGGGGATACCATTCACTCTGTGCACCAGGTACCTAAGAGACCGATTCTGTTGCGAAATTCGTGTTCAACGACCCCAAAAACCCCCAAGTAATGAGTTTGGACCGATTATATAACGAATTTGCCGAAAACTCCAGGAGACGACGGGGATACCGTTCACCCTGGGCACCAGGTACCTCGGAGACCAATTCTGTTGCGATATTCGTGGTCAGCGACCCCAAAAACCCCCCTAGTATCGAGTTTGGACCGATTATATAACGAATTTCCCGAGTTTGGAATCCTTTTCCTCACTATTAACCGAATTGTGAATTTAGTATTTACAGTCAATTTAAAATGCAATCATAAAATGCATATTATTTATGCAAATTGCATATTTTTAATTTCTTATAAATCAATTTAGGTCACAAAGTTTCCTGAAGCTCTAACGAATCCAATGCACAAAACCGCATTCAAATCCGTTCAAATTTGTCGAACTTCAGTGCTTCGTTTCCGCGACTATTCGTTTTAGTCTACTAGAAAACCTAAATGTTTACGAAGGGCAAAAAACGTAATCTATTGGAATCTATAGAAATATTTAAATACAATAATCCTTCAAACAATCTATTTAACCAGTAACTAGATTTAGGAAATTCCACTTTGTTCACCACGAAATACAATCCTTAGATGTAATTACCGGCAGCTTAATCCATTTCCGTTGCAAACAGCAATCAACTTTCTTTTAAATAAAGTGATATTTTTAATAACGTAAAATTTCTTGTTCTTATCTGTAAAAATGGAATAACACAAAGTAATGGACAGCTCTATTCAAAGACTATCTTATAATATCCATGTGGTTATTTCTTCTTTTTTGGCTACCTTCTTCAGTTAGATAGAACCTGTTCCTTACTCGACCAAGGTCATTATATATGAATAGGTAGGCGTTTGAAAATATTAAAAAATCTCATTAATAGAACGAATACGTAATTATGTTTAATTTCTAATACTTCGCGCGCTTTAAAATTATTTGCATTTGTCAATATCTAATCAAAATTATATTTCACGGTTAAAAGTAAATAAGGTATTAAAAATAGCTCGATATAATTGAACAATAATTATTGTGACTCATATTAACTATCGTACATATCGAAATTTCAAATAATAACGACCTTCTGTTTTTGTTGTCAGTCTATGAATCATCATATTCATCGAAACTTATAGGAATTAAATGTTATAATATCTAGCATGAAATACAATCTCGGACAAAAATATTACATATTTAATTTTAGATTTTATTTTTTTAACACGTTTGTGATTTCTGTTGCTGAATCTCTCAAATTGGAGTGTTTTACTTATACTACATAAGCTATTGTCTAGTCATAGCCAATCATGATTCCCCTATTTGAAAAAATACGACTTTGGGTCATAACTCGAAATTGCATATTTCTTCCGAATTTTCTAGAAGCCACTGGATTTATGCAGAAAAAAGTGCCTCAAGAATGTGAAAGTTATTTTCTCCTAACTTTACAAACAACCACGATATTCACATGTGTTTAAAATCGAACTTTTGTTTACAATTCGAAAACGAAAGACTATAGCAAATTTTTGTTTCTGCCAGCAAATTCGTCTCAAAAAAGAGAACGAGAAAAAACATCGAAATTTTACTACAACAGATTCCATATGACCCCATAAAAAATCTAATGGTGTGAGGTCAGGTGATCTAGGTGGCCACTCTACAGATCCTGTTTTATTTCAAAAAAATCAAAATGAAAACTTCGAATAACTTTAAATTCAGACGAGAAGAAACTTCAAAAACATTTAAGAAGCTATCGTCATAAGAAACGGGACTCAAATTGCGCGAATCATCTCATAGATGATACTGTACAGGGTGCACAAATTTCGATCTTTGCATAAATGGAAGTTCTCTTTTTATGAGACAAATTCACTGACGAAAATAAACATTTGCTAACGTCTTCTGTTTTCCAGAAATAAACCGAAGTTCGATTTTTCGACTTTTAGACACATTTGAATATTGTGGTTGTTTGTGAAGTTATCCGTTTGTCAGTAAATTGCATATTAAGGATTTTGTTTCCGTCATAACAACAATTAACTCATTTAATCGTGGAAGTGAAGATGTCTTACGAAAATTACGAGAAATATGATATATTAGAAGGCTTCATTCAAAGAAATAACAATTGTGATATTGCATCTAGAAAGAAGGCAACCTGATAAAGTACAAGAGGTTAAAAATCTTATTAATTGTGGATCCCTCAACAAGCCAATATACTAACTTGATATTCATACCTCACTAATTATTAATTATTAGGTAAATAACTCCATCCCTCCGTACATTTATACTATTTGTAGCATATTTAAGGATGACAATTCTATTTGTAACTTAGTCAATAAATTCGCTTTGATAATGACACTGTGTCACAAAACAATCGTCAGCTACCTTCCTACTGAATTTCAAGGAGGTCGGCTCCATAGTTCCGGAGATTTTGTGATGAGTGGGTCGGTGAGTTTGGTAAATACAAACATCTGAAAGGATAGTAGATCATTGCTGAAAGCTATTCACACACATTCATCTAAAGTTCAATCGTTTTGAATTGAGAAGTGTATCTATGAGTATTGCTATGGTTGGCAATTACTCTGACAGTACTCATTCAATGACAGCTTCTCAGTTCTTATATATTTCAATAGAACTGACAGAGAAATCAAGGATTTTCTTTGCCTAATTGGCCACAATTTCGTGTAAGTATATTAAGAAATATAGAATTGAGTTTTTTGAATTACGAACATAACTTAGATGATTTAACATAGGATTATAAAGATGAATGAACTGAAAGGTTAGTAGATCATTCATCTAAAGTTCAATCGTTTTGAATTAAGGATTGTAGGTATTACTATAGTTGGCAATTACTATAACAGTACTCATTCAATTTAGTTCTATACCACTTGATGTACTTACATGGAATTGTGGCCAATTAGGCAACGGAACCTTAAATTTGCTTAAACTTACCCAGAACATTTCTCAGTCAGCTCTATCGAAATATATAAGAACCGGGATACTGTCATTGACTGAGTACTGTCAGAATAATTATCAACCATAATAATATTCATACCTACACTCCTCAATTCGAAACGATTGAACTTTAGATGAATGTGCGTGAATATTTGCTCTATGGTAGGGCATCGAATCGCATCTAATATCCTTTTAGAGGTTTATACTTACAAAAATATAAGACTCTGAAGAGACCAAAGTGGTGGTTAACACTCTGGACTAGATATACATGAATGTGGGTTCGAACCCCACCTATGGTTCAAAGTTTTACGTTTATTCATCTTTATAATCCTACGTTGAAATTATTAAGTTATCTTCATAATTCAAAAAATGTAATTCTATGTATATGTCTTATATACAAATAAAACTCACGAAATCTCCGAAACTATAAAGTGAACCGACTTAAAACTTGGCAGATATGTTCCTTATACGATGTTAGGTATCTTCTAAGAAAGGATTTTTCGAAATTCAATCCCAAACGAGGTTAAATGGATTCGAAATATTTTTACGCTTATGTCTGCTAATATAATCACTTACAATTTACATGACAGATGGATCCATAGATTAATGAACATACAACATATAACCCATCCACAAGACGTAACGTTTACATGACAGATAGCTGATTCATTGACAGTCACATAATGTCTGTGACAGACCATTCCATAACATAAATATCTCTCTCAATTCAAATAAGCTTTCACATGATATAAAATATAATTTTCCGTCTTTCCACGCCTTCAGATGCTTCTTTCTATTCATTAGAGGTATATTTAATAAGTATTGAAACTTGGAGAATGACATCTACATATTTTTGAGATGAATTTACACCAAGTACAGGCCGAATCCATAGAGAAAAATCTGCAATAATTCGACTTGTATGTGTAGCGAAGCGTATGAGCCTCGCTAGTTTTATGCAATTTGTCGACCACTTTCATATTTTTTTATTTTTATGAATGTTATTTTATAACCTTTACAAACAATAGAGCGCAAATAAATTAAATAAAACAACGCAGTTTGTTTTCAACGCGATAAAATGAATCCACAAATAAACTATTCGCTGGAAACTGCGAATTAAACACAATTCAACATCGTGATACAGCTTATCCGTAAACAGAGTTGAGGCATCGTATCGCCCGCTAAAAAAACAACAGTCAACAAAATCTGGCAGAGAGAAAAACTTGATAGTCGAAACATAAAATAAGAAAGATCGACTTGCACGATTCCCACAACGTCATCGTGTGCCTTTGCATTCATCGTGAAAGACGGACGAAACAGCCAAACAGCAGAACCTAAACGTACGGCGCGGCGTGGCTAAGAAGAAATTCGAAAATAAAAACACTGGAGATTTTAAAGGCCAAGGCCAGTATTATCACGTGACGTCACGTTCGTTATTCGTGCCGCTTAAAAAATCCTATTAGCGAAACCTTGCAGCGAACGGGAACAGGTCTTCGTAGATGGTTTTCGTTTCTCAGAATAGTATTGTTTTTAATACGTACGTTGAGGAGTGTTCGAATTCGGTAATAGCAGTGGCGTATCGTTGAGTAGACAATACCTGATGTGATATTACGTGATTTATATTCAAATGTACGAATTATTACTAAAATACAATGAGAGTATCGTAAAATATGCGAACAAATAACATATTATTGCATTTATTACTTATTCAGTAAATTTTGAGAACAGAATAAAATATGATTAGGTCAATAGCTGTAAATTTCCGACCGACCATCGGAGGCCGCCATGGCGGCTAACTTAGATTATATTAGATGAGGTGCCTCCATGATTCCGAAACCTGGAAAAGACCCCTCTTTCGCAGAGTCATATAGGTCAATATCGTTCCTCAACGTAATTGGCAAAACATTCGAAAGAATCCTGGTAACTCGACTTCGTGCCTTCGTAGAATCCAATAACCTACTGTCCAACTTCCAACACGGTTTTAGAACTGCCTACTCAACTCAAACTTCACACTGATGTGGCTAGATCACGTAACCAGAGACATTGCACTCTGGCCATGTACATTCGACAAAGTCTGGCATGTCGGACTCATTTACAAGCTCAACTCTCATCGCATCCCTCTTTATTTCACCAAACCTATACTCTCATACCTCTCTGATCGTTCTATAACTGTAAAGATTCATAAGTCTAGCTTCCAATCTTTCACCCCTACAGCCGGAGTACCCCAAACCTCAAGGTCCCGCCCTAGCTCCCTTATTGTACCTCATATATACTCATGACATTCCTGCACCTATTGACATCCATACTACTGAAATATCTTTATTTGCAGACGATACCGGCAAGTGGACCAGCGGTCCATCGGCAGAGTTCTTCCAAAGGAGGATGCAAAGCCAGCTCAACGCGTTCAGTGCTTGGGCGTGCAGATAGAGAATCACACCTAGCCAATTAGAGAACTCAAACTTTTCGACACCCCCATCAAACGAGAAGAAGGCTGCTGGACCTTAATGCTGTCAGAATGGAGCTATGGAGCGAGCCCCTACGCCTAACCTATGACATAACATTACTGGGGAAGGTTACAAACAATTCGTTCGACCCGTCATTGATTACCGAGCTCTGGTCTATTTGACTCCTGGGAGAAAGTTAGACCAACTGAAAACCTGCGAGCGCAAGATCTTGTGCAGGATTCACACCAATAATATATCAATGCCTAAAAATTCTCCAAAAGCATTATACCAATCGCACATTGCAAGGCCAAAACGACCAAGCCAAAGCCACTCTCATTGCACCTTGACAACATATCATTTCAGTCTTTCAACCAACAGACTGAAGTAGATATCAGGATTCAATAATCACCCCCTTCGAAGTATCTTAAGTAAACTTTGTATCCCACCTCCCATAAAATGGAAATATACTCTTTTTCAATTTGAATTTGAATTTGAAGTGTGTCCTAACATTCTAACGCGTTCTTAAAGGTCTAGTGTATGCTAACCATCTTGAACGTTTTCTATTTCGTAAGATTCTTTATTTGTTGTTGAGCAATACAATAGATCTCGAATATAAACAAAACCAATTGAATCATACTATATAATCTACCAATTCTTGGTTTCGTTAACATCCTTTTGTCGACTTGCACTGAGTCAGTTACCTTGGCGTGACTAATGCACTTTGATAATTACCAATTAATTAATCAACATAATCCTATTGTGTAAAAAGTAAAAGTTATAATTAAAACTTGTTCAATAATTGTTGTTTTTGTTATTTGTACATTTCATATCAATTCAACTGACTTATGAATTTTTTTCGGATAACGTAATTATAAATTCATTTGCATGTAATGATAAATTCACATACCATTTTAATTGTTAAGATGATTTCAATATATACCTGAAGATTTGTAGAATATCCAACATTAACTGAAACAATTACCTAGTTAAGTTGACTTGTCATTCGATATTTGGAAACAGAAAAGATGAGGCCAACTAGATATTTATACTTTTCTACATTCTAAACTAACTTTGAAGCGAATTCCTGTTCCAAAACGAAAAATTCAAAAACTCTAATAGATTCACTGTTGGAGCTTAATCTATGGGATCTAAGCATGCTATCAATATTTATTTTGGGTACCTTACTCTACCAGAACATGATTTTATTGGGGTCATACTCTAGGTGCTGCACTCTTTCACTCTGTTATAATGAAATTCATCATCTATGACAACGTATTATAATGCCATTCCATCCAAACCTCGACCAAAGTCAACATTTTTCCAACATACCCCTTTAAAATTCGAAAATTTTAATAAATTCAGATAACAGCTGGAACTTAATCTATGGGACATTAGAAGACTACCAATATCAATTGTAGGTACCATATTCCTCCAAAAAATTATTTTATTGAGGTTATATGCTAGGAGATAACCAATATTCAGGGTCTCGGTAACCTGTAACATTGGCAAATCGTCTTCTAAGATTAAAACTAACGTTATAATCAAATTCATCATCCATGACAACGTGTTATAATTAAAAGTTCCATCGAAAACGATGAGCTCGACCAAAATCAAAATTTTTCCATACCTACCCCTATAAAATTCTCAAAATTCTAATATACTCAGATAACTGCTGGAACTTGATCTATGGAACCTTAGAACTGCTGGAACTTGATTTATGGAACCTTAAAAGACTACCAATATCAATTTTGATACCATATCCCTCTAAGACATGATTTTATCCAGGTCATATACTAGATACTAGAATATAACCAATATTCAGGAACTCAGTAACCTGTAACATGATAAATCGTCCTCTAAGATTAAAACTAACGTTATAATTAAATTCACCATACATGACAACGCATTATAAGTTTCATCTAAAATGATGAGCTGAACCAAAATTAACATTTTTCCATAACCCTTATAAAATTCTCAAAATTCGGAAATTCTAACAAATTCAAATAACTATGGGATCTTAGTAGACTACGAGTATCAATTTTGGCTACCATATCTTTCCAACAAACAACAACGAACATTTTATTGGGGTCGTATTCTAGGAGATAATCAATTTTCAGGATATCGTTAAGCTATATATATATTTTCTATACCTACCCCTATTAAATTCTCAAAATTCGGAAATTCTAATAAATACAAATAACTGATGGAAATCAGTCTATGGGATCTTAAAATATTAGCAATATTAACTTTAGGTACCATATCCCTCCAAAACATGATTTTATTGGAGTCATATTCTAGGAGATAACCAAATTTTGGGGCAATGTTCTAGGAGATAACCGATATTCAGGATTTCGACAAGCTGTGACATAGTTCTGTTAATACTTATTCGTTTGTTTCTGAAGTCAGCTGCAATTTTAACCTATCTGAAGTCTATGTGTGATATACACATTGATTAACATCCCACTAAGTGACGAAACAGTTGAACGCTACAGAAAAAATAGATTGAAAAGAAATTAATCCTTTTTTAGAAGGAAGGTAAGTGATGTTCTGGAGATGACATAGCGCATCGTAACATATCAACATATTGCAATCAGTGCAAATTATGTTTTAATAATATATATCAACAAATATAATGCAATGCCATGCTAAATGTCCTATAACGAAGACCTTGAGGTATCCCTCTGAATATAAAATTTGATATGTCATAGCATTTTTTACGCCAGTAAGTCGGGATGATTACATTTAATTGACACATTCTGCATAATGTTTGTTCAATCGATACACATCCACACAATGTGCAATCAATATAGAAACAACTGCTTGCTCATTTTTGCCTCTTTTTGTATTACCATATCTAATTAATAATTTTACTATAACGCGAGAGGAAGTTCTAATTTCATTAATTTAATTATCTGCCACTACATATGGTTATCTAAGTTTTATTGAACCAGCAATAAAAAGGAGAAATCGTAATTGGATCTTAATTTCATTAAATTGTAAATGGCAAACAATGCACAAACTTGCAATTCTATAGGCGCATAGACACTGACTGTGGTTGCTCCGTTCATAAATAAATCAATAGCTGTCTCGTGTATGTTTTATTCGTCTTGTTGTGGCTACCGGGAAATAATTAACTTTGAATTGTTCTTGACTTTATTGTCTATCATGCTCGATAGATTGTATAGTTCCTTCAAGCATCATTCGTTCAAGCACAATAACTTATTTAATTTTATGTTCCAATAATGGAAAAATCGTATTTTTACCAGACATTAATCCTATTCATTGTTGGTTTACCTATGCCCTGAAGGCTTTAACGTTATATAAGTAAATAGGTATTATATTCATATTTAACTAACAGTACATATTACAGTTGATTTAACAGAGGGTGGATTCTCAATCCCCAAAGCAGAGGAAGGTTTATCTCCTTACGATGTGCATAAAGCGGGTGGAAGAATGTATCAAAAACAGTCGAGGTACATACGGCCAAAGTGCGATACCCTCAGATACACAAGGCCTAAGTACTCGATCGTGACGTCAGAAACCAGAGGCTATATTGCAGTTGCAATAACGACAGTAACACAAAAGTTTTATTTATTTTTTAGAACATGTATAAGGGTTCCCGTTTAAACGGTGCTGCCAGACATGAACTGAGTCCTTAATTGCACCCCATTTGCTATTTTAATGTAAAAAACTTGTCTCATAATGCTATAAATGAGAAATAAGCACCCTTATCCTTATATTATTGAACGGACTACTAGTATCCATACATTTTTCTAATCCGAGAACCCGAGATATATAGTGATATGCAAAAGCTTAGAATATTTCTGTATATCAAATAGAAGGACTCAACGCATTGAGTTCAAATTTTCACAAGAAATCTAAGATGACGCATGTGAATGGAAAACACTTCAATTCTATCCAAACTATAGCTTTGTGGGCATCAAATGTAGAGGCTCGACTTGTAGAGTAGGTATTTTCACCAATAATTTAATTTGGCCAATATAAATGAAAAAACTTGAATTTTATCGAAACTATAGCTCCATGGGTATCAAATCAAAGGGCTCGACTTTTGGAGTGAGAATTTTCACGAATTTCCCCAATTCCAAGAGAAATGAAAGAGGATTGTGAAAGAATACTGGGCAGTTGATCACAACTCTGACGTCAAATTTCAAATTCCAGAAGTTGGCACCTCATAACGGCAGAATAGAGAAGGAACAGTCTACGGTAGTAATACAATTTATTGAAGCATGTGTGATTTTCGTGAAAAATTTTACTAATAAAAGAGAGTCCTACACTGCTGTAGGATTAGCATTGTTTTAGTTTTCTGGAGGTGGTGGCTCAGAGTATCGCTGGGCAGCGTTAATAGGGGGTAGGTGATTAATGTGTGCATTACGTGGAGATATAATAATGCAAACTTAATAACATCATAGTGAACGCTGAGGCAGCGTAAACTGCTTATCATGCGTTTGTGCAGTCAACAATGAGATATGGGATGATTTTTTGGGGTAAATCGTAGCGCGAGTGTTCCGCACCCAAAAAAGATGTCTTAGAGGCATCTTCAACTTGTCTCAAAGAACAAGTTTCGAAGAAATATTTATAGGGAATAATATATTTACTTTATCAAGTCTATACATTTATGAAGGAGTTATCTTCACTCATCAAAACCAGCATCTATTTCAGCAACAGGCCAACAATCATGATAATAATACAAGAAAAAAAAAACTACATCTGCAATAAACTTAATCATACACATCTCCAGAAAAAAGCACTATATAGTATAATAAAAATTTATAATACAATTCCCCAATCATTGAAAAAATTACCATTAAATCATCGGAAGAACAATTTAAAGTCTCTACTTATAGAACAAGCTGGTCCTATTTCTAAGTATTCTAAGTCACTTTAATCATATCTGTATGTATTGTTTCCATTTTAAAGTACTGGACCTATACACATTTTGATCTGTTTACCCATTGTTATTTTATTATTACTGTAATTCATATTTATATAAAATTTCAACTTGACTTCCATATATTTTTTTGTATTTATATTGTATCTGAGTAAGAAAAATTAACCAAGCTGTTACATTCAAAATTATAATATTAAAAAAATAGGACGGTCAAGTACTGCGTTACGTAACATTTTGGGGTGTTCCTTTCTTCTTTGCATTACTAGTACGTAACAAAAGGGGGGCCGGGGTATCAAAAATTGCTCAATTTCGCGTTACGTTATTTGGTGGCGACCCCTCACTTAATAATTATCATATCATCTATATATTATAGTTGGGAACGTATGTTTCAATGTACGACAGTACCTATAAGGTTTTATTTTTGTTTAAGAATTTCATTCGACATTTATATATTCTAGTCAAGTTTCTTATGTTGAATTCTGTAAAATTACGTGATGAAAATCCATTATAAACTTCAATAAAATAACTAATTTAATACATTGAATGCAACTAGTTACGCTAGAATATAGTAGGTTCTTCAAACAAATATTAAAAAATACAGTATTTTGTAATATCTGCTAATCAACTATAGTGTTAGCAAAACTCTTTGCATTTAATCAGTGAAATTCAGACGTTTAATAGTTATTTTACTTAAAAATCCATATGTATATTATGGACAAATATTATAATACAAATATGGTACAATGTTGAACTTAAATTCGAAGGTTAAACTGATCAAGTGTGAGAAATTTACTTCCTAAATTTTGTTCATATTTAATGTTTCTAACAATGCACGCAACAACGCGAATTAATTCATATAATTTAACCCTAGGCAGGCTGGTGAGTATTGAAACGAACAAAACAACCTTGCGAGATAATCACTAAATAAACATTTTGATTTATTATACGATTATTCATTGACAAATCTAGCCGTGTGAATTAAAGAGAATTGAAAAGCGGACTCAGAATAATACTAGTATTTAATTGTAATTATCCTTTTAATGATAATATTAAGCGATCTATTACGTTAATCAAACGCTGATACATTCAAACGTCCTTTCAAATTGAGGTGACTTTGTGGCTGCCTGGATGATGAATCACCATTCACAACTATGAGTGAAAGAAATTCAATAAAACCGAAATTTAATATTCCCGTTGAATTTAATACAATTTATATAGTTAAAGAGCCAGTAGTGAATGGATAAAAATCGACATTTGGTAACTATCTGGCGCAAGTCATTGCGAGCTCTTTAAAAAAAAGTTTTTTCTTGGTTCGACCGGGCGTTCTCCAGATATATCCTCATTTGTATAAGTAGAAATTGAATGGTGTGGTTACCATCTGGAGTTTTTAAGCTATTGCATATAGCTTTTATCGCGGGCTTTGAGCGCGGCGACCGAATCAAGAACTTCCGTAACGAAAAATAATGTAAGACCTAAACACCTACCTAACATGTGTCAAATTAATTAATTAATTTGAAGTTTCTAAAAGTGAGAAATTTCGCTATTTTATACGAATGTTATAACACTCTAGCGCTTTAGACTCCGGGATTTTCACGTGGCCTATCGAAATTAGAAAGTTCGAATTATCTAAAAACATAATTGCATGGAGTCCAGACGTCCTATGTAATTAGCTACAAACGAAATCATTTTGACATATGCCTCTAGGAGCTCGCTACGCGTCAGTTAGAGTTGATACGTTAGACGCGCGTAGCAGAGACCTGAGAGTTTATATTAAGCTATTGCATATAGCTTTTATCGCGGGCTTTGAGCGCGGCGACCGAATCAAGAAATTCCGTAACGAAAAATAACAGGAACTCGTTTATGTTGCGCTCTCTCGGGTGACTAATATTGAAAAATTGTGAATCACGACAAAAAACGATAATTCTACATTCAAGTTTTATAATAATCGAAGGCAAGCTGCATCGACTGCATCTTTGTTGCAAAAATTCAAAAGACTGCCTTTAAATAGTGTTCAGACGACAGCTCAAAGTGTCTTAGATTTCATTAGTAATAGAAAGGGCATTCAATAATGACTTTGAATTGCCAAAGTCTAAATAGTCACAAATACGATTTACAAGATTCAGTTACGAGACAAACAAATGTGTTACTTCTTACCGAAACTTGCATGGCGCATGATAATCCGATTGAAATACCTAATTTCAATTGTATTGTTCAATTCAAACGAGATATTGTTCCAAAAGGTGGGGTAGCTATTTACCAAAATAATAATAATGTAACTAATATTATGACTCCGAATATTGAAATACGACCCCCATGTGAAGTCATTCTCTAAAACAGATATTTAATCGAAGAACATAGTTGGGACCTCCTTGCTTTTTTAATAATCATGACTGTCTGTTAAGCCGTTTTCAAAGTAATTACATTATTATTCTTTATACGTGTCCGTTTCGAATCCTCCGTAAGATCGACGGATATGAGTTTCTACAGGAAATCTGCCGGAAAACTATGATATTGTCACTCAGTGGCGGATCCAATAAAAATTGACAGGGGTGGGGCCACGAATAATTTTTAATATAAAAACCGGCAAGTGGTTTCACGGAAATGTATCCAGGCCTTCTTTCGGATTTTAATATAACAATATGTTCAGTACTAGTGGCGCAAGTGGCGTTTGCCTTATCTGAAAATAGTTTATTTTACTTACATTTAAGTACAATTTATTAATGGTGAACCAGATGTGTAGAGCATTAGCGACTCTAAGTTGATGTTGTCTTTATATAATACCAATAGTGACGCATCATCAGTATAATTTGCTGTTCTGCGTTAGGTAGGTCATTCCCATACAAGATGAACAAAACTGTCCCCAAAATAGAGCCTTGTTGTACTCCTGGGATGGATGTAAGTGTCCATGATTTATATACAGTCCTTCAGCCATTTGTCTCACCCTATATGTCAACGTGTTGGTTTCTATCTAAAAGTTATGAGGCTTAGCCATTTTGCCGCTATACCTCTTATGCTATAGTTGTCAAGTTTATCACGATATGGAAATAAAAATCAAAATGGCAACTATTTTAGAGAAGGTTATTTGAATAGTTAATACAACACCAATTAAAATGTATATAAATGGAGTAATCTAATGTTTCTGAGAAGAGTGTAGGAGGGAGAGCTGGATCCGTCACTGTGTCCTTTATGAATTGGTTTTACAGATATCAAAATCAATTAGAAAACGAACAACAACAACTCTGAGAATAAGACAATTATCTTGACTTTCTACATAATGATTACTTGGGTTGAATGAGATTGAGTTGTCTTGAAAGGAAGAATGTATAGTTAAATATACATTCGGCATTTTGCCATCACGTCAAATAATATTTAATGATAGTTAAATATTTTGTATGGATTGCGTAAAAGTGTTTCAACGCCAATTACAGCACAACTTCCTTTTATTTTAAAAATCGAAAGTAAACGTATTCGGTTCTTACTTCATAAAATAAACATTCGTATCGATAAACTTTCTCTTCATCGTTTGTCGTTGTCTTTACAAATTGCGCGTGGTAGTTGTAACACCATACTGGACGACGTGT